>CM076580.1:280430934-280835890 GCA_034641835.2 Pinus albicaulis
GAAAGTATTTACAGAAGCCTATTTATGAGAAGGAAATGTTAGCAATACTACATGCACTAAAGAAATGGCGAACTTACCTAATGGGAAGACACTTCAAGGTAAAAACTGATCATGATAGTCTTAAACACTTTTTGGAACAAAGACTATCGTCAGAAGAACAGCAAAAATGGGTCACAAAGATGTTGAGTTACGACTTTGAAATAATCTACAAAAAAGGAAAGCTGAATGTTGTTGCAGATGCACTCTCAAGAAAGAATGAAGAGGTGGAAGCATTGCTTTGTGCCATTTCTATTATCCAGCCAGATTGGATAACTGAAGCAAGAGATGAATGGAAGAAGGACAAAGATGTATGGATACTCATTCAAAAGTTGCAGCAAGATCCTAGTACATCTGATACATTTAGTTGGAAAAATGATTCCTTATAGTACAAAGATCGCTTATATCTTTGTAAGAATTCCCAACTAAAACAAAAGATTCTTCTGGAATTGCATACTTCTCCTTTAGGAGGACACTCAAGATTTTTAAAAACTTACCACAGGGTGAAGAAATAATTTTTTTGGGATGGCCTTAAATCTAATATTCAAATTTTTGGACGGAGTTATTTTCTTGTTTGGGTACTCAATTAGCTCATAGCTCATCTTATCATCCTCAATCGAATGGTCAAACTGAGATAGTAAATAAATGTTTGGAAGGATATCTTCGTTGTTTTGTATCTGATAAACAAACACAATGGGTCAAGTGGTTACCTCTCGCTGAATGTTGGTATAACACTTCCTTCCATACTGCAGCAAAAATGACCCCATTTATGGCACTTTATGGATATCATCCACCATCCATCACATCATCTTTAAGGGGAAATTCGAAGGTTCAAGCAGTGGAAGATCACATCGAGCATCAGCAAGAAGTTCTCCAACTCTTAAAGGATAACCTGAATTTGGCACAAAATCGAATGAAACAACAGGCAGATCAACATCGCAGCGAGAGAAGTTTTGATGTAGGAGATTGGGTATTTTTACGGCTACAACCATACAAAAAAATGTCCCTCAAGCAAGCAACGAAGGATAATAAATTATCGCCAAAGTACTATGGTCCTTACAAGGTGTTGCAAAAGACCAGAGCACTATGGCATGCAAATTCAGACTCGCAGCCTGGCTTCGGTACATCCGGGTTCATGTTTCATGGCAAGAAGGTTATGGTGAAAATCTTACGAGTTCAAAACGATTAGCTCCGAGAACTTGGTGGGGAAGAGATTCTATGTGGAACACAAGACGGTCATGAAAAAAGGCACAAACTACGGAGATCGATCCAATTTCGAGAGTATACTCATCGGTGAACTTACCCACTGAAGATTCTGCATGGGAGGATGAGAATTTTATACATAAGCACCCAAAGCTACTCAAGCGTTGAGGACAACACTTTTTGAAGGAAAGGGGCATGTTAGGTCCCTATATCACTAGTATAGTCCCTTATTATTGTTAGTGTAAACCCCTTATTGTTATTATTGTACCCTTGTAACCCCCATTTTGTTATTATTGTGCCCTTAAATTATTATTGTTAGGTCGGCTAGGATTACATTCTGGCCCACTAGGATTACATTATGGCCCCATGGACTCCTATATATAGAAAGGAGGTTTTGTGAATTGTATCATCCAAGAATTGATCATTTATGTAATGTATTGGAGGTTGCCCCCTCGAAGTGGCTTATTTCTAAGGCGTTGATATCTCTTTTCTTCTCTTTTTGGAACTGGTTACACAACACAACACAACCCTAACTTTATATTTTGCATTTATATTAACCTCTAAACAACAACCCATATAAGTTAATTTTCACAATTTTTTTTGTATACAAACAAATTTGTAAACATCAACAGTGACAACTTTTACTATCATATGAATACATGCTCGACATGTATCAACATAATACAATTTATTTTATATTAATAATAAAAAAATTATGAGGAAAAAAATAGCAAAAAAAACATGTCAATTTTCCACTTTGAATTTGACTTCTTTTCCTTCTATCTTTCCTCCTCAATGACATGTATTCCCTTTCTTCATTAACAAGTGTGCTATTTTTTAATGTACTTGTTGGCATAATTTATGGCATCTAAAGTATGAGTGTAGATCTTCCTTTAAACATTTCCAAACAATATTGTTTATGCTTAAAAAAAATTGGATATTGTAATTTTAAAGATATGAAATATAAATTCTAAAAAATGTTTGACATAATTTTCCTTATGATGTGTTAATTGGGTGTTTAAAATTAGGGTTTCCTATTGGCTTAGACAATCCTAGTCAACTTCACTAAAACCTATAGTTATTTTGATTGAGAAATGTTGTTCAAAAGATGATCTACAAAAACTAGAAATGATTATCTCCATTTTAAGTTTTATTTGAAAAACATAATCTCATGCTCAATATTGTTGAAGCCCTAACTTGCCCTTCTTTTTAACTCAACAGTAAGGCTACTTGGAAGATTTCGATGAATTTCATTCTAAAGTGATTGCGTGAATTGCGCGTAACGGGACCCATTCCGCCGTGAGCAGCGGCACGATGCGACTGCCTGACGTCACAAGGGAAGTTAATCTCCGTCATAACGGTCACTCGAAAATAATAATGTTTTATATGCCACGTGTCGAAAAAGTTCGACGTGATCTGCCCGACAGAAGATAATTAAACAGAGCTTATTTGATCAGAGAATAATGGTTTTTATATATAGAAACTAATTAAACAGATGTAATGATGATTTTATAATTATCATAGCATAGCATTTGTGACCCTAGTTGTGCCAATGAAATTTTGTCCCCCACTTGGAAAACTTTGGTACTTAAAAACCATAATTTAAAAGCAAAATGGATTTGATATCGATCACACACACTCTATGGATGACTTTTAACATTTATTGAACATTGGAAGTGCTTCAATTTTCAATTTTGTTTGGGTTAATTCTCTTTTTTTTTAAGAATTGTGTTAGAGCTATGTATATTATTTTTATTAATGATGGGAAAATTTATTACAATTTAGTTGTCAAATTAGTAAAAGGATAGTGATTATTGGTTGATATCTACAAATGCAAGTTGATTCATCATTGTTATTTAAGGAAAATCAAATTACTTACAATTATGAGTTGGTGGTCCATAAGGGGGAAGGCTTTCACTCCTACCAAATGTCTTTAGCTTGGGCCTTTAACCTATTTTCTTGGGTCGAAGGAAAATGAACTTTTAACCAAGCATACACACTTTTAGGACATACTCCAACCCCTATTGAGTTATGTATCTACATCGTCAAATTTTTCATTTATGTAGATAAATGAAATACTACCAAACTACCTAAATTAAGCGTTGATGGTCCATAAGGGGGTAGGCTTTCACTCCTACCAAATATCTTTAGCTTAGGCCTTTAACCTATTTTCTTGGGTCGGAGGAATCTGAAGTTTTAACCGAGCATACACACTTTTAGGGCATACTCCAGCCCCTATTGAGTTATGTATCTACATCCTCAAAGTTTTCATTTATGTAGATACAGACATACTCTAGCGCATATTGATTTATGTATCTACATCCTCAAAGTTTTCATTTATGTAGATATAATGTCTCATGTCCTTTGCTTTGGATATACTCCAGCGCATATTGATTTATGTATCTACATCCTCAAAGTTTTCATTTATGTAGATGCAATGTCTCATGTCCTCTGCTTTGGATTTTGTTTAGACTTTTTTTTTTTTTTAGGTGGCTCGAGATCAACGATGGAAAATATGAGTAGAAAATTTAATGAGCATAAAATATTTATCTAAAAATGAATTTTTATTTTATAAAATTGGATAAAAGTGCAGATGCATTCTAATTATTTTATGTTTTGATTATTTAAAATAATTTTGTTTTTTTAATGTATAAATGGATTAATTTTTTAAAAAAATTAGGGTTTTGAATTGATTCCTTTGGATCCATCGCAACTCATCATGGTCCTCATGATGAGAAGCCTAGTGAAGTCTAGCTAAATAAATGAGTGAGAGATGTTAAGAAAAAAAATCAAAAGTCAAATTAATAATTAACTAGACAGATTATTAAAAAATCATAGAAATATATAAAACAATTTAGAGAACTAAATATAGGTTAAATAAGTAAATATTATTAAAAGGGAGCTAAAATTGCGTAAAACTAATTTAAATATAAGGAATTGAATAATTCTAATAAGGAAAAAACCATCATAATTTTAACCCATGAGGCTAGAAATGATTTCATAAAATATTTAATAATAAAACTATATATATATATGGGTGAATGTATGAAGATGGGTTACACTTTTGGGCCAAATGTGGTAATGAAATTTCATAATTTTACTATTTTATGGAATTGAGGCCCTCAAAATTCATATAAGCTTTGTGAATTTTGATTCCAAGTAAAAAGATAATTTGTGGAGAATTATGTTGTTGTCCTAATGATATTTTTTGCAAAAAAAAAACAGTATCTTATAATCTCTTCATCTATTTAACTTGATGCCAAGATCTGGTTCTTCATCTTGTCCTGATGATGAACCACACTGGATGGTTCAAAAAGTGTCGACAAAACTCTGATAATGTGATTTTTACCAAAAGAGAGAGAGAAGTTTTTTATATTATTTTTTTTTTTGTTTTTGCCTTAAATTTTTCCAAGTTGGCAAAGTAATATTTCAATTGTATTTTGTAGGCATATGTGTTGGCATAAGTTTTTTTTTCAATTATTTAAATAATTAAAAAACCCAAGACTACCCTTTTGAAGAAGACTCGTAATGGTATTTTTGAATTTTTTTTGTTGTGTATATTTTATGTTATTAATTTTTTATTCAACCCCTATGAAGTTGTCCAAAAAAATTTCAAGGATTATGTTTAAAAGAAATTAGTTGAAAAATATCATATGAATTCAAATATATCAAACCCATATGCCATTAGATAGAGGATTTCTTCATGAATCCAACATGATCAACTCCGCCACCCTTAAGTTCATAAGGTTACAAAATGTCGTTGAATAGAAATCTACAAAAGCGGTGTTAAAATTGTGATTTTTAGGACCTCGGGAGCTCAATCAAGCATTTAAAACGCTCGATCGAGCACTTGAGTTATAAAATTCAAATAGCTCGATAGAGGATTTAAGAAATCCTCAGTCGAGCCCTTAACATGGTTAAAAAGAGGCTTGGTCTAGCTTTAAGGTTTGATCTAGCCCATAGCTCGATCTAGCTTTAAAGCTTGATCGAGATTTAAGGATCAATTGAGCCACTTATTTTTAATTCCGCGTCTATGATGTAATGGTGGGGAATTTAAAAAGCATGGCTCAATCAAGACTATTTCTCGATCGAGCTCCTAGATAACCTCGGGTTACAATGGAGCTCGATCGAGGGTTTTCTTTAACGCTCATGGTGAGCCCTCGTATTGCACCAAGAGTGCTGCAACTCCCAGGGGCTGCCCTACTTTACTTTATCAACACGGGGTTCATACAAACTTAGAGGTAACAGTGCTATATACACAGCGGATGCATTTTGTTCATGTCATCCTCTTCTGCTTTACTAAAGGGTGTTATTTCTTAAACTATGATAAAAATCGAAAAGTAAATTGTTGGAAAGAAATGACAGAAAGGAAACTAACTTAATTTGCAGAAAAGAAATGATGGACATGAAACTAATTTAATGTGCAGAAACGAAATGACAAAAAGAAACTAAATTAAATTGCTGAAAAGAAATGACAAGAAGGAAACTAAACTAAATTGTTGAAAGGAAACTAATTTAAACCACACTAAACTTGTCTAAGTAGCTAAACACACCCTACTTATCTTATTCTCTATCTGTCATGCTTCTATCCATGCAGCTAAGCTATCCAAGACTTAATTGAAAAAGTGTTGATTTGCAGCTTGGAGAAGAAAGGGGTAAAGGTGCTAATTGAGGGATAAACACATGAAACCAGGCTTAGAAGTGGAAAGAGCGGGTTTAAACCTTATTAAGCTTTATTATGACGCAAAAAGGCTTTGGAGCAAAATGATTTAAAAATTGTGATGGAGGGTGATCGCAATCGGTGTTTGGAGCGGTAAAGGTTAACATGAACAAAATAAAAAGTGCAATTTTTGATGTGCGATGCGGCGGATGATGTGGGAGTGGGACCAGTGGTGGAGTATGGGGCGATATCGCAATCGGAAGATAGGAGCAGTAAGTGTTAAAGGAACAAAATAAAAAGTGTGATTTGCGAAGTGCGATGGGGAAAAAACTGTGAAGTGCGAAATAAAACGGGATAAAAACTGCGAAGTGCGTAATGTGATATCGCAATCGCAATATCGCAAAGTTGGAGGGATAGCGGAAGTGTTGTTCAGGAAAATTTTGTGAAGTGCGAAGTGCGATGGGTGACATGGTGGTGGGACTGGCGGCGGAGTGCGATGAGAGTATCGCAATTGGCATCGGGAGCGGTAAGTCTTAACAGAAAGATGAAAATGATGCGAAGTGTGATGTGTGATGTGACGGAGTTATCACAATCAGTGTTGGAGTGATAAGTCTTAAAGAAAACCATTAGAAACGGTGATTTGCAATTTCGCAATATCGCAAGGTCGGAAGAGAAGCAATAGTGCATTCAGGAGAAACATGCGAAGTGCGAAGTATGATAGTGGGAGTTTTGATGAGGAAGGAAGAGGTCGAATTTCAATGGTTTTCAAGTGTTTTGCGTTAAAAAGGGTAGGGCAACCGTGACCAATAAGAACAAAGGAATAAGGCGAGCTGGATATTTTAAGTGTTTTGAGGGATGAAAGGTGGGTGCAGCAGTTAGAATAAGCAGAAAAGAAGAGGGAATGGAGGGCATGACAACAATGCTCAGACTGTGGAGACAGAGATGGAGAATGAAGTGGGGAGGCACCATGGAGATGCTTTGGGGTTTTAGCAATAATTCCTGTGATCAACCTGCTAACTTATGTGTAAGGAAACAGAAAAATCCATAAAAATACAGTGTAGAGGAAGACTAACAAATGGTAATGCTGTTCTATTTTTAATCTCAGAAACAATGAACAGAAATCATTTTTTGGGTCTGTGGGAAGGTTCACCCTCCTCGAGCTCTATTGATAGAGATGAGAAGGGGGTCTTTATCCATAGCTTTTTTTTTCTCCTCTATTTTATTACTCACAAGAAAATGAACTATAGCAGCACACTGGAAGAAAAACTAAACAACAATTTGAAACATAAACGAAATTATCAGAAGCAGAAATAATGAAATGACAGAAAACAAAGAAAAAATACAGAAGAGAGGTTGAGGCACATGGATTGGGCCCTAACCCACGAGCCTAGCTCTCTGAAAATTAAATTAGTAAAGTGAAACCAGTCTGCTCATTTCATAAAATAATAGCCTCATACATTTCTGAAAGGTTGATCACTTAATTAAATAATAAAAGCTCAATAGTTTGAAACAAAGTTCTGACTAGAATCGACCCCTTCCTAGCTCTATCTCTACTCTATTTATTCTACAGGGAAACTACCAAAAACTCCCTAGGAAATAGTGATTGAGACCACTTGACTCTAAGTAAACAAATATTGAGTTGCTTGGTTGCCTCTGGAATTCAAATTGTTGGAGAAAATATTTGGGATCCTTTAGCTGCCTTTGGAATTCGAATTGCTGGAGAGAATCTTTGGGATCCTTTGGCTGCCTTTGAGAGTTAAGGAGGGTGGAAAACCCTCCTATAACTTCTCTTTGTTGTCTCCTCCAAGTCTTTATGATAAAATCCTTAAAAAAATGCTTAATAATTCATGATTTTCTGCACTCAACCTCATGTTAGACACTCAGAGTATGTTAGCCTTAATCACCACCTATACTAGCATCATAAAACCAAATAATAATAAAAATGCAAGAAAAAGAGATCTAAGAAGGCAAAAAGGTGACCATTAACCCCTCCAAATATGTCTAATGATAGAGCTCATCATCACCCCCATAATGAATGGTTGCTCATCCTCTTAGCAACTAATCCTCCTCCTGCATTTCCTTTAAGGATTTGACAGCCCCCCAATATCCTGAGGAAGAAGTGTGGGAGTTTCCCCAAGGGGGTAAAAACCATTACTCTTTTTTGAATTCTCCCATTCTCTATCTTGTGCATCTGTGTCCTTTTCATCATTCAGCCCCAACAGCAGGTGGGCTGAGCTTTAGTCCCAACCATTGGATCTTTTTGGCTTGCATGGCCCTCTTGTATAATGATTCCCTTTCCAATTAACCCCTCAGTCTTTCTTGAGTATGGTACTCCCTGTTCTTGAGGCTGTGAGGGAGGTTGTTCCATCTCATCTAGCTGGCCATAATGCACTCATCTTCTATCTGCCTAGAAACACCATAAAAGTGGCCCATTACCTGTGTTTGAGTTTGAAGGTAGCTTTCAACTAGTGCAGGGTCCTTTTCGATCTCTCAACGGTTAAGGATGACTCCTATTGGGCTGAACAATTCTGGTCTGATATATAAGGGTTCTCTATTTCTTCTTCCCATGACCCTCCATATCTCTTTCACTCTAGTGTCCTCATTCATCATCCAAGATACTAAAGTGATCAAATGAATATCCCCCATTGTAGGATTAGGGTCCCAAGTATCCAGATTTGTCAACACAAGGTTATGCACATAAAACTCTGCCATATTTGCCTAATTAGCCATGTTAGCTTTCTTGTAGAAATCCATGAATTGCCTACAATATTGGAAAGGTATGGATCCATGGGAGGCTAGAGTTTTGATTTGAAATAGGATCCATTGCTTGTTGAGGTACACAACATATGAGTCAGAAGGGAATCCTTGTTGAAGGGCTACTATGCATAAGTCTGCCATGGTGGCTACTTGCTGCGCTTTTTGCTGCAATTTCTCATTCAGTGCTACATTCTTTGCATTTTCCTTCTGTAGCTTCTCCTTCAGAACTGTTTCTTTGATTCTTTCCTCCTCCCTTGGTGATTATTCAATGATACTCAGGCTCGTGGGAGGAGTTTCTGGCTCTCTCTGACTTATCCTCTAACTCTTGTCAGCTTTGAAATACATAGAGGTCTACCTTTTTCTCTTTGTGCTCAAAGGAGCTAAGGTGGCAACTACCTTTTTGTCTTGAGGGGATGTGGTGTTGTGCTGTGAGTCTGCTTCTTGCTCACTTTCTGCTACCTCTATGACTTCTATTGCCATCTCTTTCATTTTTCCTTGGCCCTTTATCTCTTCCTCTTCTTCTTATGGTTCTTCTTGTTCCTCTCTGGTTCTTCTTCTTCTGGTTCCTCTTCTTCTTTCGGTTCTTCTTAGTCTGTTGGTTCTTCTTCTCCTCCTTCTCTAAGGCTAGGAGAAAAGCTTCCCTTGGTCCCTTGCTACTGTGTACGCGGTATACTTCAGAAGATAGATCGACCACTAGTGATGTTGTTCTGCTACTATTGCTGAATGTTGTTCAAATACACAACCCACTCTTGGTACTGCTATGCTGCGGGCTCCCTTCGGTCTCTTTCCCTAAAAAATTCTCGATTCACTAGTTTGGATGAGATGGGATCTCTTTTTATTAGATTTTGCAACTAATTTTGGAGCACTTATGCAACTCGACTCAGCTCAAGTTCATGTTGTAGACAGTTGGACCCTATTCTTGTTGACTAGTTGATATTGTGTGTCTCCTCCCCTCGTTCTCCTCTAATCCACTTGATTTAATTTTTTTCTTTTGCATGCCTAGGTGATGTGACTTTGCAGTTCTCCCTAATCATACTTCACGACAGTGGCCAAGCTAGCTGGCCACCTTTCTATCCCTTAAACTCTAAGTTTACAAATTTAATTATTTCTGGCTATTATGGATGCATAGCGAGGGGTGATAAGATGAGTTTACCTATTGTTTTCAAGGTATTTGCATGAGCTAGAATTTGGAGACAACCCTCTTATATGTTGTGTTCTTCCTTATTTTCTTGTTTTCTGAGTGAGCAGCTTGCTGAATGAGAAACTCATTGAGTGAGCTGCTGATCTTCTTATTGTTTCTTCTCATTGTAGATGTTGCATGGGGGTGCTCCGGATGCCATGGGTGGCACTCTTGTCTTTCTTGGGGTCTTCTTTATCAACCCCTCTCTCTTTTTTTTCTTGTTGTTCACGAACAGATTTTTGCACTATAGGAACTCTTTGATGTCTGTAGCAGTCTGTGTTTTTCTTTCCTTGCTACATTGTGCTTAGGAATGGAGGAATGTGGTGTATGGAGGTGATGGAGGAAGTTCATGAAAATGAATGGAGTGAATGATGGGATGGATGGTAAAATAGAAGAAGGGAAAATAAGATGAATGCTTCCCTATGTTTCCAGAAACCATTAATAATCTGCAAAACGGAAAACACACACAGAGAGAGAGAGAGAGAGAGAGAGAGAGAGAGAGAGATATATATATATATATATTGAAAGAAAGTGGGCTTCCTCCATGGAGGTTTTCAACCCACAAACTTGCCTTGGGTGCCTTAGAGAGGTTTTCACCCATGGATCTTTATTTTCTTTTTATTTTTTTCTTTTTTTAGAGAAAGTGAGCTGCCTCCATCGAGGTTTTAAACCCACAATCTTGCCTTGGGTGCCTCAGATAAATTTTCCCCATGGATCTTTCTTTTTTTTTTTCACTTTTTTTTTTTTTTTTCAGAAGGTGTGGAAAACTATGGAGTTTCCGATCACATACACCTCTCTGCTTATTGAATTTATGAACTCTGCCCTTGACAAAGGCTTCTTGTAAATTTTAATTTTGTGACCATTGACAAGCAAGGGGATTCCTTCCTCATCTATGGTTCTGATTTGAACTACGCCATTATCAAAACTTTATTCCACTGTGTAAGGTCCCAACCATCTTGTCATCAGCTTGCCTTTGAAATATTTAAACCTTGAATCATACAACATCGCCCAATCTCATTCTTGGAAGGTCTTTTCCTTGATGTTCTTGTCATGACAGACCTTCCTTTGCAGATGAACTACCTTCGTGTGAAGAATTTCTTGCATTCTGAACTCATCCAATCCATTTAGTTCCAACAACCTCTCTTTTTGGGAATTTTATAGATCTAGATTTAATTCAGCTTCCATTCTTAAAGTATTGAATTCAAACTAAACTGAAAGTAGAGCCTTCTTACCATAGAGTAGTTCATAAGAACTGAATCATGTTATTGTCTTCCAAGTAGTGTTGTAGGCCCAAGTAGCTTCTACCAATTTGTCTGCCCAATATTTTCTGCTAATGCTCACAACCTTGGTGAGGATGCTCTATAAAGCTCTATTAGTTACTTCTACTTGGCCATTCGCCTGAGGGTGATAGGCAATAAAATTTATATGCTTAATCTTGTGTTTCCTCAAAAGATTATCAATGAGGTGAGAGGTGAATTGTGCTCCCTAATCAGTGACTACTTCTATTGGGTACCCAAACTTGTAGAACACATTCTCCCTCAAAAATTTTCTACTTTCTCCTCAGTTGCTACCTTCACTTATTTTGTTTCAACCCACTTTGTCAGGAATCAGTGAAAACTATGATATACTTCTTTTGTTCGGATGGTGGATCGATAGGCCCAACAAAGTCCATTCCCCACTTGTCAAATGGCTTAAGAGTCACCTGAGGGTGCAAAGGCATATCATTCCTTTGCGTGGGTTTCCCCATCCTTTGGAACTGGTCACACCTGCTGGTGTATCTTCTGGAATCCCTGCTGGTATATCTTCTGGAATATTGGTGAAGGGTAGGCCAATAGTACCCTGCCTGCAAAACTTTGAAAGAATTTTTCTTTGTATCAAAGTGGCCTTCACATGGGCTATCATGACATGCAGAGAGGATATCAAAAACTTCTTCCTCCCTCACACATCTCCTTAGTATTTGATCAGGGCGTAGCTTGAAAATTTTTCCCCCAATCCATGTGAAAGGGGCGCTTTTTCTGATGATTCTGCTCCTCTCCCTGAATGAAAGATTAGGAGGGAGTCTCCCAGCAACCAAGTAGTTGGCTATATCAGCAAACCATGGCGAGAGTGTTGATATAACAAAGAGATTCTCATCTGGCAGTTGGCCATCCACCATTCCTTCTTCACATGCAAGGAGAGCTAACCTGGACAAAAAATCTGCAACAACATTCTCCTTTCCAGGTTTATCAACAATATTCTAATTAGATTGTTGAAAAATTAAAAACCATCTAATTATCCTAGCATTAAAATTAGGTTTTCTCATTAAATTCTTGGTGGTTGCATGGTGAGTGTGAAAAAGGTCTGATATCCAGTTACATAATGCCTGAATTTGTTTAAAGGATGGAAAATGGCTAACATCTCCTTCTTAGTAATAGTATAATTTAGTTCAGCCTTGGACAAGTTCTTGCTGATGAAATAAATGGCATAAGGGATTTTTTCCTCTAATTGTCCTAATGCTGCCCCAATTTGGACCTCGGAGGATGGGGGAAGTAGTAAACTTTTCCTTAATGATATTGAAAGCCTCTTAACAAGGACCAGACCAAATAAACTCAGAATCTTTGGCCAGTAACCCAAATAACGGTGAATCCATCTTGCTGAAATATTTGATGAACCTTCTATAGTAACCAGCTAAGCCTAAGAAACTCCTGACATCTTTCTTCTTTTGAGGAGCAGGTACCCTTTTGATGATATTGATTTTTTTGGGTCTACCTGTATTCCTACTTGGGATATGGAGTTTCCTAATACAACCCATGCTTTCTTCAGGAATTCACACTTTTATGGGCTCAAGGAGAGATGCATCTCAATGCACCTTCTTAGTACTTTACCCAAATTGGAGAGAGATTCCTGAAAGCCATCCCCATATGGTTTGAAATCATCCATGTAGATTTGGATAGAGTCATGGAATAACTCAGAAAATATGCTCAGGACAGCTCTTTGGAAGGTAGCTGGGGCATTGCACAACCCAAAAGGTAGGACTCTATAAGCAAAGGTACCCCAAGGGCAGTTGAAAGTAGTATTATCCTAGTCTTCAGGGCCGATTTGAATCTGATTATACCCATTGAACCCATCTAAGAAGGAAGAGAACTTCTTCCCCACAAGGCCATCCAGGACTTGGTATATAAATGGTAAAGGGAAATGGTCTTTCTCGGTTGCTTTGTTAAGTTATCAATAGTCAACACAAATTCTCCACTTCCCATTCTTCTTTGGGACTAGGACAAGAGGAGATACCCACTCACTATCGGATATAGGATATATGGACCCCACATCCAATAGTTTCTACAAATCTTCTTTGACTATGTCCTTCAAAGCCGAGTTCATCCTTCTTTGGGGTTGTCTTACAGGTTTGCATCCATCTTTGATGTAAATATGATGTTTGCACACTGAAGGATGCACCCCTTTCATGTCCTTGTAATCCCAAGCAAATGCATCAAGATTCTCTTTCAAAAGCTGGCATAGCTGCTTCTCTTCTTCATTAGAGAGGTTCGGGTTGATTTTCAGAGATCTGAACGAGCCAAACTCAATAGCCTTGGTGGATTCAAAGGTTGACTCAATCGATTTCTGTAGCAACAAAACTAGTAGCTTGTTGACTTTAATAGCAAAAAATACGCAAGAGGTATTTATAATAATCATTTATTAATAATATATATGATATGATAAGATGATAATAAGATGATTGAAAGTGACAATGAGGTCCTGATTATATGCCTATGCAGGTGACCTTTCAGGACTAGGCATGTCTTTTAGACATGCCTTTTCAGTTAACTAATGACTACTTAACATAATCAATATTTGATTAGTTAGTAATTATATTTATTCTATTTTGTACAAATTATATTTGTTACATTGCCTCTTCCTTCAGAAGCTTTGTCCTCAAAGCTATATTGTGGGAAATTGTCTTCATCTTGCAGTAGTCACTGATACCTTCTTTATATATTTCAATAATACATCGTCCTGAACTCCATGTTCTTGTTACAATTTTTTTTTTTTTGATTTAATTAATTAATTAAATTAATATATATATATATATATATATATATATATATATATATATATATATATATATATATATATAGGTTATAAAAAAACATATATCCATCAAACCTTAATACGCCATGAAATGTTACAACTTCTCGTCCGCCTTTTGACTTGACCATATTACCACCAGTTTCTGTTTGACATGACGAGGATGAATTGGGTTGTTTTGGTGGAAAAAACCAGGATGCTCCATGTTTTTAGTTCCAAATCCAAAGCCTTAATGGTTTTTCTATGCTAGGATGTTGTTTCTAGATGAAAGATGAGTTCCCAAGTAGGCCAGTAACGCAAATCCTTCTTCAATGTAAACACTTCAGGTCGGCCATTCAACCTGTGAGATTTGATACGAACAAATTCCTCATCTTCCAATTTCTATGTAACATCTTTAAAGGTTTTGAGGTCGGGGATGGTCTTTCCATTAATTTCAACGATCCACGTGCCTCTGTAACTCCCACATTTAAACATAGGGTTGCCATCCAAATATGATACAGACACATATACCCCGTGCCCATGTTCTGGCATAAAGGCCAACGCACGAACAGATGCAGGTGGCTCGTGAACAACACAGTCGCACCAACCCACGATATGTTTGGTTTCAAAACCATCTCTAACATTAGTGCCCACATGAAGTTCCAATTCCGAACCTTCGCGAAAAATGGTCATTTTTAAATTTCCTTCGAGTCGATCGTTGGCAGAATCTAGACGTTGGCAAGCTTTCACTATATCATCGAAACTGGTAATTGGCTCCCCATCTATGGCTAATAGCATGACACCTTCCTCCAAGGTATGTTCAGCCCTTGATCCAACCCAACAACTCTTAACTTGTAATACTTGGAGTCTGATGGGATCTCTTTGTTGCAACTTTCTAATCCATTTCTCACTCAATCCAAAGCTACGGGCACTTGAAAGTAAAGTGGAGCCAAGCTCAACCTCTAAAATGCGGATAAGAGGTATAGACAATTTGATTCCATTGATAACAAAAGGTGGTGGAATTTCCGGAGTTAATCCATCATGTATAATCTTATGTAACACTTCAATAACGGCGTAAATCAGAATTCCTCGAGCTCGCACATATAAATCATTAATATTGCATCTTCTGCTGGAATCATTCAATTTTTGTGTTGAAGTATTTCTCTGCTTTGTCGAACGTCTGCTCGGTGAAGGATTCTCCACTCTGCACTTTGCTGATAAATACGAACCGATTTCATTTTTATTTAAATTCCGCAAGTTGTATCTCTGCGAGGCATCTGTAGGAAGCGGTGGTGGAACAATGACTACCATTTCAGGTTGTAATGTTTCTTCATCACTCTGCTTTTCTTGTGTATGGGAATCATTTCTACTACCGTTGGGATCTCCAATTATTTTCTCTTTTATCTTTCTCACAGTTGATTGCTTCTCATTTTTCTCAGAACCAACTTCTCTTTTAACCGGTTATTGTACATTTGTTAATCCACTAGTTTTTTGAGAAGCTTGTAGAACATCAACTTGATGAGGATTTTCTTGAGAATCTTGTACAACAGCAGCATGATCGGAATTTTCTTGCGACAAATCCCCAACAAACAAATTTTCTCGTGGTCGGGCCCCACCAAACAGAGATTTCTTGTTCTTTTCACACTCCTTTAATACAATTTCTCGTGGTCGAGCCCCACCAAAAATATATTTCCTATTATTTTCACTACTTGCTTCAAGTTTCTCAACAGGCAGTGAGCAAGGCTTCAAATTTAATTTTGGTCGCTCAGTAGATCGATTTTCCTTCTCAAAGTCAGATGCCCCCGAGATTTTTACAATTGCCTGAGTGTTGTTTCCTACACTTTCACTGGAAACCTCAACAGGAAATGAATCGACAACAGAGTGATATTCATAGGACTTGCTCATCAACCCACCATGTGAATTCTCTGTAACATCCATTACTGCAGTCTGAGAAGTAGCGTCCAACGGATTAGATTGCGGGAGAAGCTTTAACTTGGGCCGCACCCTAACATCAGATTGTGCCTGAACACAAGTATTGTTGCTGTCATCTTCTCTATTATGGATTACTGCATAAATTTTTTTAAAATGGGTTGTGACTTCTGCACATGAATTTTCTAATCGCTGAAGCTTTTCTTGAATTTTTTTTGTCTTTTCATTTTCTTCAGGGTCTTCGCATAATGGCACATTGTATGGTAGACAATGTTCCTGGGCTTGTATACTACTTTCATAAGCTTGTAAGACGATGTTGTGTGACATGGCTTCAACTTGGCTTCGATATGCCTCTGATGGCTTTGATATGGCTCTGATACCACTGTAGCAACAAAAATAGTAGCTTGTTGACTTTAATAGAAAAAAATACACAAGAGGTATTTATAATAATAATTTATTAATAATATATATGATATGATAAGATGATAATAAGATGATTGAAAGTTACAATGAGGCCCTACTTATATACCTATGCAGGTGACCTTTCATGACTAGGCATGTCTTTTAGACATGCCTTTTCAGTTAACTAATGACTACTTAACATAATCAATATTTGATTAGTTAGTAATTATATTTATTCTATTTTATTCTATTTTATACAAATTATATTTGTTACAATTTCACTTCCATCCAAGGTTGGCTTTCAAACTCTTTGACTAAGGTTTCAAGAGGAATGTTAGTGGAGGACTGGTTTTGAATGGCATGGTTGATGAGTTCATCTTCATCAAGCTGCCCCCCCTCTAAGAATAACATATATGGTACACATAGGGGCAATGTTATATAACTCATCTTCTTCATCATCCAATCGTATAGGGAGATCATGATAATGGAAGGTTGGGCTGGAGGATATAACACTAGTTGTTTAGACAAAGGCCCATTTTTTATAGTCGTGATTCCAGCCCGACAACTAATATAAGTGTCTGCAGTGGCCAACCAAGGTCTCACTAAGATGAGGGGATAACCATTAAACTTGGTTTTTAGTTGCAATACTAGGAAATCTGTAGGATACTCCCAAGAGTCAATGGTAACAATAACATCCTCAACAATTCCTTCCGGAGTTACTGTGGATCGATCTGCAAGTTGTAGAATTGTTGTGGTTTTCCTAAAATTCCCTTGGAGATTAAGTTTCAACATAGTTTCATTGGTCATGATATTGATGACAGCCCCTAAATCAATCAGAGTGTTGGGGAATATGACACCATCTATATGCACATCAAAAACTGGACTACCAGGGTCCTGGTACTTTGGAAATATCACCTTCCCCAACATTAGGTCAAATAGTTGTCCTACCACATTGATGGTGGGGGTATCTCTCTTCCTTCTCCAAGGTTTCTTGAATCACTTTTATTTGATGAGCCTATTGTAGATAGGGAAATCCTTAATGGGTTGGAGAAGTGGTATCTTAACACACAAATATTCCAATTCTCCCAGGAATTCAGTCTCCTCTAGGTGTGTTGACTAGGTTGGATCAAGCGCTCAGGGAAAAGAGGTTGTTGGATATGAGTGTTACCTTCTTCCTTTTACTCCTCAACCTATACAGGTGGAGATGGAGGATGGTTTTCTGGGAGTACTCTTCCCGACCTGATATTAACCTCCTGTATCTCCACATCACAAGCTGGATAGGATGTTTCTCCACTGAGAGCCTGTTGTGCCTGTCTTTTGCTCGGGTTTGGATTGGGTTGTGCAGGTATTGGTAACCTAGGTGGAGCAGCATGAGTAAGCTGAGGTTGAGGTTGGGGTGGAGGCATTAGAGCAGGTGGTTGATTTTTTTTAGGCCTCGACCCTTGGGATGGATTGTTCCACTGAGGTTGTTGTAGAACATACTGCTGAAATGGTTGGTTTAATGGCTGAGGATGATATGAAGGGTTGTAAGGCCAAGTAGGAGGTGTATACCAGGATGGAGGAGTGGGGGTGTACCAAGGTTTCATGGGTGCACTTTGATTGTTGTGATAGTAAGAGTAAGGTGCACCTTGCATACCTTGTTGATATGACTGAGGGCCTTGAGGCCTTCTTTGGTTGATGAAACAACGTTACTATGGCATTACTTCCCCACCTTGATATACAACTTTAAGTCCAGGTAAGGAGGGACACTTTTCTGTGGCATGATTCTCCTCACAGACTAAACAAACCTCTATGACATTCAGTGGACATTCATTTCTTGGGTGCTTCCTGGTACATCTAGGACAAAATATGGCTAGGGCTCTCTCTACTTCATCTTGCTTCATTTTGACCCGCATTGTGTCCATTGCAAAGAAAAGGTGTGTAGCATGTCACTCTTGAAGTCCTTTAGCATGTTTCCAATCTCATGTTTTATGAAGGTGGAAGAGGAAGGCTTATTGGATGTGTTTTGGCCATCTCTACCTTTCTTCCTAAATTCCCTAGAATGGTTTCAAAAGACATTTTTGATTGTTTCATAAGGAAGTTGGTAGATATCTCCTCCTGATAGCATATTCAAGGTTTCTATCATCTCTTCAATTATCCCTCGAAGAAGTACAAGTTTAAGTGATGAAGGATCAAGAGTACAGTTGGCTCTCTTGTAGTTTAATTGAAACCTCTCTTCATAGTCCTCCAGGGATTCATCAGGTCCTAGAGTCACCCTAGATATTTCATTCTTAGTTTCCTTGGACCTACAATATTCTCTGTATTTGTTGTTGAAGGTATCTTCCATCTATGCTCGGGTAGTGATGCTATCCCCAAGCAGACCCATGAACCAGCGCAATGATACATCCTTAAGGGTGTATGGGAATAGATTCACATTTTGATCATCAGAGGTGTACTCATAAGTCCTACAAACAAGAACAAATTCAAACATAAATGTGTCAGGGTCTTGAGAGGTAAGTCCATGAAAGTGTGGAATAGCTGAGGGACTAATGTTTTTCATCTTAGTTTTCCCATATGCCTCTCTTATGGGAAAGGATCTCTGGATCTCAGCCATGGTTAGGATAGGTGAAGCAGGTCCCTCAGTTGAAACAAGGTCTTCTTCTTCTTCCCCAATAGGTTCCTCAAAGTATTCAGAAGGCTCTCCTATAGGGATTTCAATCTCACTTCCACTGAAGAAGAGTGAAGTGTGGCTAGGAGGTGATGTGGGGGTTTTAGGTAAGATTTTTCTTTGAGTATTCCTACCCCTACGAGGCATGAAAGTCATATCTTTTTCTATTTTTTCAATATTTCTGAAATGACATGAAAAGAAAGGAAAGCAGAAAATAATGCTAAGACAAAATCAAAATATCTCCTAACACCTCATCGGAAACGACACCAAAAAGTGGTGAGCCCTGGTATTGCACCAAGAGTGCTACAACTCCCAGGGGCTTCCCTACTTTACTTTATCAACCTGGGGTTCGTACAAACTTGGAGGTGACAGTGCTATATAGACAACATATGAATTATGTTCATGTCATCCTCTTTTGCTTTAAAAAAGGGTGATATTTCTTAAACTATGATAAAAATTGAAAATTAAATTGCTAAAAGGAAATGATAGAAAGAAAAGTAACTTAATTTGTAGAAAGGAAATGATGGAAATGAAACTAATTTAATTTTCAAAAAGGAAATGACAAAAAGAAACTAAATTAAATTACTAAAAAGAAATGACAGGAAGGAAACTAAACTAAATTTCTGAAAGGAAACTAATTTAAACCACACTAAACTTGTCCAATCAGCTAAACACACCCTCCTTATCTTATGCTCTATCTACCATGCTTCTATCCATGCAGCTAAGCTATCCAACACTTAATTCTAATTGAAAAAGTGTTCATTTGCAGCTTGGAGAAGAAAGGGGTAAAGGTGCTAATGGAGGGATAAACACATGAAACCAAGCTTAGAAGTGAAAAGAGTGGGTTTAAACCTTATTAAAGCTTTATTATGGCACAAAAATGCTTTGGAGCGGAATGATTTAAAAATTTTGATGGCAGAGTTGCGATCGAGGGTGATCGCAATCGGTGTTTGGAGCAGTAAAGGTTAACAGGAACAAAATAAAAAAGTGTGATTTGCGATATGCGATGTGGAGGATGATGTGGAGGTGGGACTGGAGACAGAGTACGGGGTGATATTGCAATTGACAGACAGGAGCAGTAAGTGTTAAAGGAACAAAATAAAAAGTACGATTTGTGAAGTGAAATGGGGCAAAAAGTACGAGGTGCGAAATGAAACCGAATAAAAACTGCGAAGTGAAAATTGCGATATCGCAATCGCAATATCACAAAGTTGGAGGGATAGTAGAAGTGTTGTTCAGGAAAATTTTGCAAAGTGTGATGGGTGACGTGGCAGTGGGACCGACAACGGAGTGTGATGACAGTATCACAATCGGCATCAGGAGTGGTAAGTCTTAAAATAAAAAAAGGAAACTATGTGAAGTGCGATGTGCAATTCGGCGGAGTCATTGCAGTCGGCGTTGGAGTGGTAAGTCTTAAAGAAAACCAATAGAAACTGCAATTTGTGATTTTTTATTTTGCAATATCACAATATCGCAAGGTCGACGGAGAAGCGATAGTGCAGTCGGGAGAAAGGTGCGAAGTGCGAAGTACGATAGCGAGAGTTTCGATGAGGAAGGTGGAGGTCAAATTTCAATGGTTTTCAAGTGTTTTGCATTAAAAAGGGTAGGGCAACCATGACTAATAAGAACAAAGGAATAAGGTAGGATGGATATTTTAAGTGTTTTGAGGGATGAAAGGTGGGTGCAACAGTTATAATAAGTAGAAAAGAAGAGGGAATGGAGGGCATAACAACAATGCTCAGACTATGGATAAAGAGATGGAGAATGAAGCGGGGAGGCACTAGGAAACTGCTCTGGGGTTTTAGCAATAATTTCTACGATCAAACTGCTAGCTTATGTGAAACGAAATGGACAAATGCATAAAAATACAGTGCAGAGGAAGACTGAAAAATGGTAATGTTTTTCTATTTTTAATCTCGGAAACAGTAAACAGAAATCAGTTTTTGGGTCTGTGGGAAGGTTCACCCTCCTCGATCTCTATTGACAGAGATGAGAAGGGGGTCTTGATCCATAGATTTTTGGTTTTTCTCCTCTATTTTATTACTCACACACAAATGAGCTACAACATCACACTGGAAGAAAAACTAAACAACAATTTTAAACATAAATGAAATTATCAGAAGCAGAACTAATGAAATGACAAAAAGTAGAGAACAAATACAACAGAGAGGCCGAGGCACATGGATTGGGCCCTAACCCATTAGCCTAGCTCTCTGAAACTTTAATCAGTAAAGTGAAACTAGTTTTCTCATTTCATAAAATAATAGCCTCATACATTTCTGAAAGTTTGATCACTTAGTAAAATAATAAAAATCTGAATAGCTTGCAACAAAGTTCCGACTAGAATCGACCCCTTCCTATCTCTATCTCTACTCTATTTATTCTATAGGGCAGCGACCAATAGCTCCCTAGAAAATAGTGATTGAGTCCACTTGACTCCAAGTAAACAAATATTGAGTTGCTTGGATGCCCCTGGAATTCAAGTTGCTGGAGAAAATCTTTGGGATCCTTTGGCTGCCTTTGGAATTCAAATTGTTGGAGAGAATATTTGGGATCCTTTAGCTACCTTTGGAATTCGAATTTCTGGAGAAAATATTTGGGATCCTTTGGATGCCTTTGAGAGTTAAGGAGGGTGGAAAATCCTCCTATAAATTCTCCTTGTTGTCTCCTCCAAGTCTTTATGATAAAATCCTTAAAAAAATTCTTAATAATTCATGATTTTCTACACTCAACCTCATGTTAGGCACTCGAAGTATGTTAGCCTTAATCACCATCTATACTAGCATCATAAAACCAAATAATAATAAAAATGCAAGAGAAAGAGATCTAAGAAGGCAAAAAGGTAACCATTAACCCCTCCAAATATGTCTAATGATGGAGCTCATCAGCTCAATCAAGCTATCTTTAGGCCTTCAATCAATTTGATCAGGGGCTAAAAGATTGCTTGATTGAGTGCTTAAAGTGGCTTGATTGAGCTGTTGTTTTTCACCCAAAACACACTTTTGCTTGCCAAAAAGTGTAACTCAACTTCATGCATAGACCCATATATATATATATATATATATATATATATATATATATATATATATATATATATATATATATATAAACCAACCTAAATCCATATTAACTCTAGATCTACCAAGCACTGAGAGGGATCAAATCTCTTGATATGCCAACCTATTTAGAGTGAAAAGAGATTTGATTTGTTTCCTGAAAATCCCTATCATAGTTAGATACAATATCAAACATTATGTTCCTTTGATAAGAATTACAACCTTTGAAAGCATTATATGCCTCAACATATTTTTTCCTCACAACCATAAGCACACACTTCTTACTGGAGTTGATGAGTCTCTCCATCTATCCTGAACTGATAATGGTTGAATTGAATTTTATGTGGTGAGCTCTAAAAATATGTTCCACCCCATTTTTGGTTAGATTATACTTGCTCTTATGCCTAAATAAGATTGCATGTCTATCATATAAGTATGGGATTCCCAAGACTATGCCACGCATGTGAAGTGGGGAAATATCTAAATCAACCTCATCTATCAACTTTGAAGTAATGACAAACCAAACCCTACACTTCTTAGTGACATTGAGTTTTACGTTGATGCACACCCAACCAAGAGGATATGGTTTTGAATGAGGTTTCGTTTCCAAACCCAACTTCTTAACAATTGATTTTGAGATCAAATTAATTTGAGAACCTAGATCAAACAATGTATCTATTTTTTTGTACTTAAATACAACTCTTATATTAAACAATCCACTTCTTTTTCTTTTATCGACATGAGATTTAATTTTAGAACTTGAACTAGCATGAAAGGAACCTCTATCTTGTACCCCAACTGTTTTTAACTGCATCTCATAACCGAAATCGGAACCAAGGTCTTATTGCATTGTAGAAACCATCTTTTGCTTCCCTTTTCCACCAAACTTCTTAGGATTTAATTTTGGATGTAACTTATTATAGTGCCCCTCATTGATCCCTTCTTTCTTACAATGAGTGCAAGAGGGCTCCCCTTCTTATTTATTTATTGTCATTATCTTCTTTCCCTCTCCTTTTGCTTTGAACTTGTTGTTCTGAGGCTTGGATGAAGGCTTCTTTGGGTAATCTTCTTGTCCATGCTTTCCCTACTTTCAAGATGAATTACATTCACACTAGCTTCCTCTAGATTACTGGGATCAAACAACAACATTGAATGACACAAATAACTATGTAAAGTGCAAATATATTTCATCAAAGTTTCTTTTAGTCTATTTAAGGAATATCCAATTCTAATGCTTGCTTCCTAGACTCTTTTGTACAAATTTGAACATTCTTAACTTTTCCTTGTCTCAAGTTTTGTCATTCCATCATGGTTTTTTGCCTATAACCCAATGGGTAAAATTTCCCTCTTTATGCAGAAACAAATTCAAACCATGAAGAAAGGAGTCCACCATACAAGATTTGTGCCTCCCAACTGAAGAGATGCCAACTAAATCTATGTTTCATCCTCTTAGATATATTGTACATGACATTAGAATTTTATATGTCTAATCCAACCGTTTAGCTTCTCTGCATTAGCTTCTCCATTAAACATGGGAAAATCAACTTTCACATCTAACTTTAAAAATGGATTTTTAGAATATTTTTTCTGATGATTATTTGAATGATGGGAATGAGAGGAAGAGGAAGAGATTGAACTTTAAAATGGAGATTCAAGAGGTTCTCCTCCACCTCCTCTGTGTAATGATGCATTGTCATTTTTTAGAGCTCCCTTTTTCTTGCCATATTTTTCCATTCTCCTTTCATAATCTGCAAACAAATTTTCCACCCACTTTGTCATCCGGTAGAAGGCCTTGTGGAAATCTTGCTCATTCTCTGTGCTCATTTCCTTATCCTCCATTTTCTTTCTTCGTGTTTCATGTCCAATCTCAGGGTTAAAAGAATTGAGTTTTCCTTCACCTTCTTTGATTTTGGCCCTATTAAGCATCCACACTCACAATTCACATCAAAGAAGACTAATCTAATACCAACATTATCTGATATATTTCCTTTAGTGATGTTAAAAAAAAATATTAAAGAGCATGAAAATACCATAAATGCAATATCCATGAAGCAATGTAAAGTGATCACAATATAGACAATTCACCAAGATTTGTTAATAAATTTCACTAACAATATGTGAGCTATGTCTCTGAGGCCAGCTTCAAAATGGATATGACTTTATATTATCTCAGCAAAATAATGGCAAGTACATGGAAAAATACAGGGAAATACCTCACTTCTGAGGGTGACCTGAAATTATGCTTCTCAGATCCAAATTTTGTCTGCACCAATGGATTCCTTATGAAATTTCATGAAAAATGAGTATAAACTTGACCAAGTTCTGTAACTTTCACCTCTAGATCCTTTAGGGAATTTTCAAGATTCAAAAGAGTGAGAATATTTAAGGAATATTCCTATAAAATATTCCCTAGAATATACTTGAGAACCTATCTCGAAAAGCATGCCTGCATGGCACGGTTCTGTTGCATGGAGTTGTGTTCAACCCTCCATGGCTCGACCTCCATATCCCCCTCCCTACTAAAAAAATTTCATTTTAAATACATTTTTTTGGATTTGTGTCATTTAATTTAAATGCACCACGTATGGTTATGTCATTTAATTTAAATGGGTTTCATATTTTATAACCATATGTATATATGGTTACATACATATTGGCATGTTTGACCCACCATGTCATCCATATCATTTGAACCTTAACCAACTTGTCCATGTTTTCAAGCTTGTTTCATGGGTTGTGTTGTAGCATAATTTGACTCAGCTAAAAGTCAAGAGAGGCTCTGAGCAATTCAAGGTTGTTGAGGAACAATTGTTAAAATTTCAAGAAGACCTACAACATGCTCAAAAGGATAACCACAAGCTCAACGAGGATTCATCATCACATGTGCACTGGAACCAAAATCAGGGAAGCAGTAGCATTGGAGGTGTAATCGAGGCCAGAGGAGCAGCAAATAAGAAAAGTGTGTAGCAAGGGTCAAGTCGGGCTTATTCGCGTGCAAAACAGTTCAAGAGTCGGGCCGATTGACGTGTTTAGAACATTGCACATGGGTCAGGGTCGAGTCATGTGAATATACGTGTAGAATAGTGTTTGGAGGCTTAATCGCAATCGCATGTGGAAGGCTTGATCGCATATCCGAAATTGCAATCGCAAAGCTCAGGAGGAATAGAACAAGGTTGAATCATCGAAATGTGAAATGCGATACAAGGATCGGATGCAATATAGTTCGAAGCTCGAATCTAAATTATTTAAAGTCCAGTTGTGGGACCCTCTCGCATGTCACACATCGCAAGCTCAGAAGGGATAACGATCATAAGATAACGGGATTCGTCGAAGTGCGAAGTGCGATAACGAAGTGGATGCGATGGAAGTTATCGCTAAAGTGTAAAGGTTTTTAAGTCTAGGTACATGGGTTTTACCTTTGTAAAAACCACATCGGAGGGCAAAAGCGGATTATAACGTAGAACGTTGGAATGCTAAAATGCGAAGTGTGCCAAGGGCCGAACGCGATGCAGCTCAGAACTATGATTTAATACATTCCAATAGCACATCGCACATCACAAGCTCAAGAGGAATGACACTCATGAATATGTTATGAATGTCAAAATGAAAAATGCAAGAAGGTTTTATATCACCTATTTCGATTGGCAATCGGCCCCACCTCCACTTGCCACGTCATCCCTACCTTCATAGAACATCGCACATCGCAATATTAGGAGGAATGGTGCTCATGAATATGTTATGAATTCTGAAATGAAAAATGCGACAAGGTTTTATATCGCCAATTGCAATTTGCGATCGACTCCACCTCCACTTGCCACCTCATCCCTACCTTAATCGCATATCGCACATCCCAAGATTAGGAGGAATGGCACTCATGAAAATGTTATGAATGTCAAAATGCAAAATGCGATAAAGGGATGGATGCGATAGTTTTTAAAGGAAAATTTGAATATATTTTAAATTCCAGTCTTACGGCAATTACAAAGGAAAGTTTGAATGCAGGGCAGACTCGGGTAAGAAAAGACCTTACGCTACATGCATAACAACAATATGCGTTTGCGAAGGTTTATTAATCAAAGACTAAACGTTGCGGGCACGAGAAGAAGAGGAAGAGTTGGGTAGTAGGTGACATGATGATAGTGTTCGAAATGCAAAAGCATGGACATAATCGAGTAGAGATGTGTTTATGTAGACTGTTAGGATATCACAACAGAAATGGAAGGAGAGACATCAACAACAAATCAGATTTAGCAAAAAGATTATATTTCAAGTTTTAATTTGTTTTCTTTATTAAGATCGAAGCTACAATGATGTCCTCGATTGCAATGTAATAATTATTTTAATAGTTTAGGTAGTCTATGAGTTTCAAGAAGCTTGAGAAATTACAAACTACTTTTGTTTGTATTTAAGGAAGAGAGAAAGAGAGAGGAGGGGTTCCGAGTTCTGGACCTCTTGGAGACTATATTTTGTACTTATTTTTCTGATGGGTGAATGAAAGAAGAAGCAAGTTTCTTGCAACTGTTGATGGTGATTTGTGTTTCTTATGTCATTTTATGATGTTTCTTCCTTGAATTAAGTGAAGTAAAGAAGCAGTTGGTCTCTAATTTACATTTGTAAATAATATTTAAATAGCCTAAATAAGCACCCCTTCCCTCGAACTCCTCTCCCTTCACAAATTCTCTCTGGAACTTAAAAGTAATAGATTTTGTGTTTACAAAAATTATTTTGAGTTTCCTCCCTCTGCATGAATTCTCTCTGAAACTTAAAAGTAATATATTTTGTGTTTACAACATATTACTTTGAGTTTCATCTACAGTTCTTATTTTCCATTCAGATATCAACATTCAATGGCATTATGAAATCTTTTATTATTCTAGATCATTAAGGGTTTTAGAAAACTAGTTTCTAGAGGGATAGAACAAAGACCTCATCATAAAATTGTTTCTGTGACACACTTTTAAAATGTCTTAAGCACTAATTACTTTCACAACCGAGGGATTGTCTCTTAAGAACCAGTAGGTTTAATGGACCCTTATGGGCTACCAATTGGGTGCCACATGGTACCATTGATTTGGCCACATGGTGCCTTTCCATTGGCCCATTAGTGTGCCCAATGACCCTTGCTATGCCATATAATATGCCCAGTAGGATGCCACGTCATGCTACATGGAGCGTTTCATGGGTGCCACATGGTGCCTCCTAATGGTTCCACGTCATGCTTCCTAAGTGTGCCACATGGGACTGTTGGTGCCAAAATTTTGTTATTTACACAAAAATTCATATGAGCATAAAATTTTCATACAAAATCAAATTGAGGTGTCGTTTATGGCATTGCAATCATATCAACGAGATCTACGATTTGGTGCTTGTTTTGACGAGATTTAAGGACTTCAAAATTTGAGCCTTTATGCATCCTCCTGGATCACTTATTATTCTAAGAGACACTTTCTACAACCTATGTGGATGAGATGTGTCATGTCTATAATGCTAACGCCATGCATGTAAATTCAAAAATATTAATTAAATATAAACAAAAACAAAATATAGTATTGATTTACAAAAAATAAATATTTGTTGAAGTGAAAACCATTTTTAGAGTACAAAAGTTAAGAAAAAGTTTTCATCTCAAGGGATTTGATCCCTTTGACGCTTATTGCTTTGGAAAAATGTTATAATGGTGAACCTAATGTTTAATTCATAATAATTTATTTATTCATTGTGATTGTGTTAAGAGGCAGTTTCTATGGTTCACTATGGGTGAGATGTGTTACATCTATAACACTAATGTGGTAGATGTTGGCTAGTAAAAATTAATTAACAAAAAATAAAATTAAATAGATATGATTCACATAAAATAAATATCCTTTAAAGTGCAAATATTTTTTAAGTGTAAAACTTGACAAAAGGATTGCATCTTAATAAGTTTAATCCTTTTCATACTTAACGATAAAAAAAAAATGGTGAAAGTGATGTAAATTCATGAGAATTTAATCATTCTGCATTCTTATTTTGAATTATGTCTAATTGATGATAATTCAATTATTCATCATCACTTTTTTTCAATGTTTATTTGATTCTTTACAATGTTTGCTTGTTTAGCATTAATATAAAATATATAATTATTTTAAGTTGAATATTTTTTATGAATATTGATTGTGGAATAAGTAATAAGATTTATTAAACTTAGGTGGGGAGAATAATAATCATTCCTCCCAAACACGTGGGCTAAACAGAATTGGTTCTCTCTATATATTTATATATAAGAAGAACATGAAACAAGAGAGACTTGATAATATTATTTTAACTTCAAGTAAAGATGTTAATTCTTGGTTAAAACATTGGATAGTAAAAGAGGAGGAAATTATGCCTAATTTTCATTCTACTAAATATACCCTCACATCTAAATTTAAAGAGAATTGTGATACAATGAAAAAATAGAGAGTACTAGAAAATTAATATAACATATAGAAATAATTAACCCCAAATTAAAATATCAAAAGTATCTTTATGATATAACTAGCTTAAAGAAGAAAATCAATATTATTAAAATAAGGATGAACTCTCACAAGGTTCATAGTGAAACTGTGTATTAGACTAATCCTAAAACATCTTAGGATGGAAGAGCTAAATTTTTAAATTAGTAACCGAAAGTTACATATATCTTTAGTGTTTTCCTGTCAATGGCCTACTACATGAGAAACCAAACCACTAATAAAACAAGAACATATCGGTCTTTGAGAATAAACAAACTAATATAAACATTATGGCTATCCAAACAATTTGTTTTTTCTAAATGGATACAAAGGAAACTTCTGGATAATGCATTTTAACCTTAACAAGCCTACTTCTAAGAAAAGTTGATTGTAAATATAAGCATCAATAAAACTACAAGGAATTAGAAGCATTAAACTCTATTGGCACATGTTCCATAGGGAGGTGGCTACTTAAAGGCTTAGAGCCACATTGTCTTCTATACACACTAACATGTTGTTCATCTCTTTTAGTAGTAAATCCATATAATCCAAGACTAGGGGTATTTCATTCTTGACATCATTCATGTCCAATAGAACATATCCCAAGAGTTATTTCATCTGCTAGAAAAGGTCTATAGTATACATGCATTGATTATGTTGTTCATGGGCATGTCGCGCATCCAACATCCAAGTTTCCACCACATCCAGGACCTTAGAATCAAACATACAATGATACTCCCCAATAATTTCAAACTCCGCCTCATGCAATTGGTCTCTTATTCCCTCATATAATTGTTCTCTTATGCCTTGTAGTATTTTTTCCTCGTAGAGTTGATCCAAGGCCTAATCCCATTATCAAACTTGAGAACCCATCCATGAGCCTCAACCTCCATCATCGCACCTGCAATGAGCCCATTGTCTCACATTTGTTGCAATAAAAGAAGAAGGGAGAGACATTCAAAGACTAGGGAAAGAGACATTGTAAAAAGGGAAATGCCATAGAGGTAAATGCAATGACAGGAAAAGATAATTCAAAGGTATAACCCGTGCAACATAGAAAATCTCACAGATAAACACCTAAAAGAATTAATTTTTAAAAATATGTTTTGGTCCTTAAGGGACTGCTCAAACTCAACGACAAGGCTCAAAGACGTTACAACAAAGATCATCATGTCATTTGTGGGAATTGAACCTAGGTGGGGAGGATAATAATCATTCCTCCCAACCGCCAAATATAAATCCAATTAACATATTTATCATATTATAATAATAGAAAATCACATATTTTTTCTTAAAATGTAATGTAATTCCCACATTAATTTCATTTTGAAATTATATATATATATAATTTCAAAATGAAATTAATGTGGGAATTACATTACATTTTAAGAAAAAATATGTGATTTTCTATTATTATAATATGATAAATATGTTAATTGGATTTATATATATATATAACTTGTCAAGTCATAAAAAACAAGGAGATTTATGTGATCTTCTCTTCAATCTTTTTTATCATAAAAAAAAAATGTTAAAATAAATCAATTATTTCTTTATCTTTTTTCCCTAATTTTTATAAGCTAAAGTTGGTACTAGTTTGAACAATCATTATACATTTTGATTTTTTAAATAAACATTAATTATTTTTTTAAATATCATATATTAATTTGATGTTAAACAATAACATTGTACATTTTAACCCTTAATTGTAAAGTATATCTTTTAAGTTAATTGTAAAATATATTTTTTAAGTTTCAAAACAATTACTATTTGATATTTTTCCTAAAAAGGTTTTTTTCTTCTTTTCCTTTTTTTCATTTTAAAATAGATATTTATATCATATTAACATAGGGGATTTTATAATAATGCACAAAACCACTACATGAAGTTGATCTCCTCCCTTAGAGCATGCAACTACTTGTATACTAGTGCCATGAGAATTTAAAGACTAGTGACATACAATTAGGAATTGAGAAATTACATGAAATGAGACAAGTGACAACATCCAAATTTTCATTTATATTTCACACACATATCAAATCTATTCACCAATATGTGTATATTTCGACTCTACGCTATGAATCTACACATACACCATCTATTTCACCACCAGTTGCACTCAGTTGTTTGTCTTCCCTATGTTCCTTTGTTCCTTTTTAGCTTCACGATCTCTTCTTCCCTCTTTTTCCTAGCTTTCTTTCCCATACCCCTTCAACTCTATCCATTATTTTCTCTTAAATCATGGTTGGAAAACTGAACTAGTCACAATAGTTCAACTTCCTCATTTGTTTCTCAATCCAATAATTATTCCCTTGCATACTAAATAGTAAATACAATTTGATTTCATCATCTAGTTCCTAAAGTAGTCATCATTTCCACATATTGGTGCCCCACCAATTTTTCTACCAAAGTACCTTAAGACACATGGGGTTGTATCAAAGCATGAACCATATTGTTAAAGCTTAGAATGAGTGTCATAATAGCAATGGTAAAGTGAAAGAACTATTGCAACACTATTAAAGTAATGGCATAGTTACAACACTATAATAGTAATGGCAGAGTCACGAAAATGGTGGAGTTGTAGCACTATCATGGAAACAATGGAGTCGTAACACTATTGCAACAATGGTGGAGTTGCAACAATGTTGCAACAAGGTGGATCCATAGAATTTTTGTAATAATGGTGGATTCGTAACACTATTGTAGCAAGGGAAAGTTGTGGCATTATCGCAGTAATGATGGACTCATGACACTAGCACAACAAGGTGATGTTGCAACACTACAATAGTAAGGTGGAATCACAACTCTCTTATTTCATCCTATAGACACTAACTAAAGCCGATGGATGTGGATTTATTTAGACAAAATATGCTCATACATCACATATTTGTTACAGGTTGATTTGGGCATTATCCAAAAACACAAATCAATATTCATTAGGGTCTATCACACTCTAAATTGGTTGCTACATGCCCTAAACAAGTCATCACATTGATGGTCTTCCTTCTTGAAAGTTTCACTGCTTAGATGCCAGTTGAAATGACCTATTCAGCCATCAACACACCCATAGACAATTTTAACTACTTTGCAGAGAATCTACTCCCATGCAAGGCTGCGTTGCAGAGGATCTAGGCCCACTTTGGAGTGCGTTGGTTGACTAGGAATGAATTTTTCATTGGATTCCAGGAATATCCCCGACTTCTAGTGACTTCTAGAAGTTGTTCCAGCTCTCACCTCATCTGATAGCCTCGAATTTGGAACCCATGAAGTCATTAAACCTCTTATCCTCCTATTCCCATGAACAAGGAAACCTCTTCATCCTTTTTTAGGAAATCCATTCAATGATTCATTTATTTCAAACTACCTTCATCTAGTTATAAATAGAGCACTGAACATAGTGCACAGGAGAGCAATAATTTGTGTTAAGTAGAGTTATGATGGTTGGATATCAACTTTTTAAAGTGTGTGCATGTACTGTGATGCTGTTGGATTGTTGATGCTAGATGTGATGAGGATGGGACTCAAGCTGGATGAGTGACGACAAATTGATCAACTAGTTGTAATCTTCCTTCTACTTTATAATAAAGACATTTGTTCCTTTCTGTTGAGGCCTCAGAAATCTGTGGCAACAACAAAGGGGATAACCACCCGGTCCGAACCTTAAAGTAGTTGTTTTCCCGCTTGGGATAGTGGCTCCGAATGGGTGTAATGGGACCAGTTTCTCAGATTTGGGTTTTTATATGATTGTTGGATTTCTCTCAAAATATTTGCATAAATAATTACTAAAAACTAAAACAAATTTATTCTAGAATGCAAAATTTTGAATTAAGTCTAATTTAATCTAACCCGGGATAATACCAATTTTATGCGATATAAAATGATATCTATTCAATCTATGATGATTTAGATCATCATAGATTTAATAGGATTAACACTTTTGTAAGATGATTCTCTTGAGAAATAGTTAATCAAAACAAGATGTAAAATATATCGCATATATATGATGATCATATATAAAATAAACCAATTTATATCTTTATATCATACAATAGCACAACTGATATTTCAAACAGAAATAATTGATTTCATATATAATTCATGAAAGCTGGATTCATCACTAATATTCAAAATAGAATTAGCATACATGATAATAGTACTAGATGTGTACTATCATGTTCATATCATCAGTGATAATAGGCCACATTCAAATCCTCTACCAATAAGTCTTTCAAAGAATACAGAAGTGCATCAACAATGATCAACAAAATGATATATAACTGAAAAGGCATTGTTCCATTATCTCATCGAGGCATCCACAAAATTACTTACAATAAAGAATTCTTTGTAAATGTTCTCAATAAATTTCTGGACCCTTCTGTAAATGCATGAGAAGGGTTTAAATACTATACTAACTACTTACAAAAAAATAGTTTATACAAAATATCTTATGAGGTGGTTTCAAACAAACTTCCTCATTTTAGTATCTAATTGCTAAAACATGAAATTATATAAAACCAAACTAACTAATAATCATGCCCGATGACAAGTTACTGCCAACTCTACTTTTCTGCTCACAAATGTCGGACATTGGTTGAACTTGTGGAGGTTTGTCGAACTGTGTCTTCATTTGTGCAGCAAATATAGCATCTAGTAAAAGTGGTTGTATTCTCTGTATAGAATTCAGAGAACAATTCAATTTCATGATCTGACTGTGAGGTTTGAATAATAGCTGCCAGTATGCTTCCCAATAATTTTTCTTTAGCTGTGTAAGTGCTTCTTGCCAGAGTTGACCTGCGTCTTTCCAACTTTGTTCTAAATCTCTGATATCAGGAACATATTTGTGATTTCCTTCTTTAATTAGACCAGAAGTATGTAATATGTGACTAATCATTTTGAACATATTATTTGATATACCTGCTACTATGGCTATGGCCAATTTCGCTTGTTTCACTTGTGCATCCCAATCAGTAAAAATAATATCTTTGAAAGTCTCCTTGATATTTGGGGGATCTGACTTTCTCCCTTCTTTTGAATCTTTCTATTCAATATAATCAGAGATTTTGGTATTGAGTTCATTGAACTCAATTATTTGATCAATGACTGTGTTAGTCAATTGTTCATTGATTTCCAAGTGTGGAATTATGTTTGAGATTTGTACAACAAACAAGTTTTGTTGTTTTGAGAGTAAGGCACTTAATGTCGATGTTATTTTATGAATTCCTCTGCAGTTCCTTCATATTTGGTAAGGTATTCTCTCAATTGTTCAATCAGTGATTTTTTTCTAGATAAGTCAATTTTATGGCTTATCTTAAGCATTTCCATCTCTTTTTTACTCTGAGTCTTTGTTGTTCCACCTTCTCATGTAAACTATTTCTTTCTTCATCTAGCTGCTGCTGTAGTTGCATGATTTTGTCATCCTTTTCTTGGACCAAAATAAATACTTCTATTGCCTTATCCATTATTACAGTGGTGCATGCACCAGTGAATTGAGATAGCCGAGTTAAATTTTCAATCGGATTTGATGGAGTATATTTCCTTACTACTTCCGTAACTTCATTTCCCGAGGGTGTTTCAATCCTTCTTCTTTTCCTCTGTTTCCTTACTACAACTTTATGAAGAGGGTTGTATAACACATCTAGTGGGGGAATATTGGCCACCTTGAGGATAATGTCATCAGTAGGATTTGTAGGAGTGATTTCTGTGTCTTGGGATATTATCTCAGGAGTTTTAATGATTTCTTTTGTTGAAACTATTTTTCCCTGTGGAGTCTGAAATTTTGTATTTTTCTGTGAAGATGATGCCTCTAGAGTATTTGTTAATGCATTGTTGAATGAAGTACAGATTTTATCTAATTAACTTCGATTTTGTGAATCTTATTGTTCTGCTCTGATTTCTTGGCTTGCTTCAATCGTATAACTAGTAATCAAAACATCCTGAGGGATCTGTCTGAGTCTTTGTTCTCTAAATTCATTGAATTTATGTACTTCTTCTGGATTCAGGTTCAATTTGACAAAATTTAGGATTTCTTCAAAAGTCCCAATAGATTGCAAAATATCTTCAAATTTGTCATTAGTGTGTATGGTAGGTTTGAGTTTAACTGACAGAGTAAATTTGTTAGCAGTCTTTTCTGGGTCGAACTGCCTAGAGGGTAAAATGGGGAGCTTCAAAAGCTCAATCTTCTGACATTATTTCAATGCGTGATTAAAATTTCTGAGTGTGAATGACCACATGAAATTGGGAAACTTGGCCATAAAGACTTCTTACTATCTTTCAAAGATTTAGTGTGTCCATTACCAACAGTTTGGTAAGCGACTTCTCTTGCCATCAATTTATCTGAAACATATAAAGGAAGAATATGCGAGGGAATGAAGCTTCCAAAAATTCTAATATATGAAAATGATTCTTCAATGAAACATCTACCTATCATCTGAAGGTCTGCAAGGGCTTTCTTAGTGAACCTAGGGTTCACTGTGTCAAACATAAATTGATGTAACGATAATACAACTCCATAACATAGCCTATGGAAATGTGGTGCATAATTATGCTCCCATATCTCTTTATGACTCAAATGTATCGGGGTAGGATCTTCAGGAGTCCATTTCCATCCCATAACTAGAAAGTTGGTAGAAAAAAATATGGCATAAAAAATATACGCACTCATAAAAAATTGGGGAACATATTTTGAGGAGGAAGTTCTCATTTGCCGATATTCATTAATTTCCTTAACTAGATTTTCATAAAGGATAATCGCCTAATTCATTATGAGGGAATTAACACAGGAGTCAATTAGGGGAAGCCAATTTATGGAGAACTTGGTATTATCAGGCAGACCATATAATCTGCATATCATTGCTGCTGCAAAATTATAAGGATTTGCAAGTGACGTGATAGGATACATACTTGTTTTCTCATATTTGAACTTGTTGTCTAGTTTCCTCCAACCTTGAATTGCCTTGAACAGATCTTCGTTATTCTTAGCAAACTTTGCAACAAACTGATTGTTGTAGGTGTCTTGCGGGTCGAGCAACATATACATGGTTTTCATATCTTCAGCTCTGAAAGAACCTAGAATCTCATTCTTGCAGGTTCTTAATTGTCTGTCTTTGATTGTTGAATTTTCAAGCACCCACCTAATCATGTCAGTATATGGAAGAAGAGTAGCCCTTGCTGCTATCCTATGGTGGAAAGAGCATGCAGTATCTTTGAACTGTAAATTTGAGGGTGTTGCATCATCAGTAGTCGTCGTGACTTCCACTACTTCTGGCTCTTCGTCTTCGAGTATAGTGTAAATAACTTGCCACTTAGTAGCTCCTCCATCAGCAATGCAGACAATATCAAAGACTATAGGCGACATTCCTGTTTGTTCGAGTTCTGCAATAATCTATTTGTCATGTTTCTGAATCACTTTGCAGATGGACATATTTTGAAGGGAAATCCCTATTAAAGACAGAGTAAATGATCAAATGATGGAAGATCTATTGAAATGATCTATTTTGAAATAAAAAATCTGGGAAACAACTATATTATTAATTAATCATAACGAATCAATAACTGTTTATATTGGGAGGATAAAACACAATTAATAATTCCTGACATGATTTATCTTCACGTAAAACCTTTATTCAAACTTTTCAAATCCATCACATCGCGTCCTTTTTTTATGCGATATGCGATTTCGCGATATCGCGAAATCGCAATATCGCAGAAGTCAAAATATCGTAAAATCGGAGAATTAGAACTTTGATAAGAATATCGCGAAATCGCAATATCGCAGAAGTCAAAATATCGTAAAATCGAAGAATCATAACTTTGATAAGAATTGCTTGAAGTTTTACAACGAAAATCCACAGTATGTGATTGGTAATGTCACTTGCGAAACTTTAAATCGGCGATCGCAAAATCGGGATTTCACTATTTTATTGTTTAACTTTTTAATAAGAAAATATTTATACAAAAATGCGATTTACGATAAGGATGTTTTATTAATTTCTTTTTATTTTGTTTTTTATGTTTTTTAATGTTTTTTATTTAATAAAAGCGGTGATGTTTTTTGGAGTTTGATTTTTATCAAAAACAAAAATATATTTTTAAGAAGGGTCCCTATTTCTTATTTATCAAAGGTCTAGATTATTTTGAAAATAAAAATTGGGGGGTTGTTGCATAGCACAACAATTGGCAATTCACTTGGGAGAACTGGATATCTCTGATTGGTTTATTTTGATATTTCTAAACTTTCAAAACAAGAAAAAGATATAAGAATAAAAATAATATGATTCATGAATTAAACAATATTTGTTCAGAATATAATAAATTTACCTATCTCATTTTTTCTTAATTATCCCCTTCAGTGATAATACATAGGTATCTATATCAGTCAATACTTAGATTTTAAAAAGATAAAGTAGGTTTTATCTAAAATTGGTTTCATAGATTTTTACTCATTTATCACAGATAGAGCCACTGTTGCCAGCAAGCATTTATAGCCTCGACAAGGTTATCTTTTAACCAATAATTATTCATGGTCCCATTTGAATTTAATTTCTTATTTCAAAATATAATTATGACATATCATTAAATTTATTTTTCTTGATACATTTTCAAAATCATTGTCCATGTTTGGTGGCCTGATAATGGCAATGTCATTCACTGATAGTAATTTAAACTGAACAAGCTGACTCTTGATGATACCCCTTGTCTATTGATTTTTATAATCATGTAGCTATTACCCTGTTATTGTATGCAGTATTGGTAATATCAGTCTAGATTATTTCTCTATGATCATGATAAACAAGCTCGTGATGAGACTTATTTTTCTTTTGAATTTGTTCATTGTATATATTTCTTTTGTTTTTTGAATTATACTTTAAAGAAGAAATTTTATCAGATGGAATGAATCATTAGCTCGTTTAAGAGTTATGGATGATAATTATAGATTTGGTAGATACATTTTTTTAGAGAATCCTTGCTAAGTTAAAAATTTCCTTTTCTGACTGATACATAACAACTATATTTTATGATATCATGAGTCTTTTCAGAAAGTAAATGTCTTTAGTAAATTTCAAATTATTTAAAAAAAAATAAAATAAAGTTTATTCAATTTTCATAGTTATAGTCATCTTTTTACTTTACTTATTTATAGAAGCGAAAGACCCAAATAATTTATCAGAAAATTTTGAAAATTTGAATCAACCAAAAATGATGTTATTTTCAATTTTTATTTTCCTAAAGCAAAAAAAAAATTAAAAGCTTGATTTCTTCAAAAAAATATTTTTTGAAAATTTGACCATTTACAGGCAAGGAATCTTTTTTACTTGATAAGTCTTGCAACAAAAAGGTGGATAAGCCTATTTTCTCAATGATTTGAAATGGACCAAGCCATAATCTTTGGAATTTGGTATGCTTACCTTTTTCCTCATGTGCCTTATCCCATTTCAAAACAAGGTCTCCTATTTCAAAAAATTTCGAACTAGAGGTTGATATGTCAAATGATGTTTTCACTATTTGTTGATGATGAGCATGTATAGCTTTAGCTTTTTCTCTCTGTTCTTCCATTTTAAGAATTTGGTCTTGTCTAAGTTGAAGGGAAGACGAAGGATTTTCATCAACAAAATGTACTAAAGAAAATGATGGTATTGTTACGTTTGTGAGTAGAACTGCTTCTTTCCCATAAACTAACACAAATGGAGAAGTACCTATTGAGGCTTTCTGGGTGATTCTATCAGCCCAAAGAGAAAATAATAGTGCTTTGTGCCAATTTTTATGATTTTGTTCTATAGTTCGTTTGATGATTCTAATGAGATTTTTATTTGTGGATTCAGCTAATCCATTACCTTGTGGATAATAGTTAGCTGAGTATTTTAATTTAAAACCTCTTTTCAAAGCAAATTACATCATGGCATTTCCGGAAAAGTAAGATGCATTATCAAATATCAAAGCTGATGGGAGACCAAACCTAGTGATTATAAACTGATCAACAAAATTTGTAATACTTTGTGTATTAACCACCTTTAATGGAATAGCTTCTAACCATTTTGTGAAATAATCTGTTGCAGTTAGAATATACTTATGTTGTTTAGAAGAGTTTGGAGTTATTTCACCTATAATATATAACCCCCATTGTTTAAATGGTTGTTGGATATTTACTGGTTGTAATGGAAATGATGTTTTTCTTTCTCTTCCTGCTGCAGTTTGACACACTTTACATTTTATTGTGTATTCATGTGCATCTTTAAATAGAGTTGGCCAATAGTAGCCAACATGCAATATTTTATGAGCTGTGGTGTTTCCTTCGAAATGACCTCCAACTGGTCCATCATGTAATTCCTACATTACTTTTTCAGTTTCAGTTTTTTCTAAACATCTCAATAATACAGAATCATAATTCTTTCTAAATAACACATCATCTATGAGTTGATATTGATTTTCTTTAAGCCTCAAAGCACGCTTTGCTGTATAATTAAGATATAATGGAGCATATCCATTTTTTAAGAAAAATTTCAGATCAACATATTGTGACTGAGAATCATTTAGGCTTACCTTGGACAATTGTATTTCATTTGATTGATCCTCTTCTGTTGGTAAATGAGAAGCTCCAGTTAACATCTTGCAAAGACCTTGTCATTTAACAATTTTAGCAGGATGTATCTCTACATCATATTCTTGAAGTGCAGTAACCTTATTTGCTCTCTTATCTCCTACTTCCCGTTGGATTAATAATTGCCTTACTGTTGAGTAAGGTACTATTATTTTAGTATGTGTTTTTAGGAGAAAAGTTCTAAAATTTTTCAAAGTTTTAAATACAGCATAAGCTTGTTTGTCCACAGCCGAATAATTCAACTCATCACCTTGTAGGTTAGAACTAAAAAACGCAATTGGTGCTTCAATATTTTGATCATTTAGCTGTGTCAAAACTGCTGCATATGATGTATCAGAAGAAAATGTATATAATACAAATGATTTAAGAAAATCAGGAGTTATTAAAGAGGGAGCTTCAATGATGGCTTTCTTAATCAACTCAAAATAATTTCTCTCTTCTTTTCCCCATTTAAAAATTGAATTTTTCTTAATCATTGATTGCAGGGGTAAGATGATTTGGGAAAATTTGGGAACAAACATTTTTACAAAATGAATTTTTCCTAAAAATGATTTCATTGTTTTTTTATTATGTGGTAAAGGGATGTTTTCAATTTCCTGAATCCTATCAAGGTCAATGTGGATTCCTTTTTTAGAAACAATGAACCTTAATAATTTACTTTCTGATAAGGCGAAATAACATTTTTTTGGATTCAAGGAAATACCAAATTTTCTACATCTTTGAAAAATGTGTTTTAGGTGATTAACATGATTGCTTCTATGCTTAGAGTAAACAATAATGTCATCTAAGCATATAACAACTAATCTATTAATTAGTCCTTTGAAAGCTATATCCGTAACACTTTGAAATGTAGCACCAGCATTAATCAACCCAAAAGGAATTTTTTGGTATGCGTATGTTCCCCACTTTGTTTTGAATGTTACTTTTAATCTATCATCCAGATGTACCATAATCTGATTATATCCTGAAAATCCGTCAAGAAAAGACATCAATTCAGATCCTGCAACTGACTGTAATATCTGTTCCATGGTAGGCAAAGGAAAATTATCTTTTTGGAAAGATTTATTCAAATTTATAAAGTCTATGCAAATCCTAATGTCTCCATTTTTTTTTCTAACTGGGACCATGTTTGACACCCATTTCGAATGTCTAACAGGAAAAATGACTTTGGCTTTGAGCATTTTATTTAATTTAGATTTAATTTGACTTTCTAAATTTGGGTGGATTTTTCTAAGTTTTTGTTGAACAGGCTTATCATTTGAGGTCATAGGTATGGTGTGCTAAATTATGGAAGTATCATATGTCTTAAGATCTTAATAATCCCATGCAAATATATCTTTATATGTTTTCAACAACTTAATAAATGACATCCTTTCTTCAGGTTTTAAACCGAGACCTAAGTTGATGTTTTGAGGTTTTTCTGGTGTACCAAGGTTGATCAATTCAAATTTTAGAGTAGAACTCTGTATTTTGGAATTGGTATTCTTCTTAAACCTATCTTTCAAATCATAGAGATCTTCCATTTTGACTACAGATTTAGGAATTGGATTTGTATTTTGTTTATCCTCAATCTGTAAATCATGTTCATGTTCATCTACGATTTGACATTCATAATCTCTTTCTGATGTAAGAAAGTCTACTATATCTGCATCATTGTTGAATACTCTCCAATTTGTTACATTGTCAAGAATGGAAGGCATAAAAATTAACTCAATTGAAAATCTGTCTGGGTTAAATTCTTCAGATGGTATAAGTCTAGATGCTACATTAGCAAGTAAATCATCACTTGCATTTTGTAATATAGGAACTGTGGAGATATTAAATGCAAGAAAATGAGAAGTAAGATTCTGAGCTAAAGTTTGATAATGTTTCAAATGTCCAAAAATACAATGAATTGTATTTCTAACTTGTCTAACAATTATTTCAAAACTCCATATACTTGCAAATATTTAACATTCAATCCAATAGCTTTATACGGGCCTTGTATCAATGCTTCATATTCAGCAATATTGTTTGTGCATTGAAATTCAAGTTTTCAAGCTAACATTATTTTCTCTCCTTGTGGATTGATTAAAAAGAAACCTACTCCTGCACCATCTTCTGATTTTGAACCATCAAAATATAGAGTCCAAAATAAAGATTGTTTTGGATTTTGATTGCTAAAATTAACTCATCTAGAAGTGTCTGTTTGAGAAAAGTTTTCGATTTGAGAAATAGCAGTGTTTGTTACAAAAGGTGAAATCTGGGCATTGAATGATCCAAGAAACGATTTAGCTGAATAATTTCCAATAATATTATTGGTGAAAGCTACCGGTTCATTTGCTTCTTCTAGTTCGGTGACTGTATGTTTCATAAATTTTTCGTGATCAACTCGGATTTGATTTGGTTTACCATTGTATGGTAACCACATGTGCGACCAATCGGTAGCAAAATATCCATGTAACTTTTCAGACCAATCCCTGCTTAAAATAAGACCATAAAATTCAGGGATGTTTGCGACCAATATATCAATTACTTGTAGCACCTTTGGATTGGATGATAATATAATGGATACTGACAACATTTCTCAAATGAATTCTACTCTTGTTCTATCCAATTGAAATATATGTACTGCGGATTTTTGAGGAGTTATGCTCAATTTTGTACACACTGTTCTTGCCATGATATTTGAAGAAGCTCCTGAATCAATAAGACAATTATGAACATTTTTGTTAACAATATCATAAGTCAAAAGTAAAGGAGGAGTGTGAGAAATAGATCTATCACCAAATAAGACTAGATCATTGGGATTTACTTTATTTGGAGATGATGGAGGTTTTCCCATATCTTTAGAAGCTTGGGCTATAACTGGTGGTTGTATAGGATCTACAGGGATTGCCTTAAGTTCTCTAAGTAAAAATTTTTGTTGTTGTTTGAGTTTTTTCATTTCATGTAGTGAAATATTTGCTTTGGCCTCTTTCATATCTTCAACTATATTGTATTCCACTGTATCTCAAACTATCAAAGTTTTGGAAGTAGTAATAGGATCAGATGAGATAGGATCTATTTGGATAGTTTTAGTTTTTTTTACTGTTGTTTTCTCCTTTGTGGGGAGATATTTCTGTTTCTGATTTGATATAGTTGAATCAGGAGAATATTTGCTTCTAGTAGACACATACATAGCTTCTCTTTCTTCTTCTGAGGGAAGAATTAAATCCCATAACCGATTCAATTCAAATTCTTCTTCAGATTATGGTTCTTTTTCAGATGGTGAGGGATATTTAGTATTTTGATCAGATTCAACATTTGAAATCAAATTTGGAGGCTGAGATGTTGAATAAGGGGTTTTCTTAAATGGGCGAAATGATTTCTTAGGATCTGACGTTTCAGCAACCTGTTTCTTTATTTCAATCATGTAATTTGACATAGTCTTTAATACTTTTTTAAGACCTTCAAGATCAAATGGATCTTTCGAGACTTTGTTTTTAGCATCTTGATTAAATGTGACTTTCTTTGATTTCTTGTCTTCTATTTCTGATCGTTTTTCTAATGCCAATATTCTTTTCTCCACAGCGAGGGCTTCTTTCATATTCTCTAAAAGGGTAGCTTTACCAACTCTATCTACAAAAATAGCTATATTAGAAGGTAAGGAAGAAATATACCATTCTATGTGTACATCAACAGTAGGCTTGGAAGCAGTTGGGATCTTGTTTAATAACTTGTTAAATCTGGAGTTGAAATCTTTGATCCTTTCACCTGAATTTGTCTTTAGATTGGAAAGGGCATTGATTAAAGATGCAACAATTCTATCATCTCCAAATTTTGCAAGAAAAAATTGTTCAAAAGTTGCCCAATCGGCAATTGATCCTGTTGGAAGTCAAAAGTACCAGGATCCTGCAGATCCTTGTAAAGTATAAGGAAAAAATCTGACTACGATATCTTCATGGGCAACTCCGTTCAGATTCATGGCTAACATAAAATTATTGATATGCTCTTCTGCAGGAAGACCGTCATCTAGATTATATTTAGGTAACCATTTTTCTGGATGATCCGGAAGAGGATTTGGATTTGCTATCAAAACAGCACCAGGATTCATCCAAGGCCGGTTTGTGAAGATACAAAAGTAGATGCAGAAGTAGGGGGAATGGATGAAGAACTTACAACTGGAACAATACTCCTTGTGATAGTACTGATTGTCTGAGTAGAGGAAATGGAAGAATAAGAAGATGTAGATTGAGTAAGAGGATGTGAGGAAGTAACTAAAGGGAAATTTGATGTGACTTCACTCGTATATGACTTAGATCTGGATATAAAAACTTTTTTGCGATGTGATTCTATTGGAAATTCGAAAGGAGGAATTCCAAGTTTCTCACTTTTGGATCTAGTTAATATACCAGTTTCTCTAAATAGAGAAGTAACACTTTCTTCAGAAGCTTATGGATTAACAGGATTTTCTGCAGAAATTGATATTCCTTCTAATTTCTAAATTAAAGACTGAACTTTGGGAGACTCGGGAGTGAATTCTAAATCAGATGACTGTCGAAATATTTCAGGAGATGAGGGGAAAGTTTCTACAATTTCTGATTTGTGAGTTGGTGATTTAGAATTTGATCGGGAAGTTGTAAGATGCTTTTGGGGAGATCGACTCTTATGAAGGCTTCTAGTTTGAGGTTTAGATTTATATGCCATTCATAGTTAGGCCCTCCTTCTAGCGCCAAAAATGTTTAGGCCTCAGAAATCTGTGGCAACAACAAAGGGGATAACCACACGGTCCGGACCTTAAAGTAGTTCCTTTTCCGTTTGGGATAGTGGCTCCGACTGGGTGTAATGGGACCAGTTTCCCAGATTTGGATTTTTGTATGATTGTTGGATTTATCTCAAAATATTTGCGTAAATAAATACTAAAAACTAAAACAAATTTATTCTAGAATGAAAAATTTTGAATCAAGTACAATTTAATCTAACCCAGGATAATACCAATTTTATGCGATCTGAAATGATATATATTCAATCTATGATGATTTAGATCATCACATATTTAATAGTATTAATACTTTTGTAAGATGATTCTCTTGAGAAATAGTTAATCAAAAGAAGATGTAAAATATATCGCATATATCTGATGATCATATATAAAACAAACCAATTACTATCTTTATATCGTACAATAGTGAAACTGATATTTCAAACAGAAATAATTGATTTCATATATAATTCATGAAAGTTGGATTCATCACTAATATTCAAAACAGAATTAGCATACATGATAATAGTACCAGATGTGTACTGTCCTGTTCATCTGATCAGTGATACTAGGCCACATTAAACTCCTCTACCAATAAGTCTTTAAAAGAATACATAAGTGCATCAATAGTGATCAACAAAATGATATATAACTGAAAAGGTCGTGTTCCATTATTTCATCGAGGCATGCACAAACTTACTTACAATAAAGCATTATTTGTAAATGTTCTCAATAAAATTCTGGACCCTTCTCTAAATGCGTGAGAAGGGTTTAAATACTATACTAACTACTCACAAAAAAAATAGTTTACACAAAATATCTTATGAGGTGGTTTCAAACAACCTTCATCATTTTAGTATCTAATTGCTAAAAATTGAAATTATATAAAAAAAAAACTAACTAATAATCATGCCCAATGATAAGTTACTACCAGCTCTACTTTTCTGCTCACAAATGTCGGACATCGATTGAACTTGTGGAGGTTTTCCGAACTGTGTCTTCATTTGTGTAGCAAATATAACGTCCAGTAAAAGTGGTTGTATTCTTTGTATAGAATTCAGAGAACAATTCAGTGTCATGATATGACTGTGAGGTTTGACTAATAGCTGACAGTATGCTTCCCAATCAGTTTTCTTTAGCCGTGTAAGTGCTTCTTCCCGGAGTTTACCTACGTCTTTCCAACTTTGTTTTAAATCTCTAATATCAGGAACAGATTTGTGATTTCCTTCTTTAATCAGACCAGAAGTATGTAATATGTGATTAATCATTTTGACCATATTCTTTGATATACCTACTACTCTGGCTATGGCCAATTCTGCTTGTAGCAATCGTGCATCCCAGTCAGTAAAAATAATATCTTTGAAAGTCTCCTTGATCTTTGGGGGATCTGACTTTCTCCCTTCTTCTGAATCTTGCCATTCAATATAATTAGAGATTTTGGTATTGAGTTCATTGAACTCAATTATTTGATCAATGACTGTGTTAGTCAACTTTTCACTGGTTTCCAGGTGTGTATGCAATACATTACGAGTGTGATACCTAATTCCATGTATGTAAGTATATCAGAGCTCGTCCACGTACTTTCAGGTATATCGAGTAGTATTCTAGTGTGAAATGTATAAGGGGATGCTTTCACTGTGCGATTTCGCATTAGATAGCGCTAACACTGATTGGGCCTCCAAGTACCTTCACATATATTTTGGAGGAAAACTATATGATCCTTACCATCCATAGGTAAGAAATTTGGACACCTTGTACCTGTGATACACCAAACACATCATTCGGGGAGAGTGCCTGCACATATAATAAGTCCTTAGTTTATGGAGGAAGTATATTTCAGTTCACAGTTGCTTGGTAAACCTTTTTCCTAGTATCATCCTCTTTTTATTTATTTGTTTTTGTTTAAAATCAATCAAAAATCGTGGAAGAAGATCAACCCCTTCCCCGTCGTTCATGTAGGACAGCAAATAAACCTTTTTTACCGCCAGAAGCTACTCCTAGTAGATGAAGGTGTGCTCCCCCTACCGAGTCTGGTACCTCTAGAACTTTTGGTGCTACATCATATGATATAATAGAGACATCTGATCCTTTGAATACCAAGTCTCGAGTCATTTTGATTGATCTTGTTTTATCTACAATTGTCGAGACTGAAATCTCAAAGTTACCCGAGGACACTGAAATTCAATCCAGTGAAACGGTGAATCCTGAACTCGAGCTTGTTCAACTGGAAGTCGATCCAGTAGTTGATCCCGAAGTCAAACAACAAGAAGTTGTTACGGTGCAACCGTTTGATCCTCAGCCATCCGTAACCGTCAATTCTTCCTCTTTACCACAGAGTTTACCGCTTGAAATTTATCTTGGGCCTGATGGTGAATTGCTTCCACCTGTTTTGATATCGATAGAGGAAGAAATTCAAGAAGAGACAGCCCCTTTGACCCCCACTCATTTTGGGTCGGAGCTTCATTTATAATAGTCTTTTCCTCGTTTGACCAACTCTTCTTCCATTGATCCTTTTTAATCTCAAGTTACCGTAGATTCGTTAGAGTATTTTCTAGGTTATTTAACCATGACAGAGATAGTATCTTAGACTATACCATCTATTATAGCTACAACATCATCTACTATCACTTCATCTTTGATGTTTTCGATGACGCCAGAGGAACATCTGTATGGTGGTCCGTTCATCCCACAGGGTTACCGAGCTTTAAATGGAACCTGCTCTGGTGTCTCCTCTAGTCCATGGACTTCACCCGTGTTATCATCTGGAATTATATATGATTCATCTATCACGAGTACTGAACGGCCTAACCCTCAATATCAGGCTGGTCCATCTAATTACTGTCCATCTTATCCAGTATCTCTTAGATACCCTTCATATGAAAGTCAGTATGTGCAATATCCCTATACTCCATACGTAGGGGTGCCACAGATGTTTGGTCCATATGGGAGTACTCCATCATATTTAGGTCCATCATATTTTGGAATGCCTGTTTTCCAATGCTAGCCTACTTTGCATGTTCAGTCACAAATGGTTATGTATCAATATCAACTAGCTCAACCTGTCACATCTGCGCCTACTATGCCTATCATTTCTTCTATGGTTGTTGCTCAGTCTGCACAAGCGGGTCCTTCCACCCCTAACCATCAATTTTTGGGTCTACAGACTCAGTATTCCTAGGCTACTATTTAACAACCATCTGGATCAGGAATTTTGCAACTGCGGGCTACTTTACCTTTTTCACAGGTTTCTACTGGCCCTGTATATTCACAATCCGGTCCAAATTATCCTGGAAGGCAACCATTTTATCAAATAACATGGCAACCACAACAACCATTCCCATAGTATCAGGCTTATCCAAGACCTGGTCAGCAATCCTACCCCTATCTGGGTTACCAACAACATAATCCATTTGTTGGTATGCAAAGGCCTACTACTCAGGCAATTCCATCTTATCCTGGTTACGCTCAACCTAACCTTAATCAATTGTTGACATTTTTTGCAACGTTAGAATTATCAGATTGAAATTGGCTCACCAATGATACAATTCATTATTTACCTTGGTTGTCAGTGATTCCACATAAATTACCCTCGGACATTCCAAAATTCAATGGAAATTTTGGATAAGGCACCTCTACACATGTCATGACTTATCATTTATGGTATTCATCAAACTCCTTAAATGATAATTCTGTTAGATTGTGTCTTTTCCAACGAACGCTTACTAGTCCACATGCAAAGTGGTACATTGAATTACCATGAGCTTTATTTGATAACTTTACAACTTTAGCCACTACCTTTTTAACCCACTCCCAGTTACCCATCAGATATGAAACTAGAACGAAAATTTTAACCAGATTTAAACAGACCACTACTACTCATATATCTGATTATATACATGAGTGGCATCATCATCGTCGAATGGTTAAAATATTTATTCCTGGTCAGATTTTATCTGGGTAGTTTATTAAGTCCTTGTTTCCATCTATCACTGAGGATGTGGCCAAAGGCGATGTTGTCACTAAAGAGCAAGTCATTTCTCATGCCTAGTATCTCGATCTGATTTACACTCAGTCTGGCACGCTCTATGAAAATATTCCAAACATGTTGCGACAACATTTTACAATTCCTCCTACTCCATTTGGTCAATAAATTCATGCCAACAAAGGTCTGATTAGCTCTCCTAGCACTCCGGCAGCAAGTCGACTATCTATTCCTACACTTGTTATTTCAAATCAAAACCCTACTGCAATTGATCCTACATCTTCTTCTAAAATCCATGTCGTGTCATCTGAAGAAGGAAAAAGTGATAAGCAACTAGGAAATAGGAAGAGGGGGAAAGACAAGAAGAAATCAAATTCACACCCGCGGGAAAAATCATATTCGGAAACCTCATTACCCTTGCCTTAAATGTAATGAGGATAATTTTACACGATATTTTCCTCACTGTTCAAAATTCCCAAAGCTTCTTAAGACTTCTACTGCATCTATAGTGTTGAAAAATCCTTTTCCGGACCCGAAAACACATTTGGTTGCACTAGATCCTGCTTCTAGTTCGCAAGTGCTTATGATATTTGTTACGAAGCCCAAAACTGATGTTTTGGTATCGAAATGAAGTAAAGATTACAGTAATCCGTTGTCGTCGTCCAATGGTTAAGCTACATATCAACCTACCACTTCAACTTTGATGTCATCTGACTCAGCTCTACCGCCTATCCTTCCATAGCTAAAAATAAAACCATCGAAGGGATTAGTTCAAAAATCAACATTCAAACCTCAAGCTCGTGCAGCTCAAATTTATAATGTAGTAGAATATTTGGCACAGTCACCTTCTGTTATGTCGATGCTTGAGGTACTTCAGAATTTTCCCTCCCAGAAGTAGGCTTTGTTGTCTGCAATCGGTGCAATAGATCCGACGGATTCAAATCTCATAGTCTTTAATCACGCGGATTATGTGCCAAAATTACCAGCAGAGATAACATTCTTGATTCAAGTACATGTCCTGAATCGCCTCATTCATCGCACTATCATTGATGAAGGCACATCTACTTGTATCATGTCAATGAGTTGCTAGAAGTCACTTGGTTTGCCAAATTTGTCACAATCACCTATGACGTTGAAAGCTTTTGACGGTCGTATATATAAGCCTTGTGGAATTATTAATAACCTGCAAGTAGAACTACGAGGAAAATCAATTACTTTTGAAGCTGAGGTCGTTGATGGGCCCCTTGACTACAACATATTACTTGGAAGACCATGGGTTTACGCTATGGCTGTAGTAGTATCTACTTATTTCTGTATGATCATCTTCCCCCATAAAGGAAGTATCACAGCCATTTATCAACTCTTGTTCTTTGCCTCTGGTTCCCAGGAAATTGGTTCCATTAGTTCACGGACCCCCATCTTCTCTTCTTAACATTGATGTAGGACTCTTTAAGGATCCTTCCCTAATGGGCACCTTTTCATTACCATCGCCAGTGACATCGGCGGAAATCGCACATATAGAGACCTGAAACATGATATCTTCCACTTCATATGACTTAAGGAAGATACCCAATGGTTCTGAAGTAGTTAGGTTGGGCGACATCATGCCTCTAAGTCCAATTGAGCTAGCATACCAATCAATTTTCTTGGCTTATGCGGAAAATCAAAATCAATTGTTTCCGACCATTTGGGTTGATCATTATTCAGATTTTGGTACTTCTTCTGATCCATTTTCATGTGTATTATCGATTGATGAGAGCATTATGGAATCCATGATGCTAGAAGAAGAACCATGGGAATCATCACATCAATGATCCCATATTCTAGATTACAATGAAAATAATCCATCTGAACTATATCACCCTACTATCATTGAGTTCTTGAAAAATTATATTCCTATCCATGCCATCGATTTCGAGAAAAACCCATCAAATATCGAAGAAATTATTTCTATAGATATTTAGACCAAACCCAGTATTGTAGAAAACATTCATGTCGGTGCTTCCTGTTCTCCATCTGAACTTGACACTTACCGCGCTTTTTTTGTGAATTCCGAGATGTATTTGCTTGGTCATATGAGGAGATGCTAGGTAACGACTCCAACATTTTTGAACATGATATTAAAATGTATCTTGATGTTAAGCCGGTGAGACAACAACTTCATCTTGTTCACCCAAATAAAGTTGTTTCCATTAAGGAAGAGGTTGAAAAAATTTTGCGTGATGGATTCATTTACCCTGTTCCGCTTACCGATTGGGTATCTAACATTGTTCCTGTCATGAAGAAATAGGGGAAATTAGAGTGTGTGTCAACTATCAGGAAGTTAATCATGCTTGTCTGAAAGACAACTATCAAACTCTGTTTATCGACCAAATTATTGATGAATGTGGAGGATGTGAAATATTTTCTTTCATGGATGGATTCTTCGATTACAATCAAATTAATATTTTCCAAGAGGACCAATATAAAACGATTTTTATCTGTCCCTAGGGCACATTCGCCTATCGTAAACTCCCTTTTGGTTTAAAGAATGTTGGGGCCACATTCCAGAGGGAAATGAATTATGATTTTCATGACATCAAGCACATAGTCCAACCGAATCTAGACGACTTACCTGCACATTCACAGAAATAAGCTGACAACCCGCTACATCTCAGAGCGATATTTTTACGATGTCATCACTATAAAATACGCCTCAATCCACACAAATGTGTGTTTGGTGTTGGTTTTTGTCATTTCTTAGATTTGTTGTGTCAAAATACGGAATTCGACTAGACCCTTTGAAGGTCCAGGTTATTCTTGATTTTCCCGCTCCTTCCAATCTGCTTCGGTTACAGAGACTCCAAGGGAAGGCTAACTTTCTAAGGAGGTTCATTCCTAACTACGCCGAAATTGCTAATGGATTTACTCGACTCTTGGAAAATGGGGTACCCTTCCATTGGGCTGAGGTTGCAGAAGCTTCCTTTGGTGTTCTTAAAGGTTCCCTGATCTGAGCATCATTAATCTATCCCCCAAATTATCAGAGTGACTATTTCCTGTATCTCGTCGCTGCAAATACAACCATCGCTATGGTTTTAGACCAAGAAAAAGATGGGATTGAAAATCCGATATATTATTTGAGTCGTAATCTCAATGATACGGAAGTTAAGTACACATACATTGATAAGCTCGCTTTTTCAGTCGTTCAAGTTGTACAAATTTTCACCATTATATCCTGATCCGAGATACCATTGTCATTTCAGATTGCAAACTTATGACATACATTCTATCATGTCAATTGCTGGGGGGAAAATATTCAAAATGGATCGTCATTTTTTAGGAGTTTGATTTGGAGTTCATCAAATCCAACTCAAAGAAGTCTTTAGTGTTTTTTGAGCTTATTTGTGACCTTCCTTCGAGTAGTAATGATCCTACTACGGAACCATCAATTTTGGACAAGTCTTTGTTTCTGATCAAGTCATCTAAGCCATGGTATGGAGATTTCATCATCTATCTCCAAACCCAAAATTTTCTACCTAATACCTCTCGCTCACAACCATGACGTATTCGATACCAAGGAAAATATTATCTAATCGTCGGTGATACACTTTATTGTCATGGTGTTGATACAATTTTATGTAGGTGCCTCACGCATGAGGAAGCCGAAAAAGTTCTAAATTATTGCCATTCTGGCACTTGCGGGGGAGATTTTTCTGGCTATGCTACCGCGCAAAATATTCTCCGCGCTGGTTATTTCTAGCCTACCATATTTCACAACTGCATTATCGCGGTTAGAAGTTGTCATGCTTGCTAAATATTTGATCATAAAACCCACATGCCATTAGCACCAATGCATCCTGTCGTCGTTGTTTGACCATTTTTAAAATGGGGCATTGATTTCATAACATGTAACCCCCACTCGATCGGGGGGCATGGGTATATTATTGTTGTCGTTTACTATTTTACCAAGTGGGCCGAGGCAATGCCTACATTCAACAACACGGGACAAACAGTTGCATTGTTCTTTTTTAACCATGTCGTTTCACGGTTTGGTGTACCACAAGATATAGTCACAGATCATGGAAAACATTTTTGCAATCACATGATGGATGAGTTGACTGCCAAGTTAGGACTGTCACATGATAGTTCAACCCCCATTATCCGCAAGCTAATGGAAAATTTGAAGCTATCAACAATATTATTAAGTGTATGCTTCAACGAATGATTTGGGTTCATAAACAAAGTTTGCATTTGATCTTGTACTTGGCTTTGTGGGCATATCGAACCTTGGTGAAAAATGCAACTGGATTTACTCCCTTTTAGCTTGTTTATTTTCTGGAATCTATCTTACCAATACAATGTGAAATACCATTTTTGAAACTCGTGATTGACCTACTACCTAACACATATGTAGAAGAGGCACATATTTTAGATCTCATCCATCTAAATGAAACACGTCGTGAAGCTGCATTGGCCAATGAATCACATAAGAGACATATTAAGGCGCAATATGACCGCAATGTCAAGCCTCGCACCTTCTCGAAAGGAGACCTGGTCTTGCTTTATGATCAGGAAGCTGATAAGATAATAACAGGGAAATTTGAACCATTATGGCATGACCCCTACATTGTCAAATGCATTCTGCCTAAGGGTGCCTACGAGTTGATGGATTATGATGGGATTCCATTGTCGCTTCCTCGAAATGGGTTGTATCTTAAACGTTACTATGCCTGATTTTGCGTAGTTAACACTGTATTATATGCTTTGATTGCATGTGTGTAGCAATGTTCCTTTTATATTTTTTCATGTGGTTAGTAATGCACTTTGCATTTTTTGCATATGTCTCAATCTTCGGAACCATTTGTTGGATATGCCAATGGTGCTAGTCATGGTACTCAGAATTTATCCTTTGCAGCATGGGCCATCTTTGCTAAAAGTGGTGAGTTAGTGTGTTTCCAAGGGATTTGTATTGGTCGATCGACCAACAATATCGTTGAGTATAGCGGGTTGATTGAACTACTCTCTGATGCCATTTCACTTGACATTCGCCACATAATCATCGAGCTAGACTCACAACTTGTTGTACAACAGGTTACTTGCATTTATACTGTCCAAAATCCAGCAATTCATCGCATGTTCCTTAGAGTTTGTATTTTGGAAAGACATTTTGATTTCATTCAATATCAACATATTTCCAGAAAGTTTAACACTCTATTTTATTCACTGGCGAATTATGTGTTAAATAGACATTTGCAGCTTATGTAAAGATAATTTTTCAATTCACATCATACAATTGAATAGGATTGCACATAATCATAGGAAAACACTGAAAGTAAAATAGATTTATATCAAGTTTTTTTCAAAATTGTGTCCAAGACACATTGGTCATTTTACCTCAAAATGTATACAGACATAGCATATTCTAAGTAAAAATAGTGATGCTCATGATAGCAGGTCACTACTTGGGCTATCATGCGCAACAAACTTATCCAACGGTTGGGCACACCAATGGTATGACATTGCAGCCTCATAGGTAACTCATCAATCCGGACATCTACTATCCCAAGATTCAATCCCTCCACATTCTGCTGCAACTCTACAAGAGTCTCAGCTAAATCCAAATCCTGTAGGACTACTCTTCTGATAGTCCTCTCTAATGGTTCTCCTACCTGTTGTGCATGCACCACTGGTCGAACGGTACCTACATCTTCATACATAAAACATTTTTAGTTTAGTCTTGGAAACATCAAAAAACACAAAAATATGTAGAAAACCCCAAAAAAACAAAAAAATGGTCAACATTTTACCTATAGCACCCCATTGAGTGCCGAATGGTAAAATCAAATCAGGATCTCCACGGAAATCCGTCCCTGCATATGGATGCTCCTCAATGAAGATATTATGTCTTCAGAGACAACTGAAGAATGCAGTGGAAAATGAGATCGATGACTTGCCAACATGTCTAGCCATCAACTCGACCCACCTCTGCATCCGTGGATCTCTTGGACCAGCTAATCCCAACATTACATGTTGTGGCTGCATCAATGGAACTCGCTCCAAAAAAAAAGTGATCAAAATACAACCATAAATGAAATTTTTGGTCTTACCACTTCTTACCTTGGTTAGTTGTTCTTTCATCTAAAGGAGTACTGCTTTAGCCCAGTTGAACATAGTTGGCTCGAGACACTCAAGCGCATATTGCATGTATGATCTATTCACGATATATTGTGCCATGCTGCCAACTAGTTTTGCGATAGTGAATAGGAGAGTGCGCAAAAGGCATATCATGCACATATTTGATATTTATCTTTCCATATTTACTAGGCTTAGTTCCTGGTCAACAAAACTGTCGGATATAGTCCTTCATAGTTTCACCACCACACGCAGAGCCCACAACTGAAATGGGGGCACCACGTCGTGACAAACCTGTGAGAAAGTAAATGCAATCGACCAATATTGGGAGCACTATGTCCCTAATGTTAAATTCCTAAATTTTCGGGTCCAATGAATGGATCAAGAACTGCAATATTTCCATGTGTTGCCTCATCCCTGACAGTAGAAAGTACTTGAGCAACCCACAATCTCTGAGGGCTCTCACAGTCCTAGGATCATTTAGGGAAACCATATCCTATTCTTCATGTTCTCTTTCTTGCCATGTAATTGAAATTCTGATCTGATGAAACTATCAAATCACACCATAGGCTAAGTTAGGATCCATTTCATGCAAAAAACTGGGAATATTTTGGGCAGAAACAAAGATGTAACTTTATAAATTGCGCCCAACACACCCCTAAGTGAGATACAGAGCGTTGCAGAGGAACTGGGCCTCTTTCTAGCATCTTTGCAGGGCACTTTTCGACATTCAAGGGTGCGCTAGCCCTAGGGCATTATATATTTACCCTAGGGGCCCCAAAACCCTAAAAAATATGCATGAAACTGAAAAAGAATGCATTCAATAGAAAGAGGACGGTAAGGTCTTCTACCTGGTCTGGACGACATGAGAAATGATCCATAGAATCTGTCACAATCAACTGTTGAAGTTCAAGGGTAAAACAGGCTCAGAGCACTAAAATCCAAATGGTAACGGTGAAATGGTAAAAATGACTTGGTAATTTCTTAATTTACTAGTCTTTTTTTTTAATTTATGCATATTTAATTAATCGAGTATGGTTTTTACCCATTTTCACTATTTTAAAAAGGTATTTTTAATCCATTTGATGTTTCTTTGAGCATGTTTGCAGCTGATTATAGTGAGTTAGTCGTGCATGATCGTGAAATGCGATATTAACCACAAAGCACAATTTTATCTTTTTTTCAAGCTTTGTTAAACATGAAAAAAGAATTTAAAGCATACTTTTATCCTCTTTTTTCGAGCTTTTTTAAACATGAAAAAAGAATTCAAAGCACACTTTTATATCATTTTCAAGCTTTGTTAAATACGAAAAAGGAACCTCCCTGGAGTTCTCTTTCAACTCTTTTTAGACTCTCTAAATATGAAAATATTGTCGAGCGCTTGTCCTTTCGAGTTCGTTAAAGGAATTGAAACGACATCTACTCAGTGTAATTTTAACCCTTTTTCGGACTGAGATAGATTATGATTACGAAAAAGGAAAACCCTAGTCAAACATGGCTAGGAGGTTCTCTCAGGTATTATTTTACTCTTTTTCAGATATGAGGGACTATTATACGAAAAAGAACTTGTGGAGTTTTCTTTTAGTCCCTTTTTTCAAACTCTCTAAACATGAAAAAGGATCGAGTTCTCACTGTCATTAGACTCGTTAAAGCACCAAATAGCGACAAACTTGTCCATCATAACAAGTTCGAGTTTCACCTTCGCTAGACTTGTTAAAGCATCAAATAGTGATGGATTCACCCGAAGGGTGGAATTATACATCAATCATATGTTATCCTTCTCAAGCTTGTTTAAAAAAAAGAGGGGTATTGGTCAGCAATGACTGGGGAAAATTGGAAAGGGATAAAACACTTTATGGTAGCAAGTCACTCTTGAACATGGCACTTATTCACTTCATCTCTGTGATTTTTGGGTTGGGTAATCTGCTTGATGGTCTATCATAGCTATGGTCTATCATACCATCCATCACTTCAGTTTTGGGTCAAATGCTGCCAATTCATTTAGTGTCACCGATATGTTCAAGAGAAGTCACTCAGTTATTCCTCATCCTTTGCAATACTCATTGTTAGGGTCCTATAATAATAGGATTCATAATTTTTGAATTGATTTTGATCAGTCTTGTAATATGTACATACTTTTCTTTCTGCAAATTGTTTTCCCATAATTAAAAATAAAATAAAATAAATGTAAAGAGGGTAAAAGTCCTAGAAGAAAAATCAAAGGACTTGAAAGAAAAAGATAAAAAAGATTAGAAAAAATGGACCCCAAACAAAAAATAGATAAAAAATACAACATAAAAGTGATGCGAATCCAAATACCACTACTATTTAATTTTACTATAAAAATAAAGACTATGTGCAGCTTGTTCAAAATGCCATAATCCATGATAAGTCATAGAGAATAAAGATCTAGCCAAATAGTTTAATCCTGGCGGATCAGTAGTTAGGTAGAGAATAAATAAGGAGCTCAACAGCTTAATCTGAGCCCTTGGAAGAAATAAGGATAGAATTATTTAGTTTTTTGTTTTAAAAGAAAAATGAACAAGGGTTTGCAAGCTCAAATGCACCCAAGTAAATGAAGAAAAAATGTTAGGGTAGCAAATGGGTAGGTAGAAGCAGTTTTTACAATCATGGATAAGCAGAAATTGGTCAATTCAATCACTAACTTCCTTCAAAAAGTCATTCCCTTGTAAAAATACTTCTTCCCCACTATTTTCATTCTTCCCCTTCATTTTTTATTTTTCCCATCATCATTCAGTTTCACTTACAAAAATCCCCTTTTTCTAGGTGTAAAACTCATTATACTTGGGAAAAGTAAAAAAACTTTGACTAATTCCCCATTTACCCCAAAAATACCCAAAAACCCAAAAAACATTTTATTCTAAGTTTAAATGTAAAAATATTATACTAGGACTCTCAACAATTTATCCCTTTATTATGTTTTACATTAGACTTAGTTTATTTTTTATCCCTCATTGCACTTCATTATTAACACATTAACTTTATATATTAAATCCTATATTTCACCTTTACCCCTTTATTATGTTTTACATTAGACTTAGTTTATTTTTTATCCCTCATTGCACTTCATTATTAACACATTAACTTTATATATTAAATCCTATATTTCACCTTTACCCCGTATTATATTAAATTCCTTTTATTATTAACTCCCACCCATATTTTTACTTTTATCCTATGGTTTATTTTCCCACGTGATATATATTCCTGCTCCCATAGGTTAAAACTATTCCTATTATATATTAACCCCGCCAATGCAACAGTTACATTTATACACATTTCATTTGTTAAAATGTTAACCCAGCCTATGTTAATATTACACTTATATCTATTTCATTTGTTAAATAAAACACTAAAACCACCTATCATATTCCATATCCAAACTATATATTAAAAAACCTTATGTTTTAATATATTTTACACATCCCGCTGCATAATAAATCTTGGGCCCCATGCCATTCAACCCCGCAGCTTCATCACATGATCTCGACCATTTGCTCCCATCTCCCAAATCCAACGGCGGAGATCCCACATCGCAGATTTGATTGCGCAAATGTTAAACAAGTCTGAACCTTGCGATAAAATCTGTTTTAAGCTTTTCTCTCACTTCCACATGTCATATTTCTGTTGGATCACATTAATCCTTCCAATTCCACTTACCACCTTTCGATCGTGCGAAAACCGCCTAATGGTTTTCCTCCCCTGTGCCCAAATCACTTACGCATTTTTGAATTTACCGGCAGTAAATGCATTCATTATTCAACAAATTGTTTATAAAAACAATTGAATGCATTCATTTGAACCTTCTGTTACCATTTTATGCTCATAAAACCTTTCCAGACAGAGAAAAGAACGTTTTCGCCTCTATTTTAGCTCAAAAACAAACATAATTCATCGAAATCGATTTCTACATCACTGCAAGAACCACCATAGTGCATATAAAGATCAAAAAGAGCTTCTAAAATCTTTCCAACCCCTAAAACCCTTCTTCACAGCGAAATTCTGAATTTTACAGGTATTATTTAGAGAAAGAAAAATCATCCATCATTCTGAAAGAATTATATTGTTAAATGAATCCTTTAGAAGCTTGTATGCCTAAAGAATACCCCTTTGCTTCATAAATTCTTCAGATGTACAAACCCTGAGCATTTTACACATTTTCTGAAAGCCTTGACTTATTTTAGAACAAATTTGGAGTGAGTTTAGCCATATGTAGACCTTAAAAAGCCCTCTAAAATCTCCAAAACCTTTTCTACAGTATTCAAGAGCCCTTCTGCATAAAATTTGATGTTTTAAGATTTTTTTATCACAGAAAAGTCTACTGTAAACCCTTAATATCATTTTTTGAGGCTATAAGGTCAGGAAATTGGTTTTTTGATACAGAAAAATACAGCTTAAGGTCAGGAAATTGGTTTTTTTTATCATAATTACTCCTTTGCAGACCAAAGATATAACCTCTGTTATATCTAAAATCCTTCTGTAAACTGTTGAAACTTACAGAAGTGTTTCACAGGCCTAAAATCAATGTTTTAAAGATCGAAAGTTTTTAAAATGATAAATCAAACCAATAAATGGCATCCACAAGCACTATTGTGATCAACCCTCTACAACCACCTATTGTAGATGTAGAACATACTCCCTTGGCAGATGTAGACTTCAAAATTACAGATCATGTGACAGAGTTTAACCTTCTTGAGCTCCACTGCTGGAGCCAAGAGAAATCCTTAGACCAAGCTGATGAGGTGTTCATTTGGGAATCAAATTTGCCTAAATACGTTGTCCCTCACACTCACCAATGTACAGAAGCTATTAGATTATGTCAATCTTGTTATTCTCCAGATCAAAGAGCCATTGTGAACTCTGAAAAAGAAGTGTTGCTTACCATTACAACTGAATCTATCAACCAAATGCTTCAATTACAGCCTGAGCTTAATGAAGTTCCTTTATCAATTGAAGCCCTCAATAATTTCTATTTGGAGTTAGATTTTCCCAAAAGATTTCAAATTTTTTAAACCTTCATGCCATCCTATGTGGAAATTCCTAAGCTCAACCCTCCATAATCCTCTTCTAAATTCCCAGAAAGAACCATACACATTATTTCCATGCTATCTTTTATCCTTGGATATTTCACAGATGAGCATGTTAATGCATCAGTACTTGGTTTCTTGTCCATTTTTTTACCTGGCCATCCCCTTGCAGTTATCTTTAAGTTTTCCCAATATATTATTGATAGCATCAATGAATAGTTAGTCAAACTGCCTATTGAAGGTGTATTTAGATATTCTTCATTCCTTTTCCACATGTTCCTTTATTTCCAGTCTGAAAATTTTCCTATAACTCTTTAGAAGCTTGATGTGGAAGGAAATCCCCAATCTGTCATATTCTGGACTTCCTTGATAAGGAAAGAATCAAATGAGTTTTACCTATTCTAATTTCACAGATTCTTTCATCCATCCATTGGTCAATTTGCTAAACAACGGTGTTCATCCCAGGATTAGCAATGAAATCAAGAAAGTTTTACAACTATCTAAAAAATAAGGACATGTGATTAGTGTTTATACCAAAACCACACTAAAATCAGAGTCTATGGGTCAAACCCGATTCCCTATAAATTGCCAAAATACCTCCCTATGAGGTTATATGCTCTGGAGTATATAAGACATATTTTAAACTCAGATGTTGTAAATTTCTTAGCTGCAAAGAAGAAGACACAATTTAAACTTAAGAACCAGGTTGGCCCATTCATTTGTAATAACAAAGAAGCAGGCCGAGAGGCAGAAAATCAATTGTTAGAGTTCAAGTTCAGCACTAGTTTTCTTTGGTATTATGATCCCTTTGGTATAATCAGAAAAATGAGAGTTAAATGTAAATTAACTCCATACATTCATGAAAATAAGTCTGATATTGATAAATTCTCAAACCAATCAGAATGGTTAGAGAATACACTGGTAGAAGTTGATAAGCAAAGTGATACTAGTCACACTTTGCTGACTCCAACTCAAGAAGACAGAAGTATGAAAAGAAACATAGAAGAAGGATCTTACATAGCTGAGACCACTACAAAGACCAAATTTAAACTTAGATAGAGAAAAAAGCCAAATATTAATCCTGCAAGCAAAGAAAAAGAGACAGTTGAGGTCATTGACATAGAGTTTCCAGAGAAAGATATTTTTCCTCCTGCAGTAATTGAAGAGGAACATCAACCAACCACTTCTAATACACAATTAATTCAGAAACAACATAGTATAGAAGTGTCATGATCAAAGCAAACATAAGAAAAGGATATGGACATCAAGGAAAGGTACAAGGAGATTAAAGCTAAAAATGAAGAAATAAAAAATGAAATATATTCTCAATACTTAAAGCAGACTCCCAGCATACAAAATAGGCTGCTTTCGACCTTTGATTACAATAACAAGAAGATGTTGATGACAGTGCTCCAGCCCACAGTACCAACTCCTAAAACATCCTCTGATTATAAAAAGGTTGATTTTGAAGTTCCAGTCCAGGATATTCATCCTTTGGACCAAATTGAATTTCATAAACAAGCAGGAGAGATGCTTTATTCCACAATGACTAGTAAGGAAATGAGTGCACAAAATCTTTAAAATACTTTGATAAATGTAAGAGATCAACTCAAACTAGAGAAAGCATCATCATATGCAAAGGATATCAGAATCAAATCCTTGGAGGAGGTAGTGATTGAGGTAGTTTATGATCCTTAGAATATAAAAGTTGCAGAGGAATTGATTAAAAAGAAGAATGTTGATATTGCTGCACTTAAGAAATATTTGAAACTGCCTCCTACTGAGCATCCTCAAGCTAAGGAGATTTTGTAGGATTCTAATAAAAAATATGAGATGATGAGTCTCATTTTGTAGCTTACAGCTCAGATCAAAGAAATGGAATTGGAAATGGAAAAATTGGTCCAAGAAAAAGAAGCCAACAAAGCATAGGAAGTTCCTGCCACTGTGATTCCTGTGGTTACAACAGCAGTGCCATCTACTCTGGCAGAAACACTAGCTCCAAATGTTCCAATGGCCACAACAGTCCCAGTAACTTCATCAACAACTTCTGCCACTGAATCTTTGGCAACAACAACCCAGCAATCAGATGAGTCAAGTAAATTTGTAAAGGAAATGCAGGACATATCCATCCAAACCAATGAAATAAATAGGTTAAAGGAACAAATTAAAAATCTTGAAGATGAAAAAAAGCTTGCACAAATTAATGCCAAGAATGAAGAGCAAAAGGCCAATAGGTTGAATGAACAGTTCAAGAAATTAGAAAAAGAATTAACTTTGAAAGAACCTATGGCACATGTTAAGAACCAATTATGGTCCAATATCATTGAAGCAGTCAATGATACTTTTCCATCCATACAAATAATCTATGAGGAAAAAGATTTATTGAAAGTAGCAAAAGAAGCAATACAAAAGACAAAAGAGGAGCTAGGTAAAAAAACTGAAGAGGCATTAGAAATTATCAAATTCCTCAATTTCAAAAATAAACAAGAACTGGATGAAATTGGAATTACAGATAGAAAAGAGAACATACTTGAATTAAGGAAGGTAATATCTAAATTGAACTTGATGAACCAATTAGAGGAAAAGTGCCAAAACATGGAAATGGCAATCACAAGATTTATGTTGATATTTTAAGGCAAAAAGGCCTTCCAAATCCTCTAGTAATCGATGAAAAATTGATGAAATAGGAGGATTATGACAAAAAGATGAGAGAATTCGCTAAACAACAGGTAAATAAATCAGCTTTACAGGGAATCCCAACAGGGAAAGTTTTGTATAAAAATTTTGAAAATATGTTTTATTCGCAGCATGAAGTAAAACACCTTTTTGTGAAAAAACCAACATTTTCAAAATACACTAAAGCTTATGAAAACTTTATAAGACTTATGAAGTTAAAATTGCCAAAATCTGAGTTCCGGGAGAAATTTACTGATCTACTGTAAGATCATATTATAGTGGGGACAGAGCAATAAAAGAAAAAACAGAGTTTGTTGTTTTTTACATCAACAGTAACAGTTTTTCTGCAATCAAAGAGTATCAGGATGAAAGTGTATCAAATGAAAGATTGAAGATCAAATCAGATTAAAGATGAAACTGCCAGTGTGAGGGATACCTCAGTTATCCAGCTGCAGCCTAAATCAAAACAGCTTGCTATTTTAATTCAATAACTAGGACATCTAGTAATTAGTTAGGTAGTTGTCACTATCTTCTTGCATGAAGATAATTATTTTCCAAGAAAAATTCCTAAATTTATTCTAGGATATTTTGTACTAGTTTTTGTATAAATAATTCATCATTTGAAGTATTAGGGGGGATTAATTGCTGAAAATTTATGTAGTTATACTATTCTGAACCTAAGGGTTTTTGTATCAATTTCAAGTTAGCAGACTAGATCATAGGAAATAAAGCATCATATTACATGATTCATGTGTTGGGCCACTTCAATTAAGTATTTCACTTGTCATCTTATCAATTTTCTTATGTTTTCCATCTATTCATGAATGTGTTCTAAATCTAAATGATAAATCAGGAATTGTATTTCAGAATTTGTTAAAAGCAATATGTTTTGACTGATTATCACTTAAATGTTTTCTACTAATATCCAGACTAGGTAACCGTTAAATGCTCCCTGGTTTCGATTGACCCCTACATTTTCACTCCTAATCCGGATTTAATAACCCTTAATTACTCTTTTATCCCAATAAAAACCATTTCACCATTAGCCTTGAAGATCTGAAGTGACTCTATTATCTTGCCCTGTAAAAATTTACCTTTAGACCTTGATCCTGATCTGACTGCTTGACACATTGACTCCATTTTCTCAATGGGATACAGATCTATAGCTATCCATCTAAGTAAGTGATTTCCCCACCAAACCAAATCAAAACCCCAAAACCAATTTTCCCTATATAACTAGCCTAAAATCAAATATAATCAACAAAGTTAAATTTTTTCGAGAGAGCCCTCTCTGAGCATTAAGAAGGCTAGATCCTAAAGCTTAAAAGTAGGTTTGTGGTTACCCCTGATATTCTTCAAACTAAAAATCTCAAAAATTTAAGAATTATTAGAGTGATAACACTTATAAACCTTCATTTCATGACCGCCATACCTGACATTTCTTCATCAGTCACATTCTCTCTCCAAAATCATTACTCTCATTTCATGTCGTTGATGTGGGAAGCATCAATTCCCTCCTATGACAAGTTGCTTCCTGTCGACATCAACTCATCATCGAGGAAGTTGACTTAGAAACAAACTCTCAGTACCTTGGAGCTTGCTTACATCAACGACAGGTTTCTCGCTTTCGGCGACACGTTGACATCACAGGCCTTCGACCAAAAGAATTTGTATGGTGTTAGACATCAAATCATCTATTCACACCATGCAGAATGTACTGTAGTACCTTGAGAGCCATTATCATCAACAATGGTTTCTCTCGCATCTGTTAACAACTCACATCATTGGATAGTAATCAGATGGTGTCTTCCCATGTTCGACATCAGATCATATATTCACATGGTTAGACTTGTACTTTAAGCGATCGAGTGAACGAGATAGAAGACCTTGGATCTAGTTTCATCCATCAGGGCTGCGATTTCATGAGAATTACCAAATCATCCGTACGATGGTCATTATTTAGATAGTCATCCTATCATGGGTCTATATCTATTAATAGTCTATATCTGTAGACGACTTTCTAATGTTATGATAGTTTATGTGTTGAGTATGGGATATGCCTCCCTCAACAATTCATGTACAAGATGAACATATATCATGATGTAATGTAATGTAATTGATGCAGTTCGTTGTCTACTTCAGTACCTCCTCATCACGTCATAAAGAAAATCATTCAACATTTCATTTTTGACTTCATGCTTTAGGGGGCAGTTGTTACAGGTCGATTTGGGCATCATCCAAAAACAAAAATCAGTATTCATTAGGGTCTATCATACTCTAAATTGGTTGCTACATGACCTAAAAAAATCATTACATTGATGGTCTTCCTTCATGAAAGTTACACTACTTAGATGCCAGTTGAAGTGCCCTATCAAGCCATCAACGCACCCCTAGACAATTGTAACTGCTTTGTAGAGCATCTACTCCCATGCAAGGTTGTGTTGCAAAGGATATAGGCCCACTTTTGAGTGCGTTGGTTGACTGGGAGCGAATTTTTCATTGGATTCCGGGAATCTCCCCGACTTCTAGTGACTTCTAGAAGTTGTTCCAGCTCTCACCTCATCTAATAACCTCAAATTTGGAACCCATGAAGTCATTAAACCTCTTATTCTCCTAGTACCATGAACAAGGAAACCTCTTCATCCTTTTTTAGGAAATCCATTCAATGATTCATTTATTTCAAACTACCTTCATCTACTTAAAAATATAGCACTGAACATAGTGCACATGAGAGCAAGAATTTGTGTTAAGTAGAGTTATGTTGGTTGGATATCAACTCTTGAAGGTGTGTGCATGTACTCTGATGCTGCTGGATTTTTGATGTTGGATGTGATGAGGATGGGACTCAAGCTGGATGAGTGATGACGAAACGATCAACTGGTTGTACTCTTCCTTCTACTTCATAATAAAGACATTTGTTCCTTTTGTAATGCACATGTCAATGATGTTATATATGTATTAATGAGTTTAACTAATTCAAATTTTTCTAATTTGAATAGATCGTATTGCCTTTATGTTGTTTTTGTCTTCTCTTTTCCATGGCAGGTATCAATCAAGTGAGTTAAGTTGGATTGAGAGCGACGAAAGCGACGAAGGGAGGCGAGGGAAAGCAAACATATTACAAGTAGGTTTCTCTCCCTTTCTCTATTCACGTTAAGGAAACGATCAGATATATTTCTTTCTGTTGTTCTAAGTGAACCACCCGCTTAGTGTAGAAATTTGAATAATTTGCTGAATTATTCACCGAGATTATCCTGATTACATACTATTTAAGCTTCATGCATAATACATAACCTCTTCTACAATTGATCATCAATATGCGGAAATAGAAAGCAGTCGCATGCGCTCATTAAAACATAATCAAGCACACATATCAACACAGGATGTAATGGGGAAAGAAATAGCTGAAAACCCCCAACTATCTGTATATTATAATGATAGAGAACATGTAACAATACATAGCACAAAGCTCTCACAGCTCTCAGCACTATCTCAATGCTACACACAAAACTAGTTATGAAGATGAACTAGTCACAGGTTCAAATCTCCTCCACAAGTCTGCCTGCCTCTACTGCGCAATCCAAGTGAGTAATGAATGAGATCCAAGTTTGAATCCCACTAGCTCCAACTGCGCAATCCTCATTGGCAATCTCCATCAATGTGTGTGCAAATCTCATGCACAGCCAATAGTCACAACTGATAGTAGACTCACCCTTTCACCCACATCTAACACTGGTCTCCACTGAACTGTCCATGCATTGCAGTTAACTGATGTGTTCTTTAGTTGATTTATGAGTTAATAATTAGTGAATTAATTAATAATTAATTCACACCACTCATCACTAGTGTATTTATCAGTTAGACTAAATACAACTAGTTCAACTAAGTTAAACGGAACACAACTCCACCAACTGTCTCATCAACTCCACCAAACTCTGCCACATGAGTTCTAACTGAAGTCAACCATGCAATAGCTCAACTAACCCTTAGGAAAATCGTATTTCCTTCTGTCAGCTGCATGTGCCACATCCAAGCATCAAACTGAAGTGCTCCAAGAGGATAAGATAATGTTTATAGTCTAAATATTATTAAGGGTTAATAATATTTTACTGTTCTATTTTTAGCCCGACAATCTAAAAATAGATTCCACCCAATGTCTAAAAATAGAGGTCCATCTATTTTTACCAACTCGACCAATCATCCATAAATAGCATCATGCAACTCATAGACCATGATCCATATGTCTAAAAATAGACTTTGCGCCAAAAATAGCCTGCGGGCCCACTTAGTGAAGGCGACTTCATTTCACTAAGCTCCATCATCTTGTTGCATTTTCAACACTTAGGGAAAGCATACTTATCAGTATGTTTGTATTTCCATAAAACAATATTAATGAAAAATTAAATTAAAAGATGTGTTGTGTTTCTTTTGGGAAGAACAATTGTTATGTAACTTTAATTATGTTCATGGAAAAATTATTTAAATAATGGTCTTTGAAGTGAGGTAAAATTATGTTTAATTGGCTAAAAGCTCATTTAAAAAAAAAAAAATAAGCAAATACTTTAAGACTTAGAGATATTTGGTGAGAGTGAAAATCTACTCTCTTATGGACTACTAACATGTCATTCAAATTACATGGCTTTTTTTAATAATTATAATAAATTAAAATAATAATTATGCTATGTGCAAATTAATAATAAACTTTATCACCCTTAAAAAAACATTTTAAAGTACTACCATGACTTAATTGTAATAACACTTTAAAAAAATTTATTAAAAAAATATTATACTAGCAATTGCACCACATGTTGCAAAGGAAACGCCGTAAGGTTGTGGAATAAGAAAGAATAGCATATAAGAAAGAAAAGGTAGTAGGAACTTTCTTGGCTCCAACTAATCCTCTAGAACAACGGGTGGAGAATTATGTTTACTAGACCTCAAATCAAAATATCCATATTGAGTAATTGATGTGGAACAAATTCTTTGTTATTAATTGCATGTAAGATGTGTTTTTTCATAATGGATGAGACATTTTGGCCAAAGTACTCAAGACCTCTATATGACGAAATATGCATGTTTATTTTTATTTTTTGCATGAAGGATTCACTTGGTTTTTATGAACAAGTTGGGAATACTCCACCCTTCCACGAAATTATTTGCTTCTATCACATTCACAATGTTGAATACTCTGACTTTGCTCTACAACTAGAATTATTTAATGGAATAAAAACTTATCACTATGACATGTTGTACTTCATAAGAGACTACTAAAAATCTTAAGTATGGAACATAGAGCATAAAGTTATCTTAATCGTCAATTATATGGATAAGAGACTTTTGGGCCCTTTTTAACACTTGGGGATGATTAATTAATCTCAGTTCACATAGTTTATATTAATAAATTATTTACAATCATATTTCCATAATTCCTCTTTGAACGACCAATATTCCACTTTTTTGGAACTTTTCACCTCAGTCAGAATAACAAACATCATGAAGACCCAAAAGTAAGAAGAAAAATCAGCTCATAATCACGGAATCTAGTCACTTCTTTAAGAATCATAATTCAATACTTTAGTGCCTTTTAAAGATCATTTATTTTCCCATCAAATAAAAAGAAACAATCAAATTTTGTAGTGACAAGAATGGGAACAAATTTTAAATGTAATAACTCCCTTCCCTAGTGATAATAAATTTTTGTTTTGAAATGAAATTATTTTTCCGATCTTTTAAATAATAGATTCCTCCCCAAGTGACCCTTTAGAGATACTTTTTTTTCAACTGATTGCAATAGGTAAGTGCCTTTTGTCTAGTATTTTATGAGTCATGGAATTTAAGGGCATAGGTAAATAGACTACTAGACAAAAAAGAACAGAGTGACAATCTCTTCTTATTTTCTCATGTGGGTCCTCTTCAATTGATGAGGTAGTAGGAACTTTAGTGTCTTTTGCCTAGTATTTTATGAGTCATGGAATTTAAGGGCATAGGTAAAGAGACTACTAGACAAAAAAGAACAGAGTGACAATCTCTTCTTATTTTCTCATGTGGGCCTTCTTCAATTGATGAGGTAGTAGGAACTTTCTCCTCCAGAATAAGCAGTGGAGAATTATGTTGAGTGAACTACTACTCATGTAACTTTGACTCCTCCTTAAAATTGGAATGTTTCTCTTCCCATAACTCTATCTTGTGTTATAATTATATCTCTCTTGTTTATGAATAAATTATCTCTATATCACTATTGTCTGTCTCTTTTTGAACGCTTGCTTGAATCAGTGAGATAATGTAGCAAATCTGGATTCCAAAATCCTTGAGTAACCCATTTTTTGAAGCATCTTCTTATTTTTTTTAATTCTGCTATTTGGTTCTCCATAGCCTTGCTTGAATCAGTGAGATAATGTAGCTCATCTGGATTCCAAAATCCTTGAGTAACCCATTTTCTGAAGAGTCCTCTTCTGTTTTTAATTCTGCTATTTGGTCCTCCATAGCCTTGTCAATGTCGTTTCCTTCTAAAGAATCATACATTCTTGATAAGTATCCATTGTCCTACTTTTCTTCTTCCATATACTTCAAATCTAAATGAATGGAACATGAGATAAGATTCATTACATTTTCCAAATTCCAAGTTTTTTCATTGCACTTCTCATGTGTATCAAGGAAAATGGATTCCATAGATTCAATGTTATGCCTTTTTAGGGCTTGTTGTAAGGTTGGAAGCTTCTCTTCACCATGTCTCCTTTCTTCTCTATCCTTGACTTTGATACAAACAATTGTTACCGATCCCTTTAAAGGTAAATTTAGTGTTATTTAAGAAATGAGAATTATGAGCATTCACGATCCCTTTAAAGGTAAATTTAGTGTTATTTAAGAAATGAGAATTATGAGCATTCATCATTATTGCTCAATATAAATCATGTCCTCTGAAATAATTTGGAAATTTAAAAAAGATCACATTTTTAAAAAAATCATTAATATATTAAGAAATAATACTCATGAATAATAAAACAGTTATAACATAAATAATATATAAGAAAAAAACCATGTATTTTTGGAATAATAAAATAGTTGTAAGAAAAATAATACAGAACAAGAAAAACTATGTATATTTGGATGTATGAAATTTTAGATACATTTTATAAAGTAAAATTTTAAAAGAATAATGGTTATAAACATTTAAAAATAATTTTATTAAATAATTAATTTAGATCTAGAGTTAAGATCGATTTAGGTCATCTTAGTTCCCCCTATAAAGAAACTACATTCCACATGAATACCATAGGTCAATACCATGGACTCTATTTATAGTTTATCATTTTATGAATTTTACAAAAAAATTATTCATTAAACTAATTTATGTTAAGTCTACTTTTATTAAGTTATTAATTTAAATTTTGTTAAAAAAATTGAGACCCTTTAAAAGTAAATTTAGTGTTATTTAAGAGATGAGAATTATGAACATTCATCATTACTGCTCAAGATAAATCATGTCCTCTGAAATAATTTGGAAATTTAAAAAAGATCACATATTTTAAAAAATTTCTATTATTAATTTAGTTTTTTATATATTAAGAAATAATATTCATGAATTATAAAACAGTTGTAACATAAATAATATATAACAAAAAAACCATGTATTTTTGGAATAATAAAATAGTAGTAAGAAAAATAATACATAACAAGAAAAACTATGTATATTTGGATGTATGAAAATGTAGATACATTTTATTAAGTAAAATTTTAAAATAATAATGGTTATAAACATTTAAATATAATTTTATTAAATAATTAGTTTAGATCCAGAGTTAAATTGATTTAGACCATCCTAGTTCTCCCTATAAAGAAACTACATTCCAAATGAATACCATAGGTCAAGACCATGGGCTGTATTTATAGTTTATCATTTTATGTATTTTACAATTTTTTTTTATTCATTAAACTAATTTATGTTAAATCTAGTTTTATTAAGTTATTAATTTAAATTTTATTAAAAAATTGAGGTTAAAATCTAATAAATTTTTAATAACAACATTTTAACTTAAAAGTCACCAAAACTTAAATTCAATCTAACTTATTAAAAGGAAAAAAACTAACATTATAAAAAACATATATAAAAATATTTGCCTGATCTAATGGCTTAAAACATTTCAATTGTCTAGCATTTGATCGAATGGCTCAAACATGGACACATGGCAGCTAGGGAAGTTGTTTTCAAATTGTGACGCCTGTGTAAAAAGTCTTTTTTTCAAAAAAAAATCTTGTTTTTCCATCCCATATAAATAAATACCAATAAAATAGGTTTGAAGTAGAAAACAAATTGATATTATATAGAAAGCTGATGTTTTCTCAATTAAGAATATTCTATAAAATTACACTTAGAAAAATTAATTCAATATTTTGAAATTAGAAATTAAAATTGAATAGTTTGGAATTAGTTTCAAAAGACTTAGATTTAATTTATCTTTGTTTTTAGGAATTAGTTAGGCTTAAACTTTCCATATAAACAGATTGATATTATAGAAATCTAATGTTTTTCTTGAATTAAGAATATTCTATAAAATTACACTTAAAAAATAAAATTCAATATTTTGAAATTAGAAATTACAATTGAATAGTTTGGAATTAGTTTCAAAAGACTTAGATTTAATTTATCTTTGTTTTTAGGAATTAGTTAGGCCTAAACTTTCTATAAATTGTAATTGATTTCTTATTAAATCTAGTTATATGTTTTTGTAGTTTAATTGTTTTTCAATCTGTGTTCTGGATTTAACATCAAAGATATAGCTGAAACAAAGTTATGTAAGTTGTGTGTGTGAGCATAAGCTATATCTGATGTGCTAAAAAATTCTGTTATAATGACTTTATCTACATACATAACATTTTAACAAATAGAATGCATTCTCAATGGCTAAGGGAGAGGAAACAACAGTAAAAGGGGCAGCTGGAGGGATTAAATGCAGAATATCTAACGCAAGAAGCTGTTCAATGAATGAAACCAAATCTTGACCTTCACCCGTGAAACCCCTTGCACACGCAGGTAGTGTAACATAATCTTCAGAAAGAGCAGCGAAGCCTTGCCTGATCCACAGATTACTTCCCATTAGTTTAGCCCACTTACTGACTGATGCAGGGACTAGTAGATTCTTTACAACATCTCGTTGTCTGACATTCTCCCAATCATCCACGATAGGAACCAAATGAATACCATAGGTCAAGACCATGGGCTGTATTTATAGTTTATCATTTTATGTATTTTACAATTTTTTTTTATTCATTAAACTAATTTATGTTAAATCTAGTTTTATTAAGTTATTAATTTAAATTTTATTAAAAAATTGAGGTTAAAATCTAATAAATTTTTAATAACAACATTTTAACTTAAAAGTCACCAAAACCTAATTTCAATCTAACTTATTAAAAGGAAAAAAACTAACATTATAAAAAACATATATAAAAATATTTACCTGATCTAATGGCCTAAAACATTTCAATTGTCTAGCATTTGATCGAATGGCTCAAACATGGACACATGGCAGCTAGGGAAGTTGTTTTCAATTGTTTTCAAATTGTGACCCCTGTGTAAAAAGTCTTTTTTTCAAAAAACGATCTAGTTTTTTCCATCCCATATAAATAAATACCAATAAAAATAGGTTTGGCAGAAAACAAATTGATATTATAGAAAGCTAATGTTTTCCTTGAATTAAGAATATTCTATAAAATTACACTTAGAAAATTAATTCAATATTTTGAAATTGAAATTAAGAATGAATAATAGTTTGGAATTAGTTTCAAAAGACTTAGATTTAATTTATCTTTGTTTTTAGGAATTAGTTAGGCTTAAACTTTCCATATAAACAAATTTATATTATAGAAATCTAATGTTTTTCTTGAATTAAGAATATTCTATAAAATTACACTTAAAAAATAAAATTCAATATTTTGAAATTAGAAATTACAATTGAATAGTTTGGAATTAGTTTCAAAAGACTTAGATTTAATTTATCTTTGTTTTTAGGAATTAGTTAGGCCTAAACTTTCTATATATTGTAATTGATTTCTTATTAACTTTAGTTATAAGTTTTTGTAGTTTAATTGTTTTTCAATCTGTGTTTTGGATTTAACATCAAAGATATAGCTGAAACAAAGTTATGTAACTTGTGTGTGTGAGCATAAGCTATATCTGATGTGCTAAAAACTTCTGTTATAATGACTTTATCTACATACATAACATTTTAACAGATAGAATGCATTCTCAATGGCTAAGGGAGAGGAAACAGTAGTAAAAGGGGCAGCTGGAGGGATTAAATGCGGAATATCTAACGCAAGAAGTTGTTCAATGAATGAAACCAAATCTTGACCTTCACCCGTGAAACCCCTTGCACAGGCAGGTAGTGTAACATAATCTTCAGAAAGAGCAGCAAAGCCTTGCCCGATCCACAGATTACTTCCCATTAGTTTAGCCCACTTACTGACTAATGCAGGGACTAGTAGATTCTTTACAACATCTAGTTGTCTGACATTCTCCCGATCATCTACGATAGGAACCAAATGAATACCATAGGTCAAGACCATGGGCTGTATTTATAGTTTATCATTTTATGTATTTTACAAATTTTTTTTATTCATTAAACTAATTTATGTTAAATCTAGTTTTATTGAGTTATTAATTTAAATTTTATTAAAAAATTGAGGTTAAAATCTAATAAAATTTTAATAACAACATTTTAACTTAAAAGTCACCAAAACCTAAATTCAATCTAACTTATTAAAAGGAAAAAAACTAACATTATAAAAAACATATATAAAAATATTTACCTGATCTAATGGCCTAAAACATTTCAATTGTCTAGCATTTGATGGAATGGCTCAAACATGGACACATGGCAGCTAGGGAAGTTGTTTTCAATTGTTTTCAAATTGTGACGCCTGTGTAAAAGTCTTTTTTTCAAAAAAAATCTTGTTTTTCCATCCCATATAAATAAATACCAATAAAAATAGGTTTAGCGAGAAAACAAATTGATATTATAGAAAGCTAATGTTTTTCTTGAATTAAGAATATTCTATAAAATTACACTTAGAAAAATTAATTCAATATTTTGAAATTAGAAATTAAAATTGAATAGTTTGGAATTAGTTTCAAAAGACTTAGATTTAATTTATCTTTGTTTTTAGGAATTAGTTAGGCTTAAACTTTCCATATAAACAAATTGATATTATAGAAATCTAATGTTTTTCTTGAATTAAGAATATTCTATAAAATTACACTTAAAAAATAAAATTCAATATTTTGAAATTAGAAATTACAATTGAATAGTTTGGAATTAGTTTCAAAAGACTTAGATTTAATTTATCTTTGTTTTTAGGAATTAGTTAGGCCTAAAATTTCTATATATTGTAATTGATTTCTTATTAAATTTAGTTATATGTTTTTGTAGTTTAATTGTTTTTCAATCTGTGTTTTGGATTTAACATCAAAGATATAGCTGAAACAAAGTTATGTAACTTTGTGTGTGAGCATAAGCTATATCTGATGTGCTAAAAACCTCTGTTATAATGACTTTATCTACATACATAACATTTTAACAGATAAAATGCATTCTCAATGGCTAAGGGAGAGGAAACAGCAGTAAACGGGGCAGCTGGAGGGATTAAATTCGGAATATCTAACGCAAGAAGTTGTTCAATGAATGAAACCAAATCTTGACCTTCACCCGTGAAACCCCTTGCACACACAGGTAGTGTAACATAATCTTCAGAAAGAGCAGCGAAGCCTTGCCCGATCCACAGATTACTTCCCATTAGTTTAGCCCACTTACTGACTGATGCAGGGACTAGTAGATCCACTGATTACTTCCCATTAGTTTAGCCCACTTATTGACTGATGCAGGGACTAGTAGATTCTTTACAACATCTCGTTGTCTGACATTCCCCCGATCATCCACTAGTAGATTCTTTACAACATCTCATTGTCTGACATTCCCCCGATCATCCACGATAGGAACCAAATGAATACCATAAGTCAAGACCATGGGCTGTATTTATAGTTTATCATTTTATGTATTTTACAATTTTTTTTTATTCATTAAACTAATTTATGTTAAATATAGTTTTATTAAGTTATTAATTTAAATTTTATTAAAAAATTGAGGTTAAAATCTAATAAATTTTTAATAACAACATTTTAACTTAAAAGTCACCAAAACTTAAATTCAATCTAACTTATTAAAAGGAAAAAAACTAACATTATAAAAAACATATATAAAAATATTTGCCTGATCTAATGGCTTAAAACATTTCAATTGTCTAGCATTTGATCGAATGGCTCAAACATGCACACATGGAAGCTAGGGAAGTTGTTTTCAATTGTTTTCAAATAGTGAGGCCTATGTAAAAAGTCTTTTTTTTCAAAAAGAAACTTGTTTTTCCACCCCATGTAAATAAATACCAATAAAAATAGGTTTAGCCAGAAAACAAATTGATATTATAGAAAGCTAATGTTTTTCTTGAATTAAGAATATTCTATAAAATTTCACTTAGAAAATAAATTTCAGAATTTGAAATTAGAAATTAAAATTGAATAGTTTGGAATTAGTTTCAAAAGACTTAGATTTAATTTATCTTTGTTTTTAGGTATTAGTTAGGCCTAAAATTTCCATATAAACAAATTGATATTATAGAAATCTAATGTTTTTCTTGAATTAAGAATATTCTATAAAATTACACTTAAAAAAATAAAATTCAATATTTTGAAATTAGAAATTAAAATTGAATAGTTTGAAATTAGTTTCAAAAGACTTAGATTTAATTTATCTTTGTTTTTAGGAATTAGTTAGGCCTAAACTTTCTATATATTGTAATTGATTTCTTATTAAATTTAGTTATATGTTTTTGTAGTTTAATTGTTTTTCAATCTGTGTTCTGGATTTAACATCAAAGATATAGCTGAAACAAAGTTATGTAACTTGTGTGTGTAAGCATAAGCTATATCTGATGTGCTAAAAACTTCTATTATAATGACTTTATCTACATACATAACATTTTAACCGATAGAATGCATTCTCAATGGCTAAGGGAGAGGAAACAACAGTAAAAGGGGCAGCTGGAGGGATTAAATGCGGAATATCTAACGCAAGAAGTTGTTCAATGAATGAAACCAAATCTTGACCTTCACCCGTGAAACCCCTTGAATGCGGAATATCTAACGCAAGAATTTGTTCAATGAATGAAACCAAATCTTGACCTTCACCCGTGAAACCCCTTGCACACGCAGATAGTGTAACATAATCTTCAGAAAGAGCATCGAAGCCTTGCCCGATCCAAAGATTACTTCCCATTAGTTTAGCCCACTTACTGACTAATGCAGGGACTAGTAGATTCTTTACAACATCTCGTTGTCAGACATTCCCCCGATCATCCACGATAGGAACCAAATGAATACCATAGGTCAAGACCATGGGCTGTATTTATAGTTTATCATTTTATGTATTTTACAATTTTTTTTTATTCATTAAACTAATTTATGTTAAATCTAGTTTTATTAAGTTATTAATTTAAATTTTATTAAAAAATTGAGGTTAAAATCTAATAAATTTTTAATAACAACATTTTAACTTAAAAGTCACCAAAACCTAAATTCAATCTAACTTATTAAAAGGAAAAAAACTAACATTATAAAAAACATATATAAAAATATTCACCTGATCTAATGGCCTAAAACATTTCAATTGTCTAACATTTGATCTAATGGCTCAAACATGGACACATGACAGCTAGCGAAGTTGTTTTCAATTGTTTTCAAATAGTGACGCCTGTGTAAAAAGTCTTTTTTCAAAAAAATACTTGTTTTTCCATCCCATGTAAATAAATACCAATAAAAATAGGTTTAGCGAGAAAACAAATTGATATTATAGAAAGCTAATGTTTTTTCTTGAATTAAGAATATTCTATAAAATTACACTTAGAAAAATTAATTCAATATTTTGAAATTAGAAATTAAAATTGAATAGTTTGGAATTAGTTTCAAAAGACTTAGATTTAATTTATCTTTGTTTTTAGGAATTAGTTAGGCTTAAACTTTCCATCTAAACAAATTGATATTATAGAAATCTAATGTTTTTCTTCAATTAAGAATATTCTATAAAATTACACTTAAAAAATAAAATTCAATATTTTGAAATTAGAAATTACAATTGAATAGTTTGGAATTAGTTTCAAAAGACTTAGATTTAATTTATCTTTGTTTTTAGGAATTAGTTAGGCCTAAACTTTCTATATATTGTAATTGATTTCTTATTAACTTTAGTTATATGTTTTTGTAGTTTAATTGTTTTTCAATCTGTGTTTTGGATTTAACATCAAAGATATAGCTGAAACAAAGTTATGTAAGTTGTGTGTGTGAGCATAAGCTATATCTGATGTGCTAAAAACTTCTGTTATAATGACTTTATCTACATACATAACATTTTAACAGATAGAATGCATTCTCAATGGCTAAGGGAGAGGAAACAACAGTAAAAGGGGCAGTTGGAGGGATTAAATGCGGAATATCTAACGCAAGAAGCTATTCAATGAATGAAACCAAATCTTGACCTTCACCCGTGAAACCCCTTGCACACACAGGTAGTGTAACATAATCTTCAGAAAGAGTAGTGAAGCCTTGCCTGATCCACAGATTACTTCCCATTAGTTTAGCCAGTTACTATTTCTGTTGGAAGAAAAGAATAAATACCAGGGGCTGGTTTGTCTTCTTTAGTAAGACATTTATCACAGGGAAAAGCGAGTGTAATCACCCATTTTTCCACATCTTTTCTCTGCTCCACCTTACACTCCTTTTTCACATTAAAACGTTGCCTCCACATGTAATAACTAGATTGTCCCATAGAACGTTTACCTTCAGCAGCGGACAAATGCAGAGTGAACGATTCACTGTCTTCGCTCTTGGAATTTCGAAATTCTGTCTCCCTTGAAACACAGATTCCGTTGATTTTGTTAAAACTAGCATTCGCGTGGACCTCACGAACAGAAAGCTATTTGGTCCTCCATAGCCTTGTCAATGTCGTTTCCTTCTAAAGAATCATACATTCTTGATAAGTATCCATTGTCCTGCTTTTCTTCTTCCATATACTTCAAATCTACATACATAACATTTTAACAGATAGAATGCATTCTCAATGGCTAAGGGAGAGGAAACAGCAGTAAAAGGGGCAGCTGGAGGGATTAAATGCGGAATATATAACGCAAGAAGATGTTCAATGAATGAAACCAAATCTTGACCTTCACCCGTGAAACCCCTTGCATACGCAGGTAGTGTAACATAATCTTCAGAAAGAGCAGCAAAGCCTTGCCCGATCCACCGATTACTTCCCATTAGTTTAGCCCACTTACTGACTGATGCAGGGACTAGTAGATTCTTTACAACATCTCGTTGTCTGACATTCCCCCGATCATCCACGATAGGAACCTTCGAGCATAGATCGAACAAATCTCCCAAATTAATGAACTTATTCACACATGAAAAATGAAAAAAAAGTGCGGCATTTACAACAAGCTTCCTGCTTGTTGAAGCTATTATGACCTCTAGGAGCTGTTTGGAGAAGCTCGAGACAGAAAGTTCTGTAATTTTAGGATACTCTTTCAACCACTGAAGCTGCTTCTCACTTTTGTTACCATCCAAATCTATTATGGCTTTGTGAGTAGATTCGGGCATGAAATAGTATTGAGCAGCATTTTGAAGCTCTTCTAACCAATTTGACAGCCACGACATGTGCGACTGGTCAGAAGAAAAATATATTCTTGTGCCCAGTTCATCATTTGACATACTTGCGAAAGCTGTGTCGCTGGCAGAACATTTAAACTTCAAAAATGGGGTATTTTGCAAGTGACTACAAAATTTCGTCTTCCATTTTTCTGCGATAAAACAAAGAAGTTTCACATATAAATTTTCAGACAGACCTCTCAGAAAACCAGGTGATTTAATGCAGCCAGCATACCATTCATCCAACACATATTCCACTTTTAGGAACTTGAAGATGCTAGAAAATTCATCCTTGTCGAGGCAAGGATGTACTATCTTAACATCACCAGCCAAGAAAAAAATCCAGGCCGCTTTGCTGACCTTCTTGTCTTGCTCTCTCCAAAATTCTCCTGAAGACTGGCAGTATTCTCCAAGTCTCTGTTGGCCTACCCAAATCTCTACCAACAAAGTTGGAATCACAAAAAACTATTTCCTCCATTCTTAACTGGACTTGAATATCATCTCTAACCTGTGCCAGTTGCTGATAACGAGGACTATCAGCGGGAAGATATTTATAATAATCACAGCTTGATTCAGGGGGCGAATTTGCATTGAATAACAAACTAAACGCTGAACAGAAAGCTAACGGAATGCAGCCAAGTATTCCCTGGTTCCATTTGTTGTAAAAAATAATGGTTTCTCTTGAAGAAACCAGTAAGAAGTCTGCTTGTATTACAAATGGAAAGCCAGTTACCATTTCTGTTGGAAGAAAAGAATAAATACCAGGGGTTGGTTTGTCTTCTTTAGTAAGACGTTTATCACAGGGAAAAGCGAGTGTAATCACCCATTTTTCCACATCTTTTCTCTGCTCCACCTTACACTCCTTTTTCACATTAAAACATTGCCTCCACATGTAATAACTAGATTGTCCCATAGAACGTTTACCTTCAACAGCGGACAAATGCAGAGTGAACGATTCACTGTCTTCGCTCTTGGAATTTTGAAATTTTGTCTCCCTTGAAACACAGATTCCGTTGATTTTGTTAAAACTAGCATTCGCGTGGACCTCATGAACAGAAAGCTTCTTGATCTTGGACATAAATAAAAGAATTTCAGGCTGAATACGAGACAGTTCCTTCTGCACAGCTTCAACCTTTTCTGCACGCAAAGGAAGAACCATAACTATACTGGGAATCTTGCCATCACAGAATTCTTCAAGCTCGGAAATACTGGGCCTGCTTTCAACCCATTCTGGGACTATATATCCAATGTCAAACTCTGCGGGAGGGACTTCACTGAATCTTATCTTGTATCCATTGCTAAAAATGTAAGGTTGGCATGTCACTAAAAAGACGCTCTTAAACCCAATGCCTGCAATGAGAAGAGTCTGCTACCCATATTATTGATACTATAAATCGTAACTGAGAAATATGGAGAATGAGTCAGCTACCTATCATTGTAGATAAATAGCGAAATAGTGATTCTGATACCTAATTTGTATCTTCACAAGGCTTGGTAAAATTCATATTTAACAATTTCAATAAACTGTGATTTAACTTTTAGATGATGGATTCATACCCTTTTCTCCGATATAATCTCCTTCCAGTCTATTCTTTTTTGTTGAACGTCCAATGTTGCATATAGAATCGATATTCCGTTTCTGAAATCCAATCTCGTTGTTCAAAACTAGCAGCGTGGCAGTCGCACCCACACCAGCAACATCCTTAGTAGTAAACACAAGCAGGATGGATGGGGCGTTCTAGCTTCATGGATGATGAAGAGTAGGCGGGGATGATGAACACTGGGAAATTCGCAACTGTCTCAACGGCCTCACAACTGTCAACCGTCAGAATTTGAATCAATGGCCGATTATGATTTAATCGTCTAACACAGAATCGAATGGTACAGCTTATGACAGCAAGGCACTCAGCAAAGTTGTTTTCAAATAAATACACCTTACGGCGTAAATATATAAAATGATTAGTTTTCTAATCAAATTCACTACACAAGACTACCTACTTCACATTATCTTGTTCACTATTTACTAAACATGATAATGTGAACATTTTAAACATACTACCATTATTTCATTGTCATAATACTTGTAAAACAATATATTATAATTTTACTAAATAGTGCATGGGGTGGTTAGTTTTCTAATCATATTCACTATGCAATGATGACATAATTCACATTATCATGTTCACCACTAGATAAGAGACAAAATATATGTAAAGATATAGTTTTGACAAAATATATTTTAATTAAATTTATTAATGATAAGTATCAAAAAAAAATTGCATTTAAATGATTAGGAGGAATAATTATTATTCTCCCAGTCAAATTTAAAATCAGCATAATAAACTCATACTAAACATATTATTATAATAACTTCAAACCTTATTATTTTATAACCTTAAATTATTAAAAATATCTTAACAGTTTTATAATAATTTTATTTTTAAAACCCATTCAAAAATCTTCCATATATTTAAAACTTATAAAACACCTAGGACGATGTCACTTGAAAACTGATGAATGTATTTTTAAAATTGTTTGCATGATTGCTTGTCCCCATCTTGTTGGATTTATCTTCTTGTTGGATAATTAAGTGATGGCTTTTTTTATGTCTTACTTGAAGTTTTAATTCTGAAATTTAATTGAGTAATTATAAATATGTCTTATTGCAAATATTGGATAATGAGGATAAGAATATCTTGACATTGCTTTGATATAGCTCTTTAAAAGAATCATTCAATAATGTTCATTTAATTTGAAACTTTGGGGAGACTAATGTTGCATGAAAACCCACGAGTATATTTTTATGAGTGCTGGTTCTATCTTGTTGGGAATTTTTTTTTTTAATTATAAAACGAAATCTATATATATATATTGGTGTATTGTGAGGTTTTAGCATAAAAATAAATATATAGTATAAATATTTGTAAATATAAGCATTTAATATTTAAATATCAGATTCAAATAAACAATTATACTGAAAGTACATATATTTTTAAATTAGTCAGATTAAGCCTTCTTTTTTATAATTGCATGTTAAATAACATGTATTCAAAATTTAAATTCACGCCTGCATGGATATCGTCACTCACATATTTCTATCAAGTAAGATCCTAAATCTGGTATGACGTGAGAAATCATTTTCAATGGGTAAGCCATGGGAAACATGCCACACAAAATTGAAATAAACAAATAAAATAAAATAACATAAAATAATTAAATTAAATTAAGAAATACTGTTCGTTTTTGACTAAATGATCCACCAAGAATGTAAAAGTAATTTAAAAAAAAAATATTATTATTTTTAAAAATTCTATAAAAATATATTGTTAAGTATTTTAATGTTTGTTGAGGTATAAAGATTTTAAATATTTTATTTTTAAATATTTAATTATTTTTTATGTTTTTTTTATAGTGTTATTATAAATGTTGGAATATGTAATTTCTATTTGTTTATGTGTAAGTATATTAGTGGATTCTCAAGGTTTGTTGGTTCTTTAGGTAGATTTTATTTTTTAGTTTTTAAGAAGTTTTTAGACCTAATTTGATTTGAGAGATTTTCCAACAAGATGGTTCCTATATTCGTGTGTGATTCAGATATTTCTTTAACTAGTTATTTATGTCCAAGATAGTATGACTATCTTGGGACAACATCCATGTACTTATAAGTGTAACAATATTTGATTAATCAAAGCTCTCAAATACTCTTTTGGTCTCTATAAGATCTACCTTCCCATTTTAACATGGTATCAAAGAGAGCTTAGCAACATGTAAAGTGCACATTTAGAGTGTATATAGTTTGAGTGGACCGCTCCTATAGTTTTTCTATAGTATTGTTGTACATTGTTTAGATATTTTGTCTCACTTGCTTAGAAATATTTACTTAAATCCATTTATGTTGTTTTCCACCACTATAATTTAGTGTGGAATGGTTGGATTTGTGTTGTTGAAATGTCATCTACGGAAAACCAAGAATAAAACCAAAGAGGCAAAGTGAGAAGTGTTTTTGATAGCTTTGAGGTGGTGAAACAAAATGAGAAAATGTTTAGACCATAGACATGTTGGAGGTTATTTTGATTGAAAAAGATGTCATTCTTTTAATGTCTTTCGAGGATGGTGAGAGTGGGTTGTAAAAGATGTTGGATAAGCTCTCTCATAGGAGCAATATGTTGAGCCAAGTTCAAATCTAAAATGGGTGTGACCTCATAGCAAGGTTGCAAGCCTAAATAACGCTCAATGTTGGAGATTCCAAGAAATAACAACACATTGAAACCCTATAGCTTGAATGAAATTATCATAGATTCACACACAAGTAAATCATTTTGGCCACATAGGGATTCAAGAAAGCACTAGGCTTTAGCAATTTTGGGAAAGCTTACAAGGGAGTCTAGTGACACATCAAATTTGTAATGGATGTTCTCACCCATCCTTAATCAAGAGAAATAGTAGTAACAGGATGTGTATTGGCATGGTAAAGAAAATTATGTTCAAAGTGATATTGAGGGCATCTATGAGTGTCAACACGTCCATGTTAAGGATCTCGGTGGAATCATCACATGGAAAAGTGGATACATATGCCAATGGTAATGAATATATATATATATATATATATATATATATATATATATATATATATATATATATATATATATATATATATATATATATATATATATATATATATATATATATATATATATATATATTTGACATAGATCTAGTAGGGGAGGTAAGCTTGAATGCCATGTTTTATAGAAGAGAGCATGTGATTATTTTTATTAATGATGCTAGAGGAGGTCATGTATGGGAAATGTTGCTACCAAGACTAGTAGTGAAGATAGGATCCATTGTTAAGGTGAATGCAAGAACTTGTAGTGAAGGATATAGCTTCATATATTCTTCCCTTGATCTCAAATGAATAATTTTGACAAATTCCTTTCAAGGAAAGGACCAACTATTAACAAGATGTCTATTGAACTCCATAAGTAGTTGACAAAGGAATTTGACCAATGGCGTGGAGTTGATTAAGGGATTCCATGGAGTATCCAATTGATTTCCACCAAGAGAAAAATTAAAAAATATATGGACATTCATTTTTGTTTCTTCCATCGGATAACGAAGATCTAATCTTGAACTAAACTATAATAATTTCAAGATCAAGAGGTGATGCCCTGGGTTAAACTATACAATAACAATTGTGGTTAGAAGAATGATAAAGTGAATTTCCCATGAAACTTATTGGTTGTGGTAGTTTCTCTTGTAAATTTAATTTACATCTTGGAAAAAGGATGCCCTTAACTGTTTGATTATAGGTAATGCCTTGCAATGCATCTCGCACACAAGTTATGTGGCCTATGAATTTAAGTGCTTAGTTTGGATCTACTTGAGTGGATAGAGGATGTGGGAATGGAATGTAGATTTGGTGAGGTGATAAAGGTCATTGGGAACATTGTAGAGTTTGGTAAGAAGCTAGAAGTAGACCCACATTTGCAAATTTTATTGTCCCATTTAGTTGCTAAGAAAATAATTAAGTCACCATTCTAACTATTGCTTGAAAGAGAGATCTTGCATTTCATTTGACCATTGTGTGTCAGTGAAGTTATGGAAGTGTTTTAGATTTACTAAAAATGAGTAATGTATATTGAGGCTAGATAACTCTATATGAAATAATAGGTTTTGTTAAAGTTAGCTATAATGACAAATCACATGGGAAATTGAAGACATTAGTGTGACTAAGACACTAAAGATTTAAAGGCCAAGCATGTGATAGAACAAGTTATCAATGATTCCACGATGTTAGCTACATAGGAGGGGTAACTTCAAGGAGGAATTCAATCAATATAAATGAACCCAATGAATGATTGGGGATACAATGTTTCTGAGTGGAAAAATAAAAGTTGCAATAGTGAAAGTAGTGGAAAAATCATGACCAGAAATGGAAATAATGTCAATTTTAATAAACATGGAGTTTATGCCACAAGTCGTTCGAAAACACAAGATTCAAACCAAGAAAATCCAAAAGGCTCAATGTTTACTATGACTCATCATATCATACCTACAATTCCAAAAAACAACTTTCTGCAAATCACTTCATTGTCCAACTTGCTTAAAAATAGATTTAATTGTAAAGCTAACATGATAGCGAAACACAAGTAATGAATTCCTATTGTTGGGTATGTTAAACCAAAGATGATCTTCCCAAATCTTCCATTCCTTTACACCTTTAGGGACACCGAAGGTGTCCTTTTTGAATCAATTCATTGTCTATAATCGTCTTCCCTTTTGTTTTCCACCGTACAATTGTCACTACTACTTTGTTTTTCCACCATTGACTAGTCAAATAGATGTCAAGGCACACTACGAAAATCCAATTTTGAACAAAATCACAACTTTCCCTTTTGTTTTCCATTGTACAACTGTCACTAGTACTTTGGTTTTCCACCATTGACTTGTCTGAGCTTCCGGTGTCGCCTATCTTCATATCTTGACAACCACAGTGAACAAATTTGTGATATAATGAAATATAAATAAAGGTTGTTAGAGGTCGTTGGTTCGATTCAGTAAGGATGAAAGTTGATAAAGATATTGATGTTATTTCTTTGTGGGGATATCCAATAGTCCTGGACCGGTGACGCCAATCCTCTTGATTTCCCTCTTGTACAGTATATATTCAGCTAACTTGAATAATTCATTCCATTTTGTTGGATTTCCCTTTCATTTACTTTAATTCCTCCTACTACAATGGTAGAGGTTTCAAAATGTTGTATGTATTAATAACATATTTACTCACATATATTTTAACTTTGTTTTCAACATGGAAAGATTTTGGAATCAAATTTTTAGATCTAATGAGAAAAGTCTGCACATCACAATATTTTATGAAAGTGAAATTTATTATTATAATATAAATACTGCACATAACAATATTTTATAAAAGTGACATTTATTATTATAATATAAATATTGCACATCACAATATTTTATAAAAGTGAAATTTATTATTATAATATAAATATATATTGTTTATCTAATAGTTAATCGGTATCATTGTTATAATATATTATGTAAATTATGAGATTCACAATCAAATATTTATAAAATAAAAAAAGATATAAAAAATTTGCTCATCCACATTTGGTAATGAATGATGAGACTTAAGACTTCTTTGACTAATGTGACAAAGAATGGCTCCATCCACATTGGGCGAGTACGCATTTGGCCTAGAAAAACTGAGTTAACAGCGAGCCATTCTACCAGGGAAATCTGTACTTCTAGTCCCCCTTTTCCACCAGATGTGTGAAACTAGTCATTTTCCAATATTTGGTATATTATATATAATCATAAAATATAATCTTATTTTATGGTGAAATACAGGAGGTTCTACTATTTCTTCTCCAAACCTATCCTAAAAGAGAGCTATCAACCTCCATAGAGGATTGGGACAAGTAGGAATGCGATATTTTTCAATTTGATCTAATTTTACATAACTAATACAGTATTTAATGGATTTTATCTCAATTCAGTTGTTGAATTTGTAGAGGTTGAGAATTCTGAGTTTTAGAGATTTTTGAATTTATTTGAATATAAGAGATTTTTTTCTAATTAATTGACTCTTATTGAGATATTGAGTTTAATTTTTTTGTAGAGGTTGAGAAACTCAAGTTTTAGAGGTTGTTGGATTTTATTTGGATAAAATATATTTTCTCTAATTAGTTGAATCATATTTTAGTGTGTGGTTGAGATATTTATTCTGATGGTTGGATCTATTTGGATATCAAAAATTCTCTCCAATTGGTTGGCTCCTATTTTAGTGTATGGTTGAGATATTGACTCTAGACATTTTATTAATGCTTTAAGATTTTGAGTTTATCTTAAGGCATAGCTTTATGTATTTATATACAATTATTTGTTGAATATAATACTCAACATATATTTGGTGTGTGTGTAAATAAAATGTCTACTCTCCCAGTTCTTTAGGAGATATCAGTGTTGAAATGGATAGTATGCTTGGTGTGCTAAACTTAAATGGGTAGCTTGTATTTTGTATCTTGAAGCTAATAGTTCACAATATAAAAATTATATTATTATGTTGGTTTGCAATGAGGTGATATTGTAGAGAAAGTAGCACTGAGACCAAATAAGGAAGTAAATGGATAACTTTATAAAGCATAATCTACATAAATATGTCCAAGGATTATTAATTTGAACCCCAATTGCCAAAGCGTGTGACCTAAAATACTAGGTCATGACCCTCACACATTTCAAAATTCTATTAGCTTAAATTCTATGATGTTAAGAAGGAATTCTGGCAGTGTAAAGTGAATAATCTGCTTTTGTACCAAAAGAGGCAGACATAATAAGAAGTTGAGATCCAATCAAGTCCAATATGACAGAATCATCATAAATATCATACTAAAATGAGAAGAAATGTTCTGAGAGAAGACATATTTCCAAATTTTTGGTGATTTAACATGATGTCAAATTAATAAAAAAAAAGAACAAGTTTGAAGATATCGAGTGCAGATTTGTTTGCCTCCCCAAAACCTAATGTATTTTAGACTAGACATAAACAAGATATCATGACCAAAAGTAAATTTTAATAAACATGGAGTTTATGCCACCATTAGGGGAATTTTGAGGTCTAAAATGGGCCTCCTAAGGAAATTATAAAATAATAGTGGAAATAATAAAATAATATTCGATTGCATCATCAAATTTTAGAGGGAAAAAAGAAAAAAACTATTTTTTCAATTTATCTCCCTATGGGTTTACTCAAATTTTCGAGCAGTAACACTCACTGGATGCATAATTTGATTCATCATCCAAGGAGTACCCATGTTGCATACTTTCGATGGACCTTCCTACACAAAAAATGAGAAATACATGAAAAACGTGATTGCAATCACAAATTTTCATGTATTTCTCATTTTCGTGTAGCGGGGTTCATCAAAAGTATGCAACATGGATACCCATTGGATGAGGAATTAAATTTTGCATCCAACGAGTACTCCTGCTCGAAATTTGAGTAAAACCTTAGGGAGATAAGTTGAAAATACAAGTTGAAAAATTAGTTTTATTATTTTATTATTTTTAATCTTTTTACTTTTTTACTCCAAAAATGGTGAATCATCTCCCATGATTGACATATTCATCTTGAATTCTATTGGTTCTTATAAATTTTATTTTGGTTGTATATTTTTCTTAGGAGGCCCATTTTAGACCTCCAAAATTCTCTAATGAAGTCATTCGAAAACACAAGATTAAAACAAAGAACTTCCAAAAGCCTCAATTTTTACTATGACTCATCATATCATACCTACAATTCAAAAAAAACAACCTTCTGCAAATCACTTCATTGTCTAACTTGTTTAAAAATAGACTTAACTGTAAAGATAACATGACAACAAAACACAAGTCATGAATTCCTATAGTTGGTTATGTTAAACCAAAGATGATCTTCCCAAATCTTCCAATCCTTCGGTCTATCTTTACACCTTTAGGGGAAATTGGTAGTCATAAAACGTTAAAAGTAATATAAATCCCAATATGGGAGATGTTATAATGTCCGTAAATGAGTAAAAAATTAAATCTTGGTTTAATTAATAATAAAAAGTTAAAAGTAATAAAAATAATAAATATTGTAATTTTATTTTGCAGGGCAACTTAGTCCCTCCAACTCAAGTTAGAAATTATGCTCTAGTAAAATTACATAAATAGTGGTCCATAGACAAATCATCCTATAGTCTTGCTTTGTCATGAACTAATAAATTAAGATGTGAAGTGGATAAATAAATTGCTTGCTTAGGTAGAAGAACTTGCATAAATTGTGGTGGGTAGTAACCACTAGCAAGTCTACACATTTACAATATTACACCTACATAAGTGTCGAGGAAAACATAAATAATGGCAGGAAGTAACTCTTGTTAAGTATATTTATTTAAATCTTATTCCTATCCATTTTTTAAGAAAAGGCTTGCTTAAGTTATGGTGGGCAGTAATTGGTGGTAAATATGTTATTTACTTGAGTATAAACTATTTTCAAAGATTTTATTTTTGGATGGTTTTCTTTCAAAAGATTAAGAATAAAAAATCACTACACAAATACCTAAAAATCATGCATGAATATTATAACCATATCCATAAATTATGGCATAAAATATGTGAGGTAGTTATCCACATGGCATTATACGGTGCAAATGTTGCAATTTACCAATCAAATGTTTGAAAAATACTTTTTATAATAATATTAAAAAATAGATATTTATTTTTCAAAGTTAACATTATAATTTGCATTGGTCAATGCTAAACTAATAGTCATTAACAAACAAATCCATTGTCAGGGTCTTTCCTTGGCACAGACTAATAACCATCTTGATCCATCTAAATTATGATCTACTAAGTGTCAAGATGGATCAAATTTCTTTTCACTCTAAAAGAGGTTTGCATGTCGATATATTTGATCCCTCTTGGAGCTTCGTAGATTAGGATTTAAGATGGATCCAAGTTTGTGATAATAATAATGATATTAATTATTGTTAGTAATATTTTTAATTTAATAAAGACAACCAACCTCCAACCTAATTGTAACAATGATTATTCAATAAAATGAGCTTTGCGGCTCCTAGCTCTTGGCGGATAGCATTATAGTATCGCAGTTTCTAGCTGAGATCTGATATGCATGAGACTATAACGCTCTAATCTTGGACTCCATTTCTTGTTTTGGTCGTTGAAGATTAGTTTTTTTTTTTAAAGAGACCCTGAAAATTGTAGTTGCAACTCCAATAAGGTTCAAGCTAGCATTTAAAAGATGTATCGCAGGTGGCATCACAGGTATGAACTTCCAGATCGATTTTCCTATGCTTATTATGGAGGAGGTGGCTGCATTCATAACCCTAATGTAGGCAAAGAAACCACATGGGATCCCCCTCAGAAATTTGTGAAGAAATTAGTTAATATTCTTGATGTGGAACTCTCTCTGATAGATCCATGCAAGAGAGCCTTAGCCCTCTTAAAGAAAGAGTTGGTTGGAAATTTTATGGGCTTATGGACGAATCCAAAATTTGTTGAATCTTGGATCATAGAACAATGAACCCCCAAGCTTCAAGACCATGTAACTTTCTTTGCAATAGGCAGGGGTTTCTATGTTTTTTTATTTGTCGATAAACTGGAAAGAGATCTGATTTTCAGATTAGAGTCATATTTTATGGGGTCCATGGGCCTCTTTATCACACCATGGACTCTAGATTTCAATCCAATTTTTTAAATTACTTTTGTTTCGGTGTGGGCTCGACTGCCGCACCTCCCTCTCCATCTCTGGGGCCTGGTGTACTAAAAGATATTATAAATAAGTTGGGTCGATATCTCGACAAAGTATAACCAAAAGGAGGCCAATTTTCTTGTGCTCGCATTTATGTCAAAGCAAATCTCATTGAATGTTTAATGGAGGCCCTAAAAATAAATTTAGGGGAATGAATCTATATGAAGGAATTGGACCATGAGCAAATCCCCTTCAAATGCATCATTTTTCATTCTCATCGGAACTTTTCCAAAAGTTATCCTCAATAAAAAAAAAGGATGAGAAGGACCAAGCCCCTGTATCTAAAGAAGGGCATACCCATACCCCCATATCTAATAAGGGGAATTTTAAACTAGTACAAAAGTGAAGGAAGAATCAACAAAAAAAGGTTACAACTCCAAAGAAATATATAGAAGAATTTCTAGAACCTTCCTTCAACAAAAATTATTTTGAGGCTCTTCAATATCAATAACAATATGAAGTTACTCCAATGGATGAAACCAAAAAGGAGGTTCAAGGAAACTCATAAGTGTCGGGGGAGAATGACAGAAAGCTCCTTCGATGGTAGTCTCTTCAAATGTAGAATCATGCTTTATTGAAAAAAACATTAACAATGATAGATTCTGAGCTTGTGGAGATGAATATATCTACTCCAACATTTTATAAACAAGCTCTAGAAATCAACTAAGTCAAGTACACGAGGAAATGTTTCAAAATCCCTCTCCTTGAATGCAACAGAACGACCTCTCAGAAGAGGCTGAAAATCTCATAAAGAAAATGGGAATGTGAATCAGATGCTAAGTTAGCTTTTGGATCCCAACTTAGTGTAGACTCCTTGTTGCAAAAGTCTCCCAAATTAGTCAATGTAATGTTTCTGCATATTATTATGTTTGCAATTTTCAAGAATTTATTCTTGTAATCACGAGGAAATTTTTAGTTGTATAAACCCTGGAAAATTCTAAGATTTGTCTCCTAGAATCTTGGTCAGTTTCTCACTAGATGATCCTCTGAAGATGGTGCAAATGTAAGGAATTTCCCAAAAAAATTTTACTGCCTCTGATTGAAAATTTAATAAAATCTTGTACTCATTATATATATATATATATATATATATTGAATTGTTTTAAAAAAATATTTTTGAGAAAATATATATATTTTTTTTATGTTTTTGATAAGTTAAAAGTTAAAAAATGTTAATGTTGTTATAAATATTTTAAATTTAATGCGTTTACACAAAATACAAAAAAAAAAAAAAGTATTTTCCACCCTCTTTTTTAAGTAATCCAAAATGGATAAATTTAATCAACCGGTTTTTTTTTAATTGACACTCTAACACCACTCCCATTATAATCACTTGCTATGAATCATGACAATGCATATTATTTGTGTATACACATATTATCCATTTCAATGTAATGGTCATATACATAACTTAGTTTTTCCAAAATCATAACCACTCCATCTAATTGAAATTATTATTCTCTCACCTTCAAATAGAAACAACATGCTCATTTTCTACTTTGAGTTTGACTCCTCTTCATTCTATCTTTCCTCCTCAAGACATGCATTCCCCTTTCTTCATGAACAAGTGTATTTTCTAGTATAATTTATTGCATCTAAAGTATGGGTGTAGGTTTGCCTTTAAACATTTCGAAAAAATATTGTTTATGCTTTAAAAAATCTCTATTGTAATATTTAAGATAGAGCATGTAATTCTAGAAAATGTTTGACCTAATTACCCTGGCTATTGTAATTTTTAAGATATGACATGTAATTGTAGAAAATTTTTGACTTAATTCCGCTTATGATATGTTAACTGGGTGTTTAAAATCAAGGTTTTTATTGGCTTAGATAATCCTTGTTAACTTCTCCAAAATAACTATTTATTTTGATTGACAAATTTTGTTCAAAAGGTGATCTACAAAACCTATAAAGGGTTGTCTCCATTTTAAGTTTTATTTGAAAAATATAATATCATGTTCAATCTTGTTGAAATCCTAACTCTCCCTTCTAACCCTACATTAATGCTATCAGGAATATTTTCAATTTTTTTAATTAAAATTTTAATAAAAATGAATATCTTATTATATTTTTGCACATTATGATATAATGTGCATTCATCCTAGCTTTGCATGCCTTGGATAAACTCACACCTGAGAAAACATATTGCCTCTTATTATTCCCTGTCGTAGGCACGACTAAGACTATATTAATATAAATGGTGAGGATAACATTAGTTCAACTGTGTACTATCACAAACTGTTACTAATAACCAAAGACTTTAGGCCCATTCTCTTTCACCATTTTATTTGACCTCTTCTAGAGGCAGGGGGAAAAACCATATATTATATTCATCGTTTCCTTCACATTTTGACACTGATAAACTAATAATTGAATTAACACTAACATTAATTATCTAACATTTAATGTTTATTATTTTTCCATTACCTAATTGCGTTTGTTTTATAAACTCTTTTAGCTTGATATCTGGCTCCATGGGGCTTTGCGTGATGAACTATGGTGTGTTCTACACAAAACCTAAAGACCTCTATCTAGGATTTCCTAATTTAGATATTTAATCTCTAAGTTTATTTCTCCTTACTTCTTCAATTCACATCAAAGTCCAGAAGCAAAGATGGGAAGGACAGGGAAGGACAAAATCTGACCCAAATCAGTTTCACAAAAGGACAAGGAAGGACAGAAGACGACCCGAACCAGTTGCATAGCTTTTTTTATCCACTGCTTCACTCAATACTTCTCTAGATTCACCCAATACTTCTCTGGTTAATTTGCGCCTAGAGGAACAATTTTGAAATTAAGTTAAACTACAATTTTCTGAAATTAATTTAAACAATAATTTTCTAAAATTCTGAAATTCTGGATCATTATATCAACAAGTTCTAAACTCATGTATAATTATAATTTATTACTATTCATTACCATATACCTTAAATTTAAATTTAAAAAAAAAATGCATTTAAGGCATACTTATGTTCACATATGATCAACCCCATAAAAGACAAAGAAAAGGCATTAAAAATGGCCTTTCTAACTTATATAAAGCAGTTGTGACCTATACATGTAACCTACTAACCACTTGACTGCTAAAGGAGAAAGAAATAAATCCATCAACCAGAACGTGAGTAAAAGATTAGTATTATTTATAAAAATAGAAATTATTCCATCGTGCACTCGAAAGTGGGAAGTTATAACTCAAATTCAATCAACTTCAATTTTGTTCCTTCTAGAGAAAAAAACAAAGATGGATTCCTCCATGTCAATGTATAAACAACATTTTCATGAACCCAATAAAATGTTTAAAATAAAATAATACTCAGATTAGTATATGAAGAATATTATCTCAGTTATTTTGGATGATTGTTACTGTGGACTGTACGACAAAAAATTTCATCTATGCATGTTCCTCGGGATACTTGAGGAAAACATCCTTGTGATTCAATTACAGTGACTAAACCACCAAGAGGTATTACTATGATATTATGCTATCAATGTAAATATAAAATGAAAATTTCAAAATTTTAAGGCCTTTATTGGCCTGACCCAGAACTCCATAATAACATGAACTGACTATGATAATAAACATGAACTCACATAGCTAAAACAATATTACCGTATTTAAAAAGAACTACGATATGTTCATGAAGCGAGTGCTTAGCTAGAAATTATATATATATATATCAAGTCAGTAGGCGAGTCATACGCTAATGAGCTGTAAATAAAGTATTTCCTGCACTATTGCTTCTCATGTCTAGAAAGAAAATATATTGGTTACAACACTTATGATTAGTAGATGGGGATCTGCTATTGGAGACACAAGACGAAAACACAACACAGAGAGATGCAAGAGGCATTGATAGAGAAATAAATACATTCAGATTCAATTGTGTCACTTACATTTATGATACCAACTTCAATGTGCCCTTCTTGTTGCCTTTGACAATACCAACTTCACTCTGTCATTCTTGTTGCCTAAGTGTATGAAGAAGATCCAACTTTTTTGTAGAGAGTTTTCATTAAAATAAAACCTTTGAAGTTTAGATCTAACGCCTTTGACCATATTTATTTCAATATCCTTTATAGGTGTCAGTTCCCTATAATACTAGTGTATCCCCTTATTTTTATTGTTAGTATAGGCCCCTTATTGTTATTCTTGTGCCCATGTAGTCCCAATATTGTTATTATTGTGCCCCATAGAAGCCCACTATTATTATTGTTGTGCCCTTACATTGTTATTGTTATGTCGTCTAGGATTATATTGTGACCCATTGGACTCCTATATATAGAAAGGAGGTTTTTTCATTTGTATCATCCAAGAATTGTTCATTTATGTAATGTAAAGGAGGTTTCCCCCTCGAAGAGGCTTATTTATAAGTCATTGATCTCTCTTTTCTTCTATTTTGTGAGCTAGTTTCATAACATTTGGTATCAGAGCTTGGGATTATAGGGTTTCACTTCTTCTGATCTGGAGTGACTATATTAGTTTTTTTGTGCTAAGGGTCTTTCAGTTTTAAAAATATGTGCATAATTGGTTCATTAGTTTTCATAAGGATTAAGGAGTTTTTCCATGAATTTTAGATGAACTTTTGTGAATTAGAAGCATAAAATAAGCATATATAACACTAAACAGTAGTGTAAAACAGAGAAATAAGTCACTACATGAAATTTACACAGCAGGCATGATGAAGCAGTTCGCCCCTCCTGGGCTACATCTACTGGTCCAGCTCCCAATGGCTTGTCCATCTTTCATTATGCTCAAAATTTTGCTATTACATGTAGTTACAATTCTCTAATGTTTGTTTTCTCTGCACCAATGGCTTCAACATGCTCCAGTTAGTCAAGAATGACTCTTCATTCACTCAAAATGGTCGAATAATGAACCTCCTACACTTTTTCCCAATATCTCCTAGGAAAACTCCACTAAATGTGGAGAACTCCAGTTAACTGTAGTTAAATTAGGGCTGACCCTTATCCGCTCCACCTATTAATCCATGCATTCAGTGTTACAGTTAGGGTGGTGGCCACATGCACACCCCCAACTGTTAAGTGGCTTATACGTTAGCGGAAACAATATCAGAGTTTCATTAAACATACACGTTCATGATCAAACAACGCTTACATTTTAAACAAATCACACATAGCCTTAAACAGCTTATATTCATGTGGAATAGGGTTCTTGGGTCCCACGACACACAACCAATCACAGTGCATCGCAAATCTCTTGCCCACAAGTTTAACTTGGTACTGGTAATGTAAAAACCATAATTTATGCGATGTGCGCTCATGCGTAATTCCAACACGTGGCTTCCCTCATTGCATCGCATTTTAACTTTACTGCATCAAATCACAACCTATTTAACATACCGTGCAAACTCTTAAAGGTATCCGCTATTATTTGCGAAATATGAAATCACTATTCATCATCCACCGTTGATCTCCCACTACTGCCTCTACGATCTAATCTCCATTGTTCATTCTGCCTGCACTTATTTATGTTGAAAAAATTGCAATTCAATAACCACTCGTGTCTTTCCATTTTCGATCAGAATGCAATATCTTCCTCATACGACATCGGTTTTTCGAATCGTCCGCGGCGCCGAAATCAAGAAGACGAGATATACACAACCATCATGGTTTCAATCCAATCCTATAACTTTAAATTTTGAGAAAAATTTATGAACTCATGATCATTCCTCTCCATTGGGAAGATTTTGGACCCTAAAAGACTTTATTACCTAGTGAGTAGATGAGGGTATAGCTCCCTCACCTTTTCAATCTCCATCCATTTTTCCTTGCTTGGTTTAGTGCCTTTGAGCCCAACTCAAAGGTATTCAAAACTTCCCCTCTTTGATGATCTTGTCCTCCAGTCAAGAATTATATCTTCTTTGAGCTCATCCAGAAATTCTGGCGAGAAATCTTCAACAAAAGGTAGCTGAACATCACTTCCTTGATCATCGATCAAAGGAGGCTCATACAAGCGTAAGTTTTCAACATTAAAAACTGAATACATTTGCATGTACGAAGGAAAATCAAGTTGGAATGCATTATTACCAACCTTTTTTATGATCTTGAAAGGACCATAGCGAATGGGTTTTAGTTTTTTACCTTCCCCTTGCATCCATTCTTTGCTAATGTGCATCCATACATAATCTCCCTCTTGAAACTTATGATTAACCCGGTGTTTTTCATGCCTTTCTTTGTATTTTATTTGACTTTTCTCAAGTTGTTCTTGAATTTTTTGATAATCTCCCTCTTGAAACTTATGATTAACCCGGTGTTTGTCATGCCTTTCTTTGTATTTTATTTGATTTTTCTCAAGTTGTTCTTGAATTTTTTGATGTATCCTATTAATTTTCTCAATGAACTTTCGAGCCTTATCAATATCACTATGGCCATCAATTGCAACATCCTTCCCAAAGATGAAGTCTAATGGCGATTTTGGAAAATACCCAAAGCATGCTTCAAAAGGTGAGGTTTGTGTTGAGTGTTTTTCCCGATTGTAAGTGTGTTGAATGTAATGCAATTGTTCATCCCACAACTTAGGATGTTTGCTACAATATCCTCTCAATAGATGCACAACTTTTCTGTTCACCACTTCGGTTTGTCCATCTGTTTGTGGATGAAAAGAGGTACTCTTTTTCAATTTTGTGTCCATCATTATCCATAGATTTAACCAAAAATTTCCAATGAACCTGGAATCCCTGTCACTAACAATAGAAGTGGGCAATAAAAAATGAACCCAAACATTTTGAAAATAAATTCCAGTAGTATGTTCAGCAGTAATGGTCTTCTTACATGGCATAAGTATACACATTTTACTGAATCTATCCACAACTACAAAAAGATAATCATGTTTCTCTCTTGACATAGGTAGACCTCCAACAAATTCCATGGAGACGCTCTCCCATGGACTTGATGGTACTGGTAGTGGCGTGTACAATGCAAGCTTCCTATTACTAGGCTTACTTGTTGCACACATAGAACAACCTCTTATAAAACGTGACACACTATCTATAATGTGAGGTCAATAACAATACCTCTGTAGATGCACCACTGTTTTGCTTACCCCAAAGTGTCCAACAATAAGAGAAGAATGAGCTTCTCTCATGATACTTAGCCTCTCTCCTTGTGGAATACATAGCTTTCCCAAATGAAACAGCAAATTATTATGTATGTTATAATCTCTTTCTTCAACTTGATTCCCTTCACTCAAACTAGCATACACATCTTTGAAATCAATGTCATGTGAATATTGTTCTATGTAACTCTCATTTCAACAGAATCATTTTTGAGTAAAGTAGAAGCACTAATGATTGGTCTAAAATTCATAGCTACAACTTTATTGAATATACCTTTTTTGTACCTTATAACCAAGTGAAATTGTTGAAGAAATCCCATCCACCTGAAATTACTTGATTGCTACAATTTTGTTTGCAACTGCAAGTACTGCAATTTTGTTCCGCTCAAGGAATTGTCAACAGAAGGAATATTTCTCTCATGTAAAGGGATGCAATGATGGTCTTTGCATAGCATGATACTTCTTATTACTCACATAAATGACCCTCCAATGTGCGAGATGGGGATTGCAAGGACAATGACAAAATGTTGTGTAACAGATGCCCCTTAAAGCATGAGGTACGAGGGAGAGGGAGGGACAAAATGCTTTACGAGAACGCGTTCGAACTAAACACCATTGTTGGAAAGCCTGCAATTACAAATACAACTGATATCTCTGATACATGAATAGGTGGTATGGGCACAGCCATCCATAATAGAGTACATAAAAACTGAGATCCCAGGTATGGACGATGCCATCTAGCAGTAAGGATCAACAAATGGACTCAGGTATGGTCATAGCCATCCAATCAAAAGAGTCATGCAATAATTCATGATAATCCACAAGAACCCGCAGCCTGGTTTTTATCAGACAAAACCCAGGGTCTTGCGCTCCATCTCGACCCGAACAATTACAAATTCAAGCATGTGAATATATGAGTGGAAGTCGAACATGCAAGAAATCGTATGATTACCATCCAATGATGAAATATGTTAACATATGCGAGAGAAACCACCAATAATGACAATGGCTCTCAAGGTACGAAAGGTACAATCCACGAAATGTGAACAGTGATCTAACGTCAAACACCGGCAGAATCACTTGATCGTAGGCCAATGATGTGGACCTTGCATCGAATGTGAAGAACCTGCCATTGAGGCATGCAAGCTCCAAGGTACTGGAAGGGAGTCTCTAGATCAGATTCCTGGATAATGAGCTGAAGTTGACAGGAAGTGACCTGGTCGAAGGAGGGCCATAATGTTTCCCACATCATTGACACGAGACAGAGGAACATTATGATAGTGAATCAGGACCAACAGAGAATCAGAGGGATGTTGAAAACTGCAGAGGAAAACTTCTCTTGAACATATCAGCAACACGACACTGGATTTAGCAGTTTTTGACATCAAGGGACGGGGAAAAGAGAAAATGAGAAGTCAAAAGAGATTACCCAAACCCATGGAGGGAAAAATGCCGAAATGAGATGTCCCCAACCTGACACGAATGCAAACAAGTGCCATGTTCAAGAGCGACATACTGCCAACATAGCTAAAACTTGGTTCCATTTTCCCTCACCATTTCTAGTGAGTACCCCAATTATTTTTTAGAACGAGATTGAAGGGGATAGCATATTCTTGCAATGTAAGTTTGTCCTTCAGAAAAATCCAACCTAGTACATTTTACAAGCCCTAGGAAGGAGGGACTCAAGTAACTTGATGCTGATCCGATGTCATCAAGGTTTATCGAATTTGACAAAGGGAGAACTCGGCATCTTTTCATGTTTAGAGAGTTTGAAAAGAGGCGAAAAAGAAAACTCTAGCATGGCCCTTTTCGTAAATAGTCTCTTGGACCCGAAAAGGTAGAAAACAATATCTAAAAGAACCTCTTAGTCGCGATAGGCTAAGGTATTCCTTTTTCGTAAATAATCCATCCCAGCCCGAAAAAGGGGTAAATGTATACTGGGTAGATATCGTTTCGCAGCCATTTAACGAGTTCAAAATGACAAGAATCTCTGCAATTTTTTACAATTTTAGAGAGTCAGAAAAGAGTTGAAAGATGATTCCAGTAGTGAATTTTTCGTGTTTTTACCGAGTCCGAAAAAGTATAAAATATAACTTGTTACTTCATCACTATCGTGTGAAAACCTGTCGTCGCACAAGAGATACATGTAAAACCCATTTCTCGAAATAATATAATAAAATAATTGAAAAATATGTCTGAAAACCTAATTAGGGTTGTGAAAAAGTTAGAAAATTCCAAAAATGGTAAAAAATAATTACTTTTCACTTTTGACCTCTTGTGGAGCAATAGTTACCCATTTTACACTGTGATTTTGCGGCGACGATAGTGGACGATCCGGCAGACCAATCTCGAATCCGTCAATTCCAGGTAAGATCCGACATCCTTCCCTTCCTTTTGAGTCCTCTTTTATTGCCTAAAACCCTCAATTTTGATTTCTGAGGAGGAAAATGCAAATTTTAGGGCACGGAGGTTGGCGTGAGTTTCGAGCACGAACTCACACCAATCACCCATTTTTCTGAACTGGGGCGCACCCATTGGCGTGATTGTTTTAGAAACAGTCGCACCAACCACGCAGACCATGTTATCTTTTAAAAATGCAAGTTAAGGGCCCAATTTTTCACAAATTCCTTCTAAATCAGCTAATACTGTCTATATGAACATGTTTGCAGGTATAAAGCAGAAAAATGGTGATCGAATGGAAAGAACGGGAACACAATGAAGAAGAGGAGATTTCCATTGGAAATGAGAGATGCATGGAAGCTCTTAGAGACTATGGACTGAAGAAGTTCTTCTTGACACCGTGTCTCCGAGCTCAACCGGAACTGCTACAGTATTTGATTAGCATATGGGATGAGAATCAGGAAAAGTTCATCCTTCAAGATCAGGAACTCGAGATTGATGTTTCTGATGTCTACTTCATAACAGGACTATCGTGGAGGGGAGTAGCACCAATCCTAACTAGCACCCAGCCTTGCATGGAGAACATGTCCATGGTGATTAACAGGGTATGTATAGGGGCACGAAAGGGATCAGGAAGTGGGAAAGTCGATATCCATACTATCCCAGACTTGGTATTAAAAGTGGTGCTACATACCATCACATGAGCTACAGGATCACAAGCATCGCACGAAGCAACAAAGACATAGCTACTTCTTGTTGTAGACTGCTTGACATCGACCATCTACAACTGAGCAGAGGCTATGACAATCAACATGAAATGCCAGTTGACAAAGTGAAAGAAGACCAAATTGAAGCAATTTGGTTATGGGTCTAACCTAGTATTGTTCTTCTTAGAACGACTACCATTCTTTCAGCGTTAGGAGGTCATAGTCCTAACACACGAGCGAGGGAACCACGGATGGCCCGATGGGCAGCTTTGACGCTAAGGGCAGGGGGTGGTCAACAGATGTCCTAGAGACGAGAGTTCTTTGATTGGCTCCACCGACAGTTGATTGTCATGGAGGACTGGTCCTACTCTAGTACAGATTTATTGATGATCCAAACCTCCCACTCCCAGAGGGAGAGGATTGGGATGAAGATTTGGGTAAGACTCATTTTTAATTTTCATGAGTGTTATGATTTTTTTTTTAATTATGTATGTTCTAACATTAAAACCATGTGCTTGCAGATGTTGGCCCAGAGAAACTCACAGGCATGTCTCCGATAGCGAGGCAAATCCCTTGATATTTCGACCCTCATGGCGAGGGAGGCGAGGAGGAGGAGTTCGTGCGCAATTTGGAGGGCATCACACGCGAAGTCCCGGACTATGCGCGATTTGACGATGTTCCTTGTGCCTAACAGAGACATACTGTAGGGGTGCCAAACCAAATTCACCGCTTGCTGAAGCAGATTGTACGAGCAGTGACATGCTACCATGAGCATCATGCCAATTAGACACCTAGGTTTTATATCTGCATATTTTGAGAGACGTGATGTCTCGAGATATAACAGAAATGCACATATTTTTTGAATTTATGATGCACACTGATGCAAACATTCGATATATATATACATCTATTTTCCTACATGGATATCTTACATATGATGATGATTTTATAGATTATGAAAATGTCTATCTAATACAATGTTAGCCACTGTATCAGTTAATGCATTCATTCGTATAGGAATATGTTGATATGTAATAAATTCAAAATGTCTTTCCGGAAAATGAATACATAATAAAAATCTCAGAATGTACAAGTTTCTGACCAAATAATAACCATTGAGTTGAAGAACAACAAGTTTTGAATCTAGATTGACAAGAAATGTGCGTATGCCGAGGTTGATTGCCTCGGTTAATAGTTCAAGGACAAAACTATACTCAGTAACATTGTTTGTAGTCCGTCCTAGACAAATACCTTGCAGATCCATCAACTCACCAGCAAGAATATAAATTACCCAGGCTGTTGAAGACAAATCCCTGGTACTGCGGGAAGCACCATCCGTGAAACCGACATAAGGGGTAATAGACATCTGCACAATAAGAAAGACCCAATAAGTAGGAAAAAAGCTCGCAAAGCACACCAAACCCAAAATATGTACAAAAATGAAAACAACACCTATGTACATAAATCATGCATGAATGACTCATGCATAATATTTTTTGAGATACCACCCATTTCTGGGTTGTTCTAGAAGATGACCTTCATAATCAATGAGCTCATAGGCCCCATTCTGCAACACACGTTTAATAATTTAGGGCCCATGCCACATGGGTTGAAATTTGTCTTCCCCCATCTTATCATGAGCTTGGTCGTACAGGAGGGCGAGTTCTCCTTCAACGAAGGAATGAGGGGAAATCGATTGGTCAAAATGGGCTTTGACCCACTTCTTCTGTGCTTCGATAACCAAAGTAGCAAAGTGACGAGTTTCATCCAGCCTTTCTAAGTAGAGGAGATGCTCTTCTTCTGGTGAAGTGTTCGGCAGTAATTCAACAACCAACTTGAGCGAATGTATTTCACACTCAATCGGAAGAGTAGCTTCCAGACTATAAACCAACTGAAAAGGAGTGAATCTGGTCGCATTCTTAATGGAGGTTCGGTACACCCAAAGAGCCAAAAATAACATGAGATGCCAATTGGATTTGTGGATCCCAATTGTACGTTGAAGCATGGTGACAAGAACTTTGTTCACGGCTTCAACTTGGACATTGGCCTGAGGATAGTATGACATTGAGCTGTCGTGATGCGGACCCAACTTAGACGTCAACTCTGCCACCATATTCAGCTGAAAAATGGGAACCATGATCGGTAACGATGGCTTGAGGGATGCCAAACCTAGCAATAATGTGATTGAATATGAATTGAGCAGTTGTGTTACCGTCAGCGGCAAGTGTAGGCATTGCTTTGGCACATTTTGTGAAGTATTCAATGGCTATGATAATATAAGCATGCCCCCCGACTGAGTGAGGGTTACCCGTCATAAAATCGGTGCCCCACTTCGCAAAGGGACCAACGGTAATGACAGGATGAAGACGTACAGGCGGTGCACGCATCTTGCGCTGGTAGATCTGGCAATCATGACATTTGCGAACCGCGACAATGCAGTCCTTGAAGATTGAAGGCCGGAAATAACCAACATGAAGAATCTTATGTGCAGTGGCATAACCAGACATGTGACTACCACAGGCGCCACTGTGACAATCATTGAGGGCATTCTTAACTTCCTTGAGGGTCAAACATCGGTGGAGTATGGAATCCACTTCGATGCGATAGAGTGTATCTCCAATTATATGATAAGGTTGTGATTGGTGTCGGATGTGTCAGTGGGTATCCTTTGTCAACTCAGATCTAAAATTAGAAGTCTGGAGATAGACGATGATATCACTGTACCAAGGATCGAGGGTGCTAATCAAGAAAAGCGTATCATCTGGAATGCATAACCTTGAAACCAGTTTCTTAGCTAAAAGACTTTCTTAAGTCAATAATGACAAAGAAAGATAGTCATGGCAAGAAAAATTCTCTTGTTTTTTCTAATGAGGGCATGTAACTTGATAAAGGTTGTATGAGTATCAAACCATAAACAGTTTCACTAAAACATGGAAATGACAAAGTCTTGTTAAGAAACAAAGGTTTAGTTGAATATATGAAAAGCATCGAGCTAAATGATATAATTAAACTAAAATTAATTGTAAAAAAATGAAATTGCTATCATATACCATCAGGTTTGGTTAGTTCTTCAGAAAGAGAAAGTGAAATTGCATGATCCAGCTCCTCATCTTGATTATGTAATGGACCATCCTAAACAAAAATGTCCACATACAACAATCAATGTTATTGTATTGGTAAGACTTTTGATATAATCTATCAAAGCATGTACTATGTAGGAGAATAACTGGTAGTTGAATTACTTCTCTACTCGCATGTACTACCTTTGGTAGTTGAATTACTTGGAAATAAAAATCCTTATTAGAATATAATGCAAAGAAAAGAAAAAGCCTTTGAATATGGATGGCCATCTTGATTTTATAGGGTTATAATTGAATACTAAAAGACTAGGAATGTTGCAACGAAATAGATGGATGGAGTGTAATAAAAATAATTTGGATAATTTAGGTTGCACATATCTTTAAATGGAACCACTTTTTCCTTTTGGATTCCCAATATTTAATATGCAAATAAAATTTTCGATTCAACCAAAGAGCACAATATTTTGAAGTCTTAGTTGCCTGAAACAGGGTAAGGACAACATTTGGAAACAGGGATGACTTCTGAAATGACCACTTTCAAAACCTTTGGAAATAGAGCAACGAGCACTTCCACACACAGGTCCAAAATTCATGACTTGGGAGCATAAGCACACCTAATTCAGGGATGATTAAATATGAAATGAATTGGGCTGCAATTATACTCAATTAAATGTAAAGAAATTATTAAAATCTATATAAATGACTTAGAAGTCAAACATGACAACTTTGGAATATGATAGAATGTTGGCATTAAAACTTTGTTCATTATACATTCTCTTTCATTCAGTTTTGATGCTTTACTTCCAAATTAGATGTTTTCTTTGTTGGAGATAGAAATCCGTAGATCTAGGTCGAACCATTAATGATGCCCACAATGAAGGGGCATGTAGCTCAGTATTACAGCAGCACACTGGCCAAGGGAAAATCTGGGGTAAATCTTAGTATGTATAATTTTCAAGAGAGGGATAGAGCTAGTTTTTCTTGAGGTTAGGCAGGGGACCTTAGCCAAAGTGTGGCCTGACGAGGGTGTTGGAAATAGGAATACACACATCTATGTTGAACCCTTAAGGGCGTCCCTCATGAAGGGGCAAGTGGCTCAGTGTTAGAGAAATCCAACCAGCCAAGGACTTTAAAGTTTCAGAAATGTTTCAAGTAACAGACATTGTTAATTAGCCTATTGTGCTAGACCAAACGATGGACGACCTGCATTGGAAAGCATTTGCATGGGGCAAGTGGCTCAGTGTTTGAGTAATCCAACCAACCAAGGAATTAAAATTTTCGTAAATGTTTCAAGTAACAAACAATTGTTAATTAGCCTATTGTGCTAGGCCAAACGGTGGACGACCTGCATTGGAAAGTGTTTGCTGACCAATATTGAGGCCCTGCCTAGGTTCGAAACTTAATTAACCCACCTCATGAAAGGGCAAGCGACTCAATGTTAGAGAAATCCAATCAGCCAGGGACTTTAAATTTTTAGAAATGTTTCAAGTAATAGAGAATAGTTAATTATACAGTGATATGTGGTTTAACGGTAAGTTTCACTGGGTGAAACTAACGAGACCACGGTTCCAATCCCATTGAGTATATGGCCTCATTGGGTGAAACTAACGAGACCGCGGTTCAAATCCCATTGATTATATGGCCTGCTATGATCTCGCCTCAAGGAGTAGACTCCCCATTTCCTAGAGTCTCCGCTCTTGCTAAATCATAAGATCCGGTATATCTGGCTTATATCTGGCTTACAAGTTGCTGGATATACTCTTGGTGTTATAAGGCTCTTGCTAAATCATAAGATCTGGTATATCTGGCTTATATCTAGCTTACAGGTTGTTGGATATACTCTTGGTGTTATAAGGTAGCCATAAAGGTTGATCATGGACCTCCCCCAAATTAGTCCAAGGAAGAAAGTTTTTGCTGAGCAATATTGAGGCCCCACCCAAGTTTGAAACTTAGTTAACACACCTAGCATGTCTGTGGGAAGTTTCATAATGCATTAGGTTCAGGAGTATAGGGTCAGTCCCTCAGACATGACCCTGGGCCTCCTCAGAGACAGGAAGTAAGTTTAGGAATTCTCCTAATACCCAAAAAATAAAAAATAAAGGAAAAAGAAATAAATTCTCCTAATACTGAAGAAAACAAAGGAAAAAGAAATAAATTCTCCTAATACTGAAAAAAAAAAGGAAAAAGAAAGAAATAGAAAGAAAAATGACAGTAGTTAATTATCAATTCTCGTGATAAAAAAATAAACGAAAAGAAAACAGACAATAGTTAATTAGTAGTTTCCAACTTTTCACTAGCATGTCCTAACATTTTTTGATGTATATGCAAAAAGAATTTGACTTCAGGATGACTCAGGGGTTGCTTTCTCAAAGTTTACTTGCATGCAAAAAACTGTTCTGATGTCAACCGACATGGATAAAACATGATCATAAAGAGATAAAATCTGATAAAACTTCAACAAAAAGCATGGATGAAGTTCACACTCAACAACATGACTGACGTGGGAAGAAACATCTAAAGCAAACTTTTTAAGGTTCCATCTTTCCACTCCTTAATGATAGGTTTAATAAAATAATCAGTTCTTAATGAAGGTGCTACCTCCCCAGTAAGTTATAATCTTCTGTTCCCACATTTTAAGAGTAAAAAATAGCATCTCAAGGCACTGGGGCTGTTATAAGTGAAATTGTAAGTAGATAGATTGTGATGTTCGAAATTTGTAAGTGACTGGTGTGGACTTCTTAAGCCATGGGTGGTTATTAAGCATGGAGTTAAGCTTGAACCCTGAGGTTTGCCAGTTCATAATTAAGATAAAATATATTCAATGGTCAGAAATTGAAAATTCAGAATTTGCGTGAAGAGAAACACAAAAGAAGCACCTGGAAAATAGTCTTGGAGAAGAAAGTGTACCCGCAACAGAATGAGCATCGACTCATGCTCAATCTCCAAAGGCCAAAATTATAACCAGTATGTATGGTAGAAGATGGGAGAACCTGATAAGATTGACCATCCTGGGCAGAAGATCGTTTAGGAGACACCTTGGAGAAGCCAAATGAAGAACCAGTAGGAGAATAGGACATCTTTATCTTATATAGGTTTGCAACAGGATATGTATTCCCTGATCCTTTCTCTGAATCATGGCTCTTCACTTGAGAACAACTTGTGGGTATTGACCTAGAGGTAGAATGAAATCGGTTTTTCAAGCTTCTAGCAATAAATATATTGAGAAGAAACGGTTTAGTATTTTCTCCCTTACTCTTACTCGACCCATTTATATAGCTTCCACTTGTCTTCCTCTTGTCTTGCTTTCCTGAACTCCTCTCCTTTGCTTTATGTTTTTTTGTTTGCACTTCCTCATTTGATCTCTTCTACATGGCAGCCTTCTGCTCCACCAGATCACTCAGGGACAATTCATAAGCTGATTCAAACATTCCTTCAAACATTTTCATGAGCTCCTGTCTGCCTTTGGAAATATCCTCTGCCCTGGCTAACATGTGGTATGGATATGAACATGCCGTGTCTATAGATATGGGATAAGAACTTGATCTAGGACGCCATAGCGGAGGAGAGGTACATGATTGTTCATATTCTTTGTGTTGAATAGCCCATGAGAACAAACCTGAAGAACCCAATTCGGAATCCATCATGGATCAACCCAAATCATCTCTACTCAAGCAATTTTTTTCTTATACCTTTCCCTCAAACATTTTTTCTAAATAGCTTTTATTGGGTTTGATCTACCAAATCATCCCCTCCAAATTAGTGCCAGCATATATCATGGGTTGATGGGAAATCAATCAACTACACAAAGTTAATGCCAATTCTCCCTATATTGCTTAGAAAGCAGAGTGGGTCCATAGCACAATTGTGATCTGATTGATTGTCTCTTGCTCCATTATTTTTGCACCTTAATGTCCCTGTCAATGTTGTTGGCACTTTACCTTTGTGAATTTACTCCAAATTTGACATGCTAAGCCCCCGATCATCTCTATTCGCCCTTAGTGATTCGATCACCTGCATTTAAATAAACCAGAAAGAATGCATAGAACATCAAGCAAAACCTATTCCACTGCAAAAATGAGACATCTTACAAGAAAATCAAAACTGATGAATATGACAGCTAGTCCACCTTGTAACGAAACGTCTCTGTGCCTAGTGAAAATAAGGATGGATTTACATATGTTTAAGGTTAACCTGCCCACTGCTTCTTCCTTTGACTGGTTTTCATTAGAATCCTGGATCTTAAGCTTATAATGGTGGGTGTGAGTGTCATGTCCTCCTATTAAGCCATCATATATCATTAAACAACTAAATCCATGCATGTGCACCATTGTATCAGCATATGAATTTGCATCAATGTACTGAATTAATATGACTTCAAATTTTGAAATTTTCCTGCAAGATAACATTTATCATTAAAAAATCTGATCAAACATGAAGTAATCTCATGAATCCTTCAGATTTATATTGCAATATCCATCTCATATCGATAGATCCAGAATCTTAAATATTCTTATAACTAGCAATTGCACCAAGAGGTGCAAAGGAACGCCGGAACATGGATAAGAGAAGTGGGGAGATTGTATAAAGAAATAATCAAGCGAAATATACTAAAAATTAAATACAACCCATGTGAGGCTAATTTAAATTCAATTGTTGTGAATTTTCAAGTGAAAGAAAGTTTGTAACTGGTGTCCGGCAAGCAGGACTCACAAAAATTGTTATAGAGAAAAACTTGGAAGGGAAATTGAGGTTTGAGGTTTGATTATTTTGATGAAGCACATATTCTACTTGGTGAAAGTGGCCACTGCAAGGATTATTGGGGTTTAGGCTTCTATAGGTAGGATAATACTTTTGAGCTTAAAACAACTTTGCACAATATAGATTTCAGTTCAAATGGGTGCAAATACATATAAATCAAGCAATTTGAGACCTTTAAATGTATGGTCAGAAGAAACAACTCCAGAATCTGTGCAAATGCTTCTAAACTCTATTTGAAAAGAGGAAATTAATTTGATCCTTGAAGGAAACTTGTTTGGACCAAACATTGGTGAGTTGATAAGCAGCTCAAACAATTGGGTAGAGATTATTATGTGGTGTATTTTCAAAGGGCTCAAAGAGTCATTACCTTCCAGATGGCTATATATTTTGGGAGATGGGTTTGAAAATATAGGTAAGAAGAATCAGCCATCGCAGTCAGGGATGAATTTGAGAAAAAACACCAAAGATCTGCCAATTTTGTTGAATGCCTCTGAGCAATGTGGTTTATTATTCCTCCTCAGTCATGGATTGCAGGCCTGCACAAAATAAGAATATTCTTATGATTGTTCTATGTTCTGAAGTGAATAATTTAAAACAATATACTCATAACCTAGCACAATATACATATTCAACAGAAGTAAATATGGAAAACAAGAATAGTGGAAATGATGATTTTGGATTTCAAACTGAAGGAGCATATAAGGGCGAGGATGAAGTTCTTTTGAAATTTTAGTGGGCAGAGGAGACAAAAAGGATGGGCTGCAGCAAGTTTTTGGAGTCTTGGGATAGAAGAGAAGGGAAAAGAGGCAAACTTCAAGTTCAAAGCATAGAGTAATGCCCCCTGGAAGGTGAGATTTTGATTCTCTTATTCAATCTCAGCAGGAAGTAAGCAATGCCTTTGGTCAAGTCGAAATTCAATTGTCGGATTCTCCATGGGATGAAGGTGATGGCATTAGCCAAGAGAAGAAGCTGGACAGGGTTTCACATGAATATATCCTTTCTTCATAAATGCAATTATTATCGGAATTATGTTCAAATGAAAGAGATGAGAACAGTGTGCAAGAGGCTTTATAATGTTTGAAATGCAAAGAATAGAAAATTCAAAATAGTACATCATATGAGGAGGAAGGAAAAAGAAATGTATAGGAAACAAGAACTGGATGGAGGCAAGGAATGAACAAGGAGAATATTCATCTCCATTTATAAGTATTGAAAAAATTTTGGACAATGCCACCCTGGATGTATCTTCTCATCTGGTGAGAATTGATTTTAAACACAAACAGATTCAAGGGATGTTGGGTTCTTTATTTGATGAAAATAAGAAATAAAATGTGGAGGAACAATTCATTGAGTCTAATGGGGATTGTGATGTCATGAAGGAATTAAGTGGAGTCTTAGTAACAGGTGCCAAGTGGCAAGGAGGCTATTGCAAGAGTGACAATGAAAGGGATACCAGAATCTTTGTTAGATGAGAGAAATCAGACATGTTCGATTGTTCCACTGGAAGTTGCTCTTCTGGCAGACATTGAGGAAATACCAGATTTGATATTTGATGTAAGCAAGGAAGATCATACAGAAATGCATGCCAAGGAGCCTTCTTGGCAGGATCATTTACCTGTCAAATTGGAAGGAGTGCCAGACCAAGAAGTGGATGGAATTGCACCTTTGTTGGTTCTGTTAATAATCTAGATGCAAGTGAATGCAGAAGGTGAAATGTGTGAGTTTTCAAGAAAGAGGGATAGATCAATTCAGGAGGCATGAGAGATTAACACTGTGAATGGATGCTCTTATGAAGTGATGGATGCTTTGGGATAGAGAGAAAGAAATTGGATGTCAGGCTCTGTAGTGAAGCATCTCAAAGAGGAGTACCTCAAGAATGTTCATACAACAAATGACAGGAGATTTAAATTCCTTTATAGATCAAAGAAGTGAATTTGCTAGAGTAACTACACATGAAGATATTGCATTTGTAAATGGTGCACAGTAGGTTGGAGTTGGTGACTGATGTAAATGATGAAAGTGATGTAGAGATGCATGCAACACAGGTTGACTGTAAGAATGCAGTAACTAAGGCAGCTTGTTCAATTTATGTTGTTTTTGGATGTGCAAAAATCCAGTGGAATTTAAAGTCGTTAGTTGGAGCAATTCACATAGACAATGTAGGGAAGCATAACACGGGTTTGTTATAGGAAAATGTTGCTTTGGTGGAAAAACAAGGAGTTTTATATTTCTTACCCTGCAAAGGCATTGTGAAAATCAGTGTGTTGGTGGAAAAGAGAATAGTTTTGGATTTTTCACTGGAGGAAACTAGTGAGAATGATGTAAGAATGCATGGTACATATGCCCTAGATGAAGGTGCCACAACAGTGCATTTTCAAAGATTGTCATTGTATGCCTATAAAGAATAAAATTTAGTGAAATATTGAGAAGTTTCTGTGGAAGAAATGGAAGAAATGCTTGTTTGATTATCGGAGAAATCTAAACCAGGGCAGAATTTTGTAGGTGCTTGTCAGGATGATTTTTTAAAGAATCTAATGCAAGGAATGTTCATTTCATTTTTGGATGAAAGTAGTCAAGATATTCCATAGAAGCATGCCATGGAGACTGTTGAAGCAGACATCGCAGTGGTTGGATTGCAAGAGGTTCCAAAACCTTTGGTTCACATTAATGAGAATCCTCATAAGCAAGAATTCAATCAAGGGTTTAAAAGAGTCATCTGGATGGATTGCAATTATTAGGAAATGACGATGAACAGATACTAGTCAATTCTCGATGGATTTTATAAAAAAATTTAGACTGCTCATGTGCTTACCAAATGAAAATCTCTGACCAAAATTCTAGTTAATAGGCACAATGAAAATAATTAGTTTTTGAAAGATTTAGGATCTGTTTATAAAAATTTCATGGAAGAGGAGTTTGCAGTCAGAGATGTGGAAATGGTGAATGATAATGAGTGTGTTCGGAAAAAAAAAACTCCTAAGTATGCCCAGGTAAGTGTTACAAAGTTGTCATCAACAACCTTGAGACAGAGAGAAGAGGAGTCTTCTATGTTACCATGGACTAGTGAAAATATGGCACATACATGTAACCATAAACTAGCTTCTTATATGGAGAAAGCTGAGATAATTTACATGGGCAGTGTAACAACTCAATTTATGGCCTCTGGAGTTCAAGAACCAGAGGATATTTCAAGGCTACATTATTTCCCTCAAGACAACTTCAGTGAGTACTGTATTATACAATAAAGACATTACCGATCCAAGTAAAGCTAATTGTGCACAAAGAAAAGCGTTATCTGCAATAAAAGCACGTGAATTAAAAGAAGATGGCCATTCTTCTCCACACAAATGAAAAACATCACTTGAAAAACATTTTTCTGTTGGAAGTGCATTCTGTGTAATAAAAGGTACTTCTAATTACCCAGGTTATGAGGAAGTGACAACACAGACACTGCAGGTTTTTCCTCTTGCCAACTTACAAGTTGAAAAGGCATGTGAACAAGCCACTCACTATCATAATAGTGGATCAAAAATTAGGAAATCACTTGGCACTGATATTTTTACTCTTGAAAATGTCCAGGATCTGAATGTTTCATTATTGATAGATTCTAAGAAGTTTGACAAATCTGTCATTGCTAATTTGAGTGAAAGTGATGCACTCAAAAAATCAGAGACTAAAAAAGTTTCTACTTCAATAGAACCTTTACCTTTCCACAAGGTGAGCTATTACAAGTCTTAATTATTTGATCACTAAATATCTAACACCCAAGCATAGTAGAACTCTGTTGGAACATGAATTTTAGCTCTACAACGTCTTTAGTTTTGTAATATCTCATTGCTAATTTGAGTGAATGTGATGCAGTGAAAAACTCAGAGACTAAAAATATATCTACTTCCATAGGACCTTTCCCTTTCCAAAAGGTGAGCTATTACAAGTCTTCATAATTTTATCAGTAAATAGCTAATGTGTATCGTATAACTCTGTTGGGAAATGAATTTTAGTTCTGTAATGTCTTTAGTTTCATAATCAAGTCTAAATGTAAAATGAGGGAAAGCATTTCTCATTCTTCTTTTATTGGGCACTTCACAGATTAACATAGATTAGAAGCCTCATCTTAAACAACAATCTAATGATTAATATTGAATGTGTGGGAAATTTAATTGATGATTGTAGACACATTATGTAGATAGCCAAAACGAGCATGGAAGCAAAGAATGGAGATATTGACAAGACTTGTCCATTGGTAGATGAAACTGAAAATATTTAGAAATTAGTGCAGCTTGCACCAGAAGCCACCTATCCTCAGAAACTTAATGCCCTAAAATTTCCTATGGAAAAATTTGTGACTGATGGTTATCAGAAAGCAATGCAAAATGTTTAGTTTAGCATGAAGATAGTGGATAGGTGTGCAAAAACAACTGAACAATCAAACCTAGAATTTCAAAAGAGTGGTGAAGTTGTTGTCATTAGCATGGAAATGTATTATGGAGAGTGATCATAGTAAGCAGACTAGTCTTATGAATGGGGAATTTGAAGAAAGGGGTAAAGCAGTGGGGACTACCACAGAAATAGAGGATGATCCCAACCAGCAATCATATGAAGCCAGAATCTGGAGAGTGTTTTGAGGTAACCAGAACTAGCATAGAAATAAAGAATAGTCTTACTAATATGATCTTTTGAACTTGGAATTTGAACATAGTTTTAGAATAGTTAGAACCAGCATGATTGGAAAGCTTGTCATATCAACTTGGAATCTGAAATTGGTGTTAATGTAGGCTGCAGAGCATTTGAAACAACACCATGAGATGGAAGGCAACTGAAGTCGTTTACTGAGCAATGCATCGAGCAATGAATCGTGACTTCAGATTCAGGTAATTGTAAAATTGGTTCTCATTGTCACTTAAAGTTGCATAATTAACAGACATTAGAGTTAAGGTTTGATAATATGTTGTCATGGCCAGAAAGGAAAGTTCTATAGCTAATGGTTTGTCTATCCCACCTGGACTTGTGGCTCAACGTAACGCAAAGCAGTTTGACTTAATGATGTGTTCGGCGTAGAAATATTAAAGAAGCTCAAACCACATAACATAATAAAAAATGAGTAATTCGGGTGCAATAAAATAGTACTTTGCCAATACTTCAGCAAATATGGTTCAACACTAACATAACTTCATGATACTGGTTGAAACTTGAACCATATCTACTAGAACACAATGAGTAAAATTTGTATAATTGCAAAACCAGCTTTTCTTTTTGGTGACATTCAGATATTCCTTAAATTTAGAGTACGAAATTTGGTTTAATGTGATAAAAACAATTAGAAGAAGTTTTCAAAATCTAAAATGTGGGATCTTGCAAACGTTATTACCACAGTCTAATAGAATCCTTTCTGCATAGTAGCTTCAATTTAATTTATTAATATCCAATATTTTGCATGTCCAGTACTTGATTTCAAATATATCAGTCTATTGCTACATTGTTAGAAAGAGTGAAATACTTTCTGAGAAATGTTTCATATAGTGTGTGCCATTGTGCTAGATCTATATAATGAATACTAATTACAAGTTGAGGGGTTTAAAAAATACAAGTGGAACTAACCAATATCATTAATGTTAGAATTGAATCATCAAGTTTCTAATTGAACTCTATATGATTGATGGATCACTATGTGCTTGTGATTGTACTTGTTAATTAACAACTTATTATTTTGAACATTTGAAGAATGCCCAGACCTTATCTGGGATGTACCTAAATAAAAGTTGCACTTTTTAAATTGTATATCTGTGCATTCTCTTCAGATTTATTGAGAAGTATGGCACACATGTTATTTTTGGTGTCAAAATGGGAGGGAAGGATGCCATATACGTTAAACAACCTCATGCTTCAAATCTTCCGATAACAGAAGTGCAAAAAATGTTAAATAAAGAAGCAGATGAAAGATTTTCTGATGTCGATTGGCAGTTCAGTATGGACTCTGAAGCGACATCCCAGAGAGATAAGGTAATATTTTTTTTACATTTCAATGCCATATTTACTCTGTTGATTGGCCATATACATCTGGAAGTTTTCATTGCATAGTTGCACAGAACTGAGAAATATGTAATGAAAAAAAATGAAAATTGACAATCCCAAAAATATCCTAATATTATGACAAGACAAATTAGGGGTTTTTGAAAATTAGACAAGTAAAATTTAATAGATTTACCAGCAGTCTAGAAATTGTAGAGTTTGTTTCCCTTTATCTTGGAATCTTTGGGTTAGCACGTCTACCTATTGCTTTCTGGACTAGCTGATCAGTGAAAAATATATCGCTGCTATTTGTTTCTCAGTACAAATTTCTGTTTCAGGGGTTGGTGTCATTAAAAAAAATACATTTAGGCACTTACTCAAACCGAAGTCTGCTAATCATTATCTTGAAAAATTTGTTATCAGTGGGCACTGAACTTGAAAAATAAGGAGAGAGGAACTTGAATTTCTTCCATAAGGCTATGGTGAAGCACATACATAACAATAGAATATTTTCTCTCACCTCTTATGATGGGCATGAAACATGAAAAACTGGAACAAGAACTTGTCTCGTACTACCACTCCTTATTAACTGAGTTGAAACCCTGTAGAGAAGAATCCATTCAAAGAATTACATCTCACATTCTAACATTAATACATTTATCCCAGAATGAAGCCTTAATGTGGACAATCTCTTTCACAAATTAGACAATTAATTAATGCCTGACACGATCATAGCAACAAAAGCATCAACCAGATGCTATAAAAATATTATGTGAAAGTGAGAAAGAACACCCATCATGAAGCATCAAGTAATATCATCCACAAAATAAACATCACTAACATCACTGTGTGAGGATATCAACTATGTCATTGGGACTGTCAAACTGCAATTGTATAAGTGCCATCATTGCCAGATTGTACATGCCATTTACAAAATGTCAAGGAACTAGATTAAGAAGAGATATCTCAAATATCGAATTAAAAAGAAAAATCAAAAAATCATCATGATACAAGAAACAAAGATATCAAGTGAAAGAGTTAAGGAAATAGCATCTTCGTGTTGGAGGAGATGTGAATATGTAGCCTTAGATGCTAGATGAAGTGTTTGGGGTTTGGTAATTCTCTAAAACCCTTAGGAAATATCCTTCCATGAATGGATATCACTCTCCAAAATCATTTTGGGCATATTCCAATATGTAGGAGCCAGGGAAACATGGTGCATAACAGCAGTCTATTTTCCACATATACCCACATAAAAATTGGGATTTCTAGAAAATATCAGGACAATAAGGTCAATCCACAATGAGGAGCAATGGATATTGGGCGGTGATCTCAACAATATCAAAACACTTGAATAGAATAAGGGGAGATGATAAGATTAGAACATATAGAGGTGCAATAATTCAATGACCTCCTATAAAAACTTAAAGTGACAGATATGACCGCCATAAATGGGATTTATAATTGGAATAATCGTAGAGGAGGAAGGCACTAAGTTTCCAATATACTAGATCCGTTTATAGTTTCACAGGCCATTCTAGAACAAGATTATGTGAAAGTGAGAAAGAACACCCATCATGAAGCATCAAGTAATATCATCCACAACATCAACATCACTAACATCACTGTGTGAGGATATCAACTATGTCACTGGGACTGTCAAACTGCAATTGCATAACTGCCATCATTGCCAGATTGTACATGCCATTTACAAAATGTCAAGGAACTAGATTAAGAAGAAATATCTCAAAGATCGAATTAAAAAGGAAAATCAAATAATCATCATGATACAAGAAACAAAAATATCAAGTGAAAGAGTTAAGGAAATAGCATCTTCGTGTTGGAGGAGATGTGAATATGTAGCCTTAGATGCTAGATGAAGTGTTTGGGGTTTGGTATGCCATCATTCATGTTTTTGCACTTCCACTCTTGTCACCAATGTTGTTGCACTTCACTGCTACCTTTTTCCACTCTTGTTGTCACTGCGGCTGCACTTCACTGCTAACATTGCCATGCCTGCTGCCACTGCTATTGCACTTCATTGTTTCCTCTATCCACTCCTGCTACCGCTACTAATGCACTTCACTGCTACCTCTATCTACTACCATGCCTGATACTACTGATGGTGCACTTTAGTATTCATCTTTGCTCAATTTAAGTAGCTAAAAACCAATCTGACTTTTTCACATCTGTCTAGAAAATTCTCTGTGATAACTCTTTGTTAAACCCTAGTTGTTAGTTCTGTAACGACATGATGTCAATATGAACTTACTACAACATTGATATTCAATCTCAAACCTTGACATTGTCATCTCACCTTTCACTATCAACCATATCAAGTCTTCATTGTTTCTACAATACTAGCAGAAGCTTAAATTGTCAACACTAGCATCATAATTATCATCACTGGTATAGGAGTATATCAACTTGCTCTTTCTCACAACCATAACCTTATAGAAACTACACCTGTCTCAACAAGACTAGTTCTGCTCAACGCATCAACATTGCTTCATATTCAATTGACAAATCTCAATCATACTAGGCTCTGTCTACAACATGTAAACTATGGAAACTATGCTCTACTTGTGCCCACGGTTCAAATTCTCTCAAGTCCAGAAGTAACATTAGTTCTTGTGATAATGTCAAACACTCTAAAATCCTTTGCTAACTAGCCAATCCAAATTTTGAGTTAATAACAGTGATCAAGCCTAGCAACATCTTAGGCATTCAATGATAACTCTTTCTGCTTCACATCAAGTATACATGGCATTCTGTCACGACCTGCAATTGCCACTGTTGTACTTTAAATATGTTGGTTGTCAAGGATATGCAATATTGATCTTCATTTTATTGATGAATTTTCTTCAAGTGTCTGAAAAGTCAGAGTTGAATATGGAAATAGGTCACTGATTATCAAGGTCTTCACTAAGATTCCTTTGCTACTGATGCACAATGTGTCACAACTATCCCTGGTGAAACTTTCAAATTCACTGATGTACTCGAAAACTTTGATCAAAGATGCACAATTGGAGAGGACACTTACTCTAATGCAGGCTTGGTATTGGTCAATGCTTACATGATTGTGTATATAAAAATGACCCATTAAAATATGCTATGATTTTTTTCCCAAGAGATGCCATAGGTAGATCCTATGATATATCACTTAAGTGTCATGCCAAAACTATTTTTCTAAGTTCAATAAGAACATTCCAAAGAGGGACGAAAAGGATACAAGTTCTAAGGAATTTTTGAATACATTTAAGCTTCTTCTCTAGTTTGCATAGGTCTTATTTGAAGTCTGTATACCTACTTGCTAAGCGATCTGGACTTCTTCAACAAGGTTGAGGCTTATCAAGCATGTCTATCTTGTTAATTTTCTCTGATACAATATTTAAACTTCAGAATCCAATGATCATAAAAATAATGATACTTATATGAGGAATACAAAACAAACTTCCCAGATATAGGCCTTGAAAAACTTCATGGACGATTCAATTCTCAGTTTGGTGTGCTAAAATAGGATGTATAGATATAAATTCCAGACAAGTTTAGAGAAACCCTCACGGCTATAAACTCTAGGACTGCCTTCAAAACATACAAAACCATACCCAAGTAGATGTAAATTACTGATTAGGGAACATTGAGTCTCACGCAGGATCAATCATTAAAATTCAGAGATACATGTCAAAAAGGAGGTCACACACATATATATGCATAGATTTGTTTGAAGAATCAATTCTAGGGCATCAAAAAAGATATTAAGATAAGTCATCAAGGTATAAATTTGCTTCAAATATTTCAAAATTCTGTCAAATGCACCTTCACTCCAACCTTCAAAATTGTCTTCTATTATAGGGATAAACCTTATCCATAATTTTCCTTAACATTTGTAAAAAAAAGTGTGTGCTAATGATGCCAATATGCTTTGCCAACTATGAGTGTATTCCTCAAGAGGTTTGCAATAAAATAACATGTGGATACTGCTTCAAGATTAGTGGACACAATGAGTGAGTTCCTCAAACAAGGCATGGCCTTAGATATAGATCGAAAAACACCATAACTTAGCAAAGTGAGTGCCCAGAATAGTAGCCCAGCGAAACCCTTTTGCTCATAATTTCAACCTCCAAAAAAGAATGATCAACTTGGGATTAAAAAACTCATGAAAGCACCTGCAAACACAAGAAGTAACAATGAAACCACTTAAAAAACCACGAGCCCAAAACCATTTCAATGCAGCTGTCATCGGTCAATGCGTCTAGATCTGTAAGTTTCGACCTCAATGGATCTCCACCTCCATCGATTTGACCTCCGTCAATCTGGTAGGCTTACACCAATCCAACATTCAACTTCCACGCCCCTTTCAAGCCCCAACCACCTCTCCGACCCAGTAAATTCTAGTGAACCAGTGAAAATTTGGGGTGAATCACTCCAACCCCTCCCTCCGACCCTGTAAATCTAGGTGAATGACATTGAAATCTGCTCCAAACAAAGAAAATAGAGGGTGAATTCCATTTTTCCAATTTTATGGGAATTTATTTTGGTCGGCTATTATTTAATAATTCATTATTTTTAAAATAATGATTGGGCTAACTTTATAAAATTATAGAAAATGGGTTTTATATAAAAAATTCACCCTATTAAAATTCAAAATCCCTTAAAATTCGCCATTGGGCTAAAATTCGCCCCTAAAATTTTCCCTAACTTTGATTTGGATCATATTGGGGGGAAATTCTACTAGCATCAATATTCTCAAGGATTTGGCTGCATTCTAAACCATTCTAACGAAATCCAAGAAAATCATGAATAGATCCCCAATCCTGCATCTTGACTATTGGACTTAGCAGAATACCTAAAGAATGCACTTTCAAAAACCGCAGATTGTTGAGACTGAAATTGCACCCAGAAGAAATTGCAATAGATCCCCCAATCCTACATCTTGACTATTGAACTTAGTAGAATCCATGAAGAATGCAGCTTCAAAAACCACAGATTGTTGAGACTGAAATTGCACCCGGAAGAAATTGCATTAGGTCCCCCAATCCTGCATCTTAACTATTGAACTTAGTAGAATCCTTGAAGAATGCAACTTCGAAAATTGCAGATTGTTGAGACTGAACTAGCACCCAGAAGAAATTGCAGTAAGGCAGTTGCAAGAACAAGACCCACAACAAAAATACCTTGTACCTTAACATACCAAGGAAACATATGTGACTGAGAGGAATGGAAAGCACTACAAAGTTGAAGAGAGTACAAAATACTAAGATGGTTTAAAGGATAAGCTTGAAGAATGTAGCAGTGTTAAAACAACTAAAAGTTGTCTGAAACAAATAGTTGATAATGCGAAACCTTCTTTTGTACCAGTCAAGCAAGAGTACATTCATGTGAGAGCAAGAAGAGGCCAAGCGACTGATAGGCATTGCCTGGAAGATGGGATATGGTTCCCTCTTTTTGATGAAATATTTGATCTACATTTTGTCTATCGAAGATTAACCATTTTAACCTTGCCAACAAGGTAGAATTAACCCAATCATAGGTCCCAATATGTCATGATATATATTAAATCTAGATATACACGAGAAGGAATAATAAAGACATAGATTGATAGAGGTGGCGAGACATATTGGGACCTACGAGAGAGATTGATAGAGGTGGCGAGACAAGGGGAGTCACAAGGGAGAGATGGAGATAAACTGAAGGAGAGGGGAGAGAAGGAATGGAGAGAGAGAGAGAGGGAGAGGAGTGAGAGAGGTAGAGAAGGGTAAGAGAGGGAGATAGTGACACAAAGATGGAAGGGGGGCAGAAAGAAGGATAGAGGGAGGGATATAGTGAGAGGATTGGAGGGTAGAGAGAGAGAGAGAGAGGGAGATTGGGGAAGAGAGAGGGAGGTATAAGGAGAGAAAGGGAGAGAGAAGAAGGACAAGAGATAGGACTTAAGAGAGAGGAACCAGTATCATAGAAGAAATAATATGTGACCAAATTACTCTATATGGAGATGGGAGATAGGGGCACCCTACCTACCTACTAAATGTCTAAACCAAATGTGGTGTAAACGTCTGTAATGGTGATCGATTATACGAGGAGAGGATTTTATGAGGAGGCACTGGATTTTTAATGTGATATGAAAAAAACAAGTACCGAACCTAACCATTTCCAACAACCACACATATACAACAGTGTGAATACAAAGGGAGTGTGAATTGAGATTGCTAAGTACTGCTCCTATAAAATAAAATAAAAGATCAAGTAAAAAGCAGATATAAACTAAACTATACTAGAAATGATTTTTGTATTATAGTAGAATGAAATGGAAGAGATGAGCTGTGATGCAGAAATATGCAAATACTATTGAAAACAAGAGAATACCCTCAGAGAATTAAAAAATCCTAACAGCAGGACTGAACTTTAGTATCTGCCTATCAAAATTTCAGTTTTGTTCGAGCATAAATTGAAGGATGTAAATTCAAGAGTGCAAACGCAGCATGTACAATGGATTAAAACAACAAATATATTAGGCCCACTCTACACAAATCTGCAATCTGAGAATTCAGGATAAAAAGAGCAGGCTCCAACAACAATTGCATAGAAGTATTTATTACTCAAATAGAAGAATGTCACAGCAAGTTGTCATCTCACAAAAGCTCCTACTACAACCTACAAGCTAATAGTACTCACTCTTATTATCTATTTCTACAAATGTCTAACTAGTGTGTGTTGTTAGAAAATAGGCTAATGATAGCATTAGTGGTGCATCTTCCTTGAGCATGAGCAACTCCCTCATAACTTTGCCTTGTATACAAGGCTTTTATTTTAGAGTAGTGCATTATCATAGTAGATATAACTCCTCTCCTGAAGGTGCCTCATTCCATAAGTGTGCACTCATGAATTCACCTGAGATGATGGTGTTAATCTCCTCAACTGATGTGCCATACTTGGTGGGTGTGACCCAACAACTAATTCTTCTATCCTCGAAGGTGTCGTTATAAGCTTCTAGCTATATTTAAGAATCTTTCTGACTAGTGTACCACAATCTAGCTCTGCAATCCTGGTGTTGCTCAACTTCTCAAGGCTGAGGTAAGACCAACTCGGACCAACTAGGTAATCTAACACTCTTGAGAAAAAAAAAAATTCCAATAACCCAGGATTCTCCTCCAACTTGTCAAACTTACCCTTTGTTAGGAGCTTTGTCAAACTATTAACCATATGCAACTTTGTCAGAATGTGGTCCAACACTACTAACTCCCTAATGAACTTGGAATCTTAGGAAATTGTATTGAATATCAATGTGTTTGAAATGGTCATGACACATTGGATTTTCATAGAGCTTGATGTAACTTTCATTCTCACAAGAGACAATATTGGGCTTCAATAATTGATTGGTTGACTCTACAATCAAGTTGCAAATCTAGATAGCTTCATAATAAGTATATGAAACTGCCATATACTTTGCTTCAGTGGAACTGAATGCAATTTTTTATTTCTTCTTGTTGATTTAATAAAAATGATTTATAAAATGATAATAATGATGTTTAAAATGAGCCTTATGATGGTCTATTTATACACATTGATTGTTCATGAGGTGTAGGGGTATGTTTATAACATCACTGCCCTTGAAAGCTTTGTCTCGAAAGCACATTAATTAGAATTTTCTTTACTTAAGCACATTTTTGTGGTGGAATGAAGTTTATTAGATATCTATTTATACTTTGTAAAGGTTTGACTTTGTTTGTCCTTTGACTGTTGGTGAGGCTTCTTTGTGTTTTTTGCATCATAGTGTAAGGTCTTTTGACCTGATTGTTTAACATGAAAGCTTTATGCTTATTCGCAATATATTTTAAATACTTTCATGATCAAGACACTGTTATGGTTAATTAAATTAATAATTAGGTACTACAAAAAGAGGATGATGTTGAGAGGGCTTGCCTGGTTGACTCTGGGAGCAACCCGGAGGTGGTCAGACAAAGCTCTTCTAAGTTACAAATCTGAAGAGAAAAAACTGGTGATGTATATGTGGTTACTCCACCTGGGCTGTATTCGATCTATATACTTGGGATGTGTACGGTCTGTACAAAAGGCTTCAGCCATCTAGCGCAGTTTCCAAAGAGTGATGCACATCTTGGGACAAAGACTGGTTTGGGAGTTCAGCAATGGCAAAAATATTCTAATTGGAGTCGACCAAATGCTCGTGTCTGAAAATGCAATTCTCTTTGATTCACACCTACTTCACATACTTCATCATAGTGGCATTCTCTCTCTCTTTGATCTTATATATTGTTGGAACCTCGAGGCTCCCATATGGAAATCTGCAAAGATGATGGGGTTACGCGACAGTGAAGCACATAGCTGGGAATGCCATAAAGCTCTTCTACAAGCAATGGGATCATCTTTCAAAGGGGAACGTGACATTCTGGTTTGGAATGGAAAATTCAAGGGTGAGGGATTACTCGTTAAGGACGAGTATGAAAATCAAATTGCTAAAATGACTCCCGACCCTACGTTGTCTCCTTTTTATATTGCATGGAATCTTAAAATCCCTATAAAGATAATATTATTTGCATAGTTATTGTGGAAAAATAGAGTACTAACTTGGGAGGTATTATTTTAAACGGGGATTTTATGGTCCTAGATGATGTCCATTTTGTCTCCAGCATGAAGAGACTACCTCTCATATTTTCTTCACATGTACCTTCTCTCTTTCTATTTGGCAGCATTTTGCTGGGCTTATAGGTGACCCTTCTTGGCGTCCTTCTGACTGTATTCAAGTTATCAAATCTTGGGTTGTTGTAAGTTTCTCTTACAAATCTTTACCCTTTTATGTGTTTTGGGAAATCTGGAATGCTCGAAATTGTTGGATTTTCAAAGGGGTTCCCCAACAACACTCCAAGATTACAGGGAATATTGCTTTATGGATTAATGATCGTCCTTGTATCTCCATATTCTCCTTTATGTTGTATTCAATCAGATGATGTTCCCACTAACCCTCGCTATGTATCTGGGCTCAGTGATGTTTTATTCAGTTACGTATTGGCTGGGTTTTCTGTGGTTGGTATGCGGAGTTTTTATGTGTTTTTATGGCCTTTGTACTGTTTTTATGATGGATTTGGTTTGCCTCTTCATGGGGTTCATATATTTCCTGCTATCTGGAATATGCTAGAATGGTATGTCTAATGTGTTGGAAAATGATATTTGATCAACGAATATGAACTATTATATATAACAGCATTTTTTTCGTCATGTGAAAAAAAAAAGGTCGAATCAAAATATTTAGCATGCAGGGGTTTCAATCAATGCTGTGGAACTGCGAATTTTTCCTTCTAGGATTATAACCACGATATAATACTTTCAATTCCGCTTAGGGTTTCAGACATATTTATGTCTTTTCTGAGATTACACTTCGATTTCGCTCAAGTCCTCCACTTCCACGTTAAGCTACAGAGTATTTCTGGTTACATAATATACACAACTCTTTCACCAGTGCGGCAAGGCTTCGAATCTTACAGAGAAGAGTAAGAAGCATACTAAGTCTACCATTACCCTAAATTTTGAAAGCTTTGGCACTGACATGGAAAGCTTCAAACAATTTGATTGAAAAACAATTTTACATGCGATGTTCATATAAAATATAACGGTTTCACTGAAATGGGTTTAATACAAACTCTCACCTGATTCATGGAGGTAACGAAAAACCAGGTAGTTCATCTCGCAGGAAGTGATCGTGATCGTGGCCATCCACGCCTCTTCTAATAATCCCACTTGAACCCCTCGGTGTAATGGAGATAATGGAGCTTTCCGTGGTAGTCTCTGGATAAAAATCACTGAGATTCCAATTTCTTGAGTTCAACCAAGTGTATCAAATCATAGTTGGATATCATGGACGTGCCCTTCCTCCTTCGTTGGAAAAACCCTACAACGCGAGGGAAATAGACAAGGGAAATGAAAAATTTTGATATTCGAAAAACAAAAATCCCATGAACTAGTTTTACTCAAAAGCTAAGGAAAAAGGGTTTTGAGAGAGATTATTGAACACAAACTCTACCAGGATTAGGAAAAGTTGTTTCCTACTAAAAACGTTTTTATTATGGTATGGTTGTTGATTATGGTATGGTGGTGTAAAACTTTGCATTAAGTAATAAAGTAGTGAGTTACAATGGGGTTGGAAAATATGAGAGTTTAAAAGACTAAATGGCTATGAAGGACATAAAAGCCAAAAAGTAAGTTGAATAAGTCCAAGAAACCCAGATCCGGTCTTCTTTTGAGTGTAGCAATAGTAGATGGGAGAAGAGTATCTATTTCAACAGTTTGAGCAGAGATGTCCCCATACGGACTGAGAGATCGAGATAGGTTGGAAAGTGTGTCTAACTTTTGGATTTGGAAGGCCAAAATCCTGATATTCCTAAAGGAGTACGGCATCAAAGACCACGTGAAAAATTTCCTAGTTGTGCCCACCAATGTGAATGCTCTAAATAAGTTCAACGAAAATAAAGCGCGAGCAAAGCGCTTGATCATGGATGGGGTGAAGGATCACATGGTACCACACATTTTCGAGAAGAGGACAACACATGATACGTTGAAATATTTGACCACATTGTATCAAGGCAACTTCGTCCAATGGAAGATGCTTCTAGAGAACCAAATGCGGATGTTCCAAATGCACAAGGGAGAGGAGATTGATCCCTTCCTCTTCAGATTGCAGACGATCCGAGATCAATTGATTACCATGAGGGAAACTCCGGATGAAGGGCTCTTGGTGAGGACTGCCCTGAATGCAGTCACTGATGAGTGGGAGAACTTTTTTCAAAGCATCTTGGGCAAAGCACAACTCCCAAATTGGGGTGACATGTGAGCTATCCTTTGACAGGAGGAGGAGGGAGATGTAGCCATATCATCAAAGGGTCAACGGCAGCAAGGGAAGAAGAAGGACCTATCCAAGGTTTGGTGCTTTAGATGTGGCAAAATTGGATACTTCGCCAGCACTTGTCCTAAGAGGAAGGACAAGGAAGCTTCAGATTCCAAGGCAGCAACAACTAGAGGGGACAATGGTAGTGAGGATGATGTGGCCATGAGTGCTCATGTTTCAAGAGAAGAAGTGGGGCGATATAGATCTGTAGAGCAGCTACAGATGGGAAGGCAGGATCCTTGAGTTGCCCAAAATCTTGGATCACATACAAGCTTCGAGAGCCTTAAGGCAATAACAGGATGATTGGAGCAGTGGGTGTAGAAAATCATGGAGAAGCAGAGGCAGTGTTGGGACGCTGAATTTTGGAGCAGCGCAGATGAGAGACAGTAGCGCAAAGGCAGTGCTTACGCAGTACAGTGCAGCAGACATCGCAAAGCTTCAGAGAGACAGCGCAACGTAGTAGTAGAGGGTGCTTCAGTGATGAGATGCAGCCCGACTGACTTTTCTGGTGATTGGGTGGTGGTCCTTCAGCTTCTTACTTCTCAGCAACTGAGTTGCAGTGCAGCAGTTAGTAGTTAGCAGTGGTGGTGCTATGGGCAGCATGAGGAAACGATTTGAGAGGGAGATGCAGTATAGATGTGGCAGTGTCATTGGTAGTGACATGGGCATCAGTACAGAGACTAGCATCACAATGGATGGAGGTCAGCAGTCCAAGCATCGGTGCAAAGACTAATGCCAAAGATCAAGGTGACAGTTCAGTGGGGAACTATTGCTAGAGAACACTCCTCGCTAAGAGGGAGTGTTGAGATTTTGGGGTAGCATCGGATGTGCTATAACTCCAAAACTTTGTGGAGGGGATAGAACACATGAGATCTCCAAGACCCATAAAAGCGTTTAGAGAAATTCCATCTGGTGTAAAATTTATTCAAATAATTAAATTTGTTAATGGGGACCCTAAGTCTAAGTTAGGGAAATTAAAAAAATTAAAGTGAATTAATTTACACATGTGATGAGAACATTCTAAGTGACGTGGATCAAGCTTCTTTTAATATTAGCCATTGATTAGTGATAATATCACAGCCATTGATTTGTCAACGAGAAAAGTATAAAGGAAGGGCTTGGAGTCAATTGGAGAACACACACACAAAATCTAAGAGATCGAATTCTTCTGACGGAGCAGTGCTCGGACGAAGATCAGATCTGAGTGATTTAGAGAAGCAGTGAGGGGCGGATGCAGTGATTGGTCAGGAGGACCAAGAGTACAACGCAGAGCAAGGGAAACAGAGACACAGTGGAGGCAGCGCAGCCATCAGAGGGTGTGATGCAATCCATAGAGAGGGTGACACAGGCCACACAGGGGCAGCGCAGAGCCTCCAAGAAAAGTCTGAAATTCAACTAGAGACTAGGGTTTCTGAGCCGATAGGGATGAAACTAGACTCCGGTAGAAGTTGATCAGCTCAGAGCAAGGGTGACGTAGTCCCTCAGTCAGTGCCACGCAACCTTACACAGTGGCAGCGTATAGATTGTGCAAAGCTAGTTGAGGTTTCACTAATGGCTCATCCAGATCAGCTAGGACTTGCGGGAGTGAGGTAAAACTCACATTTTCTTTGTAGCCAAGGTTTTCTCTATTGGGTGAGCTGAATTATGGCACCCTAGATGTACTCAGAATATTGTTGCTTAATAATAATAAACCCTCATATCTGTTGCACCGGTTTTCCCGCATTGGGTTTTCCGAGGAAATTTGTCAGAAAAATCTGTGTCCTTTGTCATATCTGCATGATGTTCAGTAAATGATCTGTATTTTTGTGGGTTGCTAGTTGTGTTTACCTTGAATTTTTTTTTAATATTTTTAGTTAAATAACTTGTGCATAATAAAACAAGTAGGAGAAGTAAATCAATATTTAGCAGTAGGATTTTTGTACTCATAAATTTTCACAGTATACAAATAAAAAATAGACTAGGAACCCAATGGCGTGCATTAACTCCATTCATTCTCTATGCTTCCCACAAATAAATAACATCAAAGAGTAACAAATATACAAAGAAAAACGAAACTGCATATCAAAATTCACACTTGCATTTCTGACCCAAATGACAAAAACCTGCAAAGCCTCCAAACTAAACAGAGTTAGCTCCACAAAAAATGAGATTACTCGCACTAATATCAAATGGAAATCAGTATACACTAGCACAGACACATCTAAAATTGTGTTTGATATGCACATCAAATGCTCCAAAGCTCGAGGTTGAATATCTCAAATTTCAATCTTTAATATATCAGTCATTTCTCTGAACTCAGGATATGCAATATTGACCCTATCGAAACCAGAATTAGATGCATTTGGGATATTATATTCGATGCACCTAACACATAGTATAGATTAAATGTAATTACATGCAAATAAACTATTGACAGACCCACCCCCCCCCAAGCAAGATGTAGAGCATCTCACATATTTCGATACAAACACAAACAACTATTCATTCAAATACCACATAGTTTATTCTTGTGGTAAGGATATGAATCAAACTAAAACAAGAATTAGAAGAAGAAAAAACATACCTTCGGTCCCTCTCTGCAAGTGTGTGTTCTAAAAGTACAATATATCCAATGTCATAGTTGATGCATTTGCCAAATAATCCTGGCCCAAAAGAAATGGACAAGCAAATCAGTATCACATGCCAGGCATAAGCAATCTCAAAGTAAGCATTTGGAAAAGTTTCGTTCATAGTGCCAAAATAATAACAGTAAGTTGAAGCAGTCATCGGTGATAGAAGCACAGATCCATGTTCCTGGATACAGTGGATTATCGCATTATGTCCCTTGGATTACAAGTTAGAAAGCAGCACCGAATACAACATACATCAACAGGTTTTTATCTATAGCTCTTTCATGTTTGGACAGACAATAAGAAATTGAATACAATTCATGTGAAGGAACAGTTAAAGAAAATTCAAAGCACACTTAAAATTCAAGAATGAAAACTCAAAATCAAAAGAGCACATCATAATCTCTAAAGAAGGTTTCATGATGTTCACCAAAAGATGAATCTTTGCAAAAGTATTGGCTCTAAAAGCAAACCATGAGAATTTGAGCTATGATAGATCATAGGAAGCTAAGACATTAAATCTATGGGATGCAGGATATCATTGAATTAACTTGTGAGTAATGATGATAAAGAGTCAAATCAATGACACCTACCTACCCCTTTTCTAAACAATAAGGCAAATTTTTTACAGCTAGATATGCTTGGAAAAAGGAGGGCATGGTTGCCTCTACAGTGACAACTAGAAAATGAAACATTGAAACCCTATGCACAGCAGGTTGCATGAGTAAATGATAATACTATATGTTGGAAAAGGACATTGATGTGTTTGAGATGAAAAAAACTGAAAAATAAGTTAGGATTTTTCATAAAGTAGTTCGAAACTGAATCCACTGGTTAGAAATTGTCCCCCACCAAACAATGCTTCAGGCACCACTCAATTCTACATTTGGTATCCAAATTATCAAAATTCAGTTGTGCATAATTTTGTTTTCTGTGATCAAAACATAGTACTAGCCACACAATTGTTCAAAATGCAGAGCATATATACATACATTTTTGGTTTCTGCTTGAGGCCACACATTGCACATATTGTGGCTAGGGTTTGAAGCCCATACTCTAAATGGGGAAATCAGGATAATCAGACGCTGCAAATGCACATACTGTTCTAGGGTTCGAAGCCCATTACAGTTTTGAAGATCTTAGAGATCGCAACATCAGCTTCACAAATGGCTACTACCATCAATAGAATATTGGATCTTTACAATACTTTCTCTAATGGATTGACAGATAAAATCAAGGAGTAAAATCTTAAAGATGTTGATCTCAATGTTAGATCTCAAGCACTCAATGCCCTGCTTCAAAATCGTCAACTCCAGGTTTTCAAGCAGGGTGATTTCATAGTTTAGAAGCAACAGACGAAAGAAGAATCTGTAAGTTTTAAGGGCCTCTCATCTAAAGATATGCTCATATATCAATTCATAAAAAATGCGGGAAATATGGGTATATGGAAAAAAGATATGAAAAGAGAAACAAATTTACAGCAGCCACAGGTTAACAAAGCATTGAAAAATATAGAAGCTCGTGACTTAATAAAAGGGGTGGAGTGTGTTTCTAACCGAGCAATGAAGGTGTATATGCTAGCAGAATTGACACCTTCAAAGGATATAAATGGAGATGCATGGTACACAGGGCTAGAATTTGATATGGAGTTCACTAACATTGTTAAGCAACAGTGTTTGCAGTTCACCTTGCAACAGGGTGTAGCCACTATTGAGAGTGTTGCTGATTTTGTGAGAAAATCAGGGATATCAAAGGTGGAATTGAAGGTTGAAGAGCTCAAGCAAATGGTGATGTGGAAGAAGCGATAATCATGGGAACCAGAGACTACTGCTATAGAGGTTCCCAAGCTCAAATTCAGGAGTGGTCATCATTTACAAACATTCCTTGTCGAGTTTTCCCTCTCTTGCGAGAGTGTACAGATGATGATGGTGTGATTTCTGATTTCCATGGCACACCAGCTGCATTATACATGCAATAATTTCTTAAACTCTTACCTTCTTGTATGCCTCTCAATAGATGGAGGAGGGCCCGCCTTCTTCTTCTTGAAAATGAATAATTGCTTCTTCATCTTTGCTCGAGTCGAACTCTTCAATACATTCAGTATCGATGAGAGGGTGTTAAGGCTCCCCTCATGTAGCTCTAGCTCTGCTCTACTGTTTTGGTAACAGAATGCTCTGTGTTTACTTTGCCCCCATTTAGTTTGCCCGCCAATCCTCCATGACAATACCCTTTTGAAATTTTAATCGAGTGGGAAAATGGTTTTCGGACGACTCAAATCATTTTAATCAGAAGGGTCAAAAACGTTTATCACAATATAATAAATATTTTTATTTCTTAAAAGTTATTCGAATATGGTAAATATTTTAATATTTTTCAAAAGAAAGGCAGATACTATGTTTAGTTTGCAAATAAATTTATTTTTTATGTTTTTTTTTTTCATTGTATATGATTAATTTAGATTCATCTTCATTTCAAATTTATCAAGTGTCCAGAGATCAAATCTAAAGAGGTTTGAACCTCAAGAGATTTGATTCTTCCCTCTAGACCTTTGGTAGATCTAGAGTCAAGATAGATCTAGATTGGTTTAATTATTAATTTTATGTTTTTAATTTTTATTTTATTTTGATGAAATCAAAATGTTAAAGAGAACATTACAACGTCTTTACCATAAGAGAAGAATTCAACACTAGAGAAACCCTAGAGGCCCATGGAAAAATTTCAGGCGAAGAAAGCGTCGTAGTTTTGACAAAGAGTGAACAGGCTCTAGACAATGCTAGGCTCTAATATCATTGTCAAAATGCAAGATAAGATTAAATAGTAACCATGAGTTTTTTATCCACGTGATATATATTTTGTAGAGAGATGGTCGCCATGATAAACCCTTTGAAGACATGCAACTACTCATCAAATATGATTTTAAGATGAGATGTTGATTGCTTACTATTGGACCCACATGGAGGAGGAGGAGTTGGTGGATTATGAACTAGAGGAGGGGGGTTTTCAAAAAATTTGGTCTAGTCCCAAGGATTTTATCCATTCGCATTTCAAAGTTGACTTAGAAGGTCACCATACCGCAGTTTCTAGGCCTACCAGATCTTTAGAAAGAAAAGTTAAGAATTCAATAGCCAACTATCTCGTGGTTCGAAGGCCCTAACCCTTGCTCCAGCCATGCACTATTCGATTCCTTTAGTTTCGGCTAGCTGGGGGCCTAAGGATGTTTTTCAGGGGCTAGAGAACTCTTCTTGGGGTGTGTGGCTCTAATTTTAGTTTCCCTATTGTCCCAGATATTGGAGGAAGACATACAATGTGTTACTACTTCCTTAGGGTTTTCAGAATTTTTTGAACACAGTGGGGGTTCTTCACTCTCAGAAGCCTCTCTAAACTGTTTTCATGTATATCCTTCATCTCAAGTGCCATCAACCTCGCCCTCCTTCGTTGAATTAGTGAAGGAGAGCCTTGCCTCGACAACGGAAGAAGGTCAAACTAACATCATGAATGGTCTTGTGGTTTTCAGGGAGAAACACTCTTGTGAATAAGAAGGAATTATGATTCAAAAGGAGTATGAGAAAGCGAGGAAGAGGAAAATCCATTGTAGTGTCAAGAAGAAGAACAAAGTCCTGCTTTCTCTATTTTTGGGAGTCAACGTCACCATTCAAAATACTAAGGAAATGTCCCAAAAATCCTTGGTGGGGCAAGTAAGGGATTGAAAATTCATGTCCTCAACCCTAAATGTGTGGGCGGACAATGAAATCTTACCTATTTTAAAATTTTCTCCATAGGTGTCACTGTTAGCCCAAGGTTAGATTCATTTGTCCTTCAAAGATGTAGCAGACACCCAGAAGGTACAACAAATGGTTTAGAAAATTGATTCATCTATCCTTTTCAATTTCTAGATGTCCCTCTTCGATGCAAAGTAGGATAGAATAGATATGGCCCCAGTCTAGGTTCATCTTCCAAGTCACCCTCCTACCTATTGGGATTCCCTAATTTTCAAAGATATAGGTAACTCATTGGGATCTTATTTAGCCCATGAATCTACATATTTAGAGATGGGGATTAAGACATACACCCATATTTTGGTTAATATGGACCTCATAGAAGGGCTTATAGAAGGCATGGATATCGAGATTGGGGTGGAGTGTATTCAGCTATTGGGTTATGAAGGAATACCTTTTAGGTGTAGGCGGGGCCATAGGTATGGGCACCTGGCTAAAAACTATAAGCTTCCCTTTTCTTGCTTAGGACTATCCATCTAGAGGAAAGGACATATTAGGTTAGAAAAGGGTTCTGGATTGGAGGTTTTGGGTGTTGAGGAAAAGCTAAATGGTGCAAATCCTCTCTGCAACACATCCTCCAAGTTGTTGGTGACAATTGTCAAGATATGGTGTTTATGTTGTCAGTTTTCTAGAAGGCCTACTAAAGGGGTGGAGTTTCATTTCCTTGGATGCTAATGGAAGGTTAGGGGGTTTAGCAATTGGATGGAAAGCCATAAATATTTGGGTATCCAATTCTCGGGGTTTGGATTCTAGTTTTTCCATTGAGGACAGAGAGGAAGAAATGGAGGGAGACATGGAGAGGGAGGTAGGGACAAGGAAAGAAATGGAGGGAGGGAAGGAGGGAGAGGGAGAGAAAGGGAGAGCTAGAGACTAAAAATTATGCACACTATTTATTTGTTGTTATTAGAATGAAGGTTTGAGATTGTATTTTGTTGAGGAAAAGGTGAGAGGAAACCCTAATTTTAGGGGATGAAGTGGTTATGGTAGCAAGGAATCTTTTAAATGAAACATATTTTTTTCATGTTATAAAATGCCACCTGTTTAAGCAAACTACAAATGAAGTTTAAACCAAGTTGTAAAAATCTAGAATCTTTATTAAATGTAAAATCATTTTATTGTTGAGAACTATCTAGTCTAGGAATGAAACTCCAACACCTTCCATTGACCAATTTTTAGTACACACTTCATTAGAGGCCTCTTTTATACTCAATTTAATATCAATTTTATGCTTAAATGATAGGACTGCCACACAACTTCCCTCATTCTATGCTTTACTATATGCCTCTTATATATTTTATTTGTCATGTAGGAACCTCTAGGACATATGAATCCAACACACAACTCAACCCCTAAAAAATAAATTTTATGCTTCCTCATAATGAAGGGGTTTATTATAACTCTTAAAGGAAGTTTAGATTATTGGTTGTGGGCTGATCCAAACCTTTCTATCGAAGATATAGTTATGATGATGAGCCTTAGAAACTTAGCCTAAATCCCATGGAATGCTCTATATCCAACCCATAGCTAGGTTGATTAATCATATTTTATTATCCTTAATACCTTGTCTAGAATGAGATAGGTTCAGTATCGTACCTAGCCTAGTCATTACCCCATGTGATTCTCTAAAACTATGCTACATGCATTGATTATCATACTCCTTAATGGTTGGTTTTGCAAGTGTGATTTTTTATCTTTGACATCCCATCTTGTACAATTCTCCCATTAATTATCTTTTTTTCCGAATACAAAGAAGCACATATGATAGACCTTCAACATTCGTGTATTTTCCTCGAAAAGCGAGACACTTTGAAACAAAATTAGAGTTTGCATGTCATTCATTCAATATTTTGAACAACATGCAACTAATTATGGTAGGTATTGGAGTATTTTGTTTGACATGTATGTTTATATTTAGTTTCATTTTCTTAAGTCGAGATGGTATCAAGGAAAAATCATTTGGCCATTGGTTTGACTTTGGTTGACATAGGCCCTTAATATTTGTGCCCCTTGATATATTTTTCCTTTTGTTCTTGATTCAATTATTTTTGAATTTTTTCCAACCTCATGTATAAAGTTTATCCTTATCAATTGAGTCACCTATACACCAATTTTAGTCATCGTTATCTAACAATATTGATCATTTGGAGGATGGGGATGGTGTGGTTCTAGGCCTTGCCTCTCAATTGAACATTTCTTTATCTATCTACTTGGGTTCCAACACACCTCCTTCCTAAATTCTATGCACCTTCATTCTTTAGGGCTTACAACCTAATGTTATAATTACAAAAATGGATGAATGACAATACAATGTTAAGGAAAGTTCTCTTGCATGCCTTAAAGTGCCCTGGATTCATATGAAGACTGTTAGCTAATTTTTTTGTTTCTTTTAAGCTCAATGCATTTCTGAGTGCAACTTCTTTGCTCACAATTCATTAGCTAGCATTCGTTCTTATTGTTCTTCTTTCGTGGACAGTTTGTGGCATAGTATCCATGCTCATGAATACTCCCGCTCTCCATTTTTCCAAACATCATTTTTAATATTATGCCTTCAAATATAATTTTAATATCATACCCATTGCTTTTCTTATGGATGTTGAGCGCACTCCGTGATTCTTTGTAATTCCAACAATTGATTTTAAAGGAAGCTTAAAAAATCAATTCAATTTCATTCTAATAAATTTATTTTAAAAAAATTGATGGTGAACCACACAATGAGTGGTTCGAAAGGCGTGTACCTTAAAAATTTTATGTTATTTATCCATAAGAGTTTTTAAATAAATAAATTAATTAATTATTAAAATAAAATTGAGATAAAATAATAAATTTAGGAGAGGTTTTTGCAACCCATGGTTTTTCTCATGGTATTCCACCTTGCCAATAAGGGGGAATTAACCTGCTCTCATTTGGAATGGCTAATCCCAACGAGTTTTAAGGATTATTATAAGGGTTAGGGGAATAATTAGTTAGTGGTTAAAGGATTAAGGATTAGGGGCTTAGGGCTTAGGGGAATAGGGGCTTAGGCGTTAGAGGTTTAGGGTTTAGAGGTTAGGGGAATAATGAGACAGTGGTTAAGGCGTTAGGGATTGGGGGCTTAGGGGTTAAGGGGTTAGGGATTGAGGTCTTAGGGGTTAAGGGATTTAGGAGCATTTATGGGTTAGGGGAATAATGAGTTAATTGTTAAATGGGTTAGGGGTTAAGGGAATATTATGCATTTAGAGGTTAAGGGGTTAATATTATGCATTTAGAGGTTTATGTTTTAGGGGGTTAAATGGGTAAGGGGTTGGGAATTAGGGTTTAATGGGTTAGGGGTTAAGGGGTTATAGGTTTAGGGTTTAGGGGGTTAAATGGGTTAGGGGTTTAGGGGGTTAGGGGATTTAGCATTTAAGGATTTTAGGGGTTAGAAGTTAGGGGCTAATGGGGTTAGGTTTTAGTGGGTTAGATGGGTTAGGGGTCAGGAATTAGGGTTTAAGGGGTTAGGGTTAAGGGTTTAAAGGTATAGGGTTTAAGGGGTTAGGGGTTAAGGGTTTATAGGTTTAGGGTTTAGGGGGTTAAATGGGTTAGGGGTTAAGGGTTTAGGGGTTAGGGGGTAAGGGTTTAGAGTTTTATGGTTTAGGGGTTAAATGGGTTAGGGGTTTAGAGGTTTAGGTGGTTAAATGGGTTAGGGGTTGGGAATTAGTGTTTAAGGGGGTTAGGGGTTAAGATGATAGTTTCATTAGTCTTTGTTTGTGCACAACAGTTGCTTATTCTTTGCGTCTCAATGTAACAATTTTGTAAGTATTTTTGCTTGTTGCCATGTCTTCTTTACTTATTAATTTATAGTATTTGTTAGCCATTGATTTACATTTATTAATGAAAATGTCTATTGCAATCAAACCAAATGTATGTTCAATCTCTAGTTTCAAACTCAACCACAGTGTTGTCACACAATTTAGGTCGGGAGAATGGCCATCTGATGAAGTCTTAATGACCAGACTGCACCTCATGACTACTCCAGAAAATCTTAAGCTAGAGTGTCCCACATTCATGAGAAATTTGGCTCTTATACTCTTGCTCCACCCAACCGTGTCCTAGAAATACCCTTGTTTATTGCAAAAACATCCTAATTTTGTCAACCTTGTCCCTTAACAGACCAAGGAAACATATGTGACTGAGAGGAATGGAAAGCACTACAAATTTGAAGAGAGTACAAAAGACTAAGATGGTTTAAAGGACAAGCTTGAAGAATGTAGCAGTGTTGAAACAACTAAAATTTATCCCAAACAAATAGTTGATAATGCGAAACCTTCTTCTGTACCAGTCAAGCAAGACTACATTCATGTGAGAGAAAGAAGAGGCCAAGCGAATGATAGGCATAGCCTGGAAGATAGGGTATGGTTCCCTCTTTTTGATGAAATATTTGATCTACATTTTGTCTATCGAAGATTAACCATTTTAACCTTGCCAACAAGGTGGAATTAACCCAATTGTAGGTCCCAATATGTCATGATATATATTAACTCTAGATATATATTAGAAGGAATAATTAAGACATAGATTGATAGAGGTGGCGAGAAAAGGGGAGTCACAAGGGAAAGGTGGAGATAAACTGAAGGAGAGGGGAGAGAAGGAATGGAGAGAGAAAGATAGGGAGAGGAGTGAGAGAGGTAGAGAAGGGTAAGAGAGGGAGATAGTGACACAAAGATGGAAGGGGGGTAGAAAGAAGGATAGAGGGAGGGATATAGCGAGAGGATTGGAGGGTAGAGAGAGAGAGAGGGGGGGGAAGAGAGAGAAAGGTAGGAGAGAAAGGGAGAGAGAAGAAGTACAATGGATTAAAACAACAAATATATTAGGCCCACTCTACACAAATCTGCAATCAGAGAATTCGGGATAAAAATAGCAGGCTCCAACAACAATTGCATAGAAGTCTTTATTACTCAAATAGAAGAATGTCACAGCAAGTTGTCATCTCACAAAAGCTCCTACTACAACCTACAAGCTAACAATACTCACTCTTATTATCTATTTCTACAAATGTCTAACTATTGTGCCCATCCTTTTCATTTATAAGTTAAGAGAAGGTGTTGTTAGAAAACAGGCTAATGACAGTGTTAGTGGTGTGTCTCCCTTGAGCATGAGCAACTCCCTCATAAATTTGCCTTGTATGAAAGGTTTTTCTTTTAGAGTAGTGCATTATCATAGTAGATATAACTCCTCTCTTGAAGGTGCCTCATTCCATAAGTGTGCACTCATGAATGCACCTGAGATGATGGTGTTAATCTCCTCAACTAGTGTGCCATACTTGGTGGGTGTGACCCAACAACTAATTCGTCTATCCTCGAAGGTGTCGTTATAAGATTCTAGCTGTATTTAAGAATATTTCTAACTGGTGTACCACAATCTAGCTCCGCAATCCTGGTGCTGCTCAACTTCTCAAGGCTGAGGTGAGACCAACTCAGACCAACTAGGTAATCTAGCACTCTTGAGAATTTTTTTTTCCAATAACCCAAGATTCTCCCCCAACTTGTCAAACTTCCCCTTTGTTAGGAGCTTTGTCAAACTATTAACCATATGCAACTTTGTCAGAACTTGGTCCAACACTACTAACTCCCTAATGAACTTGGAATCTTAGGAAATTGTATTGAATATCAATGTGTTTGAAATGGTCATGACACATTTGATTTTCATAGAGCTTGATGTAACTTTGTTTCTCACAAGAGAAAATATTGGGCTTCAACAACTGATTGGTTGACACTACAATCAAGTTGCAAATCTAGATAGCTTCATAATAAGTATATGAAACTGCCATATACTTTGCTTCAGTGGAACTGAATGAAATTGTTGCTTTCTTCTTGTTGATTTAATAAAAATGATTTATAAAATGATAATAATGATGTTTAAAATGAGCCTTGTGATGGTCTATTTATACACATTGATTGTTCACGAGGTGTAGGGGTATGTTTATAACATCACTGCCTTGAAAGCATTGTCTTGAAAGCACAATAATTATAATTTTCTTTAGTTAAGCACATTTTTGTGGTGGAATGAAGATTATCAGATATCTATTTATACTTTGTAGAGGTTTGACTTTGTTTGTCTTTTGAGTGTTGGTGAGGTTTCTTTGTATTTTTTGCATCATAGTCTAAAGTCTTTTGACCTAATTGTTTAACATGAAAGCTTTATGCTTATTGGCAATATATTTGAAATACCTGCATGATCAAGAAACTGTTATGGTTAATTAAATTACTAATAAGGTACTACAGAAAGAGGATGATGTTGAGAGGGCTTGCCTGGGTGACTCTGGGAGCAACCCGGAGGTGGTCAGACAAAGCTCTTCTAAGTTACAAATCTGAAGAGAAAAAATTGGTGATGTATATGTGGTTGCTCAACCTGGGTTGTATGGAAAATCTTGGCAGAGAGTGTTTACCTTTCCGTGTCTTCACGAAAGTAGGTTGTCTAGTCACAGAATAAAATCACTACATGTAGGTGATGGTTCTGTAGTAAGTACTCAGCCTTATCTTCAGAATCGCTAACAGAGAGGATCAGGTTTGAATACAGGATATAATTTGATGAATTTGGAGGTTTAGAGTTAAAGAAAAAATTTGTGGTGATGTTTGGATGGGTGCTAATTTGTAGGGTTTTCCATTTTTATAATTTTCTTTGTTGTGATTTCTACCATGCTACCTAGTTGCTTTCCTGTTTCTGTAGCATTTTAACTTTTTCGATGTATATCTCTCTATTGTTTCTTGCCCCATTTGAAATGTCATCCTTATTTGGTAGGTTTTTTCTTCAATATAGTGTGAATATTTTTCCATCACACAGCTTTTGTGGGGTTTGTCTACACAAATAGCTTGTAAGGCCCATTCATCAGGGTATTTGATGAAATGAAATGATTATCGATGATCACCAACTAATGGTACTTGCAGGTATTTACTCTAAAAATTCTACAGTTTTCATGTGCCAACAATTATACAACATTTTAACCTCATGAATTAGTCTCCTCTGTTCTCTTAGCTGATTCTATAAGCACTTATTGTTGTTGTCAAAGATTTTACTCTCTAGTCCCATTGAGCTATTTCAGTTATTTGTGGACAATATTGATCTATTTTCATTTCATTTCTTCAATTTTTTCTGACTGTTATGCATTGCCTTTCGCCAGTGCCTTCTTTCTTACCTATGATTTTTCTGCTTAAGCATTCCAACTAGCCAGAGCAACAGGGGCAGCAGAAGCCACGCAATCCAACCAGAGCCCAGCAGGGGCAGCAGGAGCCACGCAGGCCCAGTCAGGGCAGCGCAGGGGCAGTGTAAGCCCTTCAGGTGTGACACAGGCCCTTACTGAGCAGTGCAGAGGCTGACACAGGCCAGTTAGGCTGATGTAGAGGGATTCAGAGCAGCGTATTACTGTTGTTTTTATTTCTCTGTTGGGTGAACTAGTTTTGGTGCCTAGGATTGTTGTACTTAGATTATGCATAATAATTAAAACCCTCCAGAGCTAGCTGCACTGATTTTCCCACATTGGGTTTTTTTTTCGGGGATAGTTGTCCAGAAAATCCGTGTGTCACTTCGTCTATGAGCATGTTATTCAGTATTTGATCTGTATGTGTAGGTTGCTAGTTGTATTTACTATTTACTTCACTAATTTATTGAATATTTCAGAAATTAACTTGTAACTTAATTCAAGTAGGATAATTAAATCAAGATACTGCAATAGGGTTTCTTCGATTAAGAAATTTTCACATTCCCTAGGTCTAGCCCCATTAGGTCACCTAGGGCAACAATTTCCCAGGAATCTAGCTGGAGGAAAACTTCTATCTCCTAGAGGCAGCTGCGTTGCTGGGTGCCGTCACTCTCATCAGAACTTGGGCCAATTCCGACGGTGGAATCTCTGGATACCTCAAGCCCTAGCTCTAGGATCAAGTTTTGCCTAGGTGTTCCCAAGGATAGAACCTAGTAGGATCAATTTGACCTATTGAAGTAAAAAAACTTGTCTGATCATTTCCCATCACCTTGTCCAGGATAGGAACATCATTGGTTACTAAATTCCATCCATGAACCTGGGCTGGGTCCACTTGGCCCCGTGTGGTCCCATTTGGTGTCAAAGGATTTTCATCAAGGACCATTTGGGAATCCAAGTTACCAAAGGATTTTAGGGATTGAGAACTTCCTTCATAAGTCTTATTCTTCTCCCTCAACCCTTCAATCCCCCTCCTCTCTCCCTAGAAGGTAATTCCCTTGCTTAAAAGGAAAGCAAGTCCCATTCTTTATTTTATCTTAGGGAAAGGGTTTCAAGGGTCACTTCCCACCTATTCATTGATAAAACCCTAAAAAACCAAGGTTCAAGGGCCTTTTTATTATTTAAAATAAGATAAAACCCTAAACAACCAAAACCCTATCCTAAGGAGATGTAACACCAAGATTTTATGGGCCCCGTTGGGGTTAGTTGGGCAGCGAACTTCCCGGGGTCGTAACTTGGTCATATGATCTTCGTTTGACGCACATGATACCTCGTTAGAAATATCTCTCTGAGGAAAACAACCACTAATATGATTTCTATGAAATTTCCAAACCTTTCATGCCAAAAAAACATCGTTTGGGACCTCAAAATGGCTTCGAAAGTTCAAGACTCGAAAAACTGACAAAAATAGTAAATTGTGCTATAATTAAGGAAAATAAAAAACTGAAAGAGACAATGGCTAGGGCCCAAGTGGAATAGGCGAGTTGCCACCAATATCCACCTCGATCACCTTAAATCAAATTTCTTGAGCTAACTCAATCATCATGACTTAGTTAATTGACACAAGTTGTTATGAGACAAAATTACAATTTATTGTCCAATTTATTTAAGGAAAAATAAATGAGACGCCTCACATTCATCACTCTTGGTACATCAAAATTCCTCACCAGTGTGGGTGCATTTTTTTGTTGTCCTTTCTAGTTGCCAATTTCACTGTTTCTTGTTGCAAATTTCAACACTCCCTCTCAACAAGAAAGGAATTCAATCTATCCCCATACGAGTACCTTTGGAATGTTACGCATGCTACACTTCTCTAGTGTTGTTTGCAAATCTTTGATGAATAGCCTTTGAACAATGAATCGGTAAAATGCATACATACATCGAGTCTTAAGGCTGTAGCTACTACCTCCTCTGAAAATGCTTTGGATTCTTTGCCTTCTTCTTGAAGCATACGCATCCGTGCCCTTTGAACTATTGCTAACTCTATTTATTATCGTTGACATCTGTCACTACAGTTTATATCTTGTTGACATCGATTCTTGTTGAATATTGCAACAAGAAACAGTGAAGGAGGCATCCTGAAACATCATTCCTAATCCTAGTTGGAAAGTGATCACCAAAGCTAGGTGGGGGCCACACAGGTGATTTTTGTCGCAAACTCTATTTTTAGACTATTTCTATTTTTAGACATGTCGATCATATTCTATGAGTTGCAGGATGCTATTTGTGGATGGTTGGTCTAGTTGGAAAAATAGATGGACTTCTATTTTTAGACATATTAGGCGGAGTCTATTTTTAGATTTCCAGTCTAAAAATGGATATGTCGAATATTATTAGCTCTTAATAATATTTGGACTCTAAACAATATCTTATTCTCTTGGAATTAGTTATATAAGTGCCACCAGTGTGACAATAAGGATAAACTAGGTGACTTCACCGCTATTCCTAAGGGAGGTAAGGAGCTATTGCATGGATACTTCAGTTAGAACTCATGTGACAGAGTTTGGTGGAGTTATTAAAGTAGTTGATGGATTTGTGTTCAGTTTAACTGAGTTAAACATAGTTGAGCTAGTTGTATCTAGTCTAACTGATTGATACACTAGTGAGAGTGGTGTGAATTAATTATTAATTAATTCACTAATTATTAACTCATTAATCAACTAAAGAATACATCGGTTAACTACAGTGCATGGAAGTTTCGGTGGAGACCAGTGCAAAGATAGGTGAAAGGGCAAGTGTGACTATTAGTTGTGACTATAAGTGATGCATGGTTTGCATCCAACACTCAGTAGAGATGCCTATAAAAGGAATGTGAGCAAGAGGCACGGAGGAAGATGGGAACTCATCGAGGCATTCTTCGAGCGGGGATTGCGCATTAGAGTAAGCTATCAAGTGGAAAAAGATTGGAGCATGTGTTTTTCTAGATCTAGCTTGATTAGTGTGTAACAATTGGAGGTTGTGCTGAGAGCTTGTGAGGAGCTTTGTACAATTATTGTTACATGATCTCTATGACATATGATATACAGATAGTTGGGGGTTTTCAGCTTTAAGCTTTCCCATTACATACTGTGTTCATATGTGTGAATTTTTATGGCTTTAATGTGTGCATGCAATTGATTTTATTTCCGCATGTAATGATCAATGGTAGAAGAGATTCTGTATTGTGAATGAAGTCAAATAGTGTGTGATCAGGAGAATCTCGGTGAATAATATATCAGTTATTCAAATTTCTACAACTACATCAATCTAAATGATCCTTCCTACTACTGTTGTACTGTGGGCTCCTCATAGCTAGGTTCGATCCATGAGACACGCCATCTCAATGGACCTTGCCCAAATTTGTTATCTTGGGATTATGTCTACGCATAACCCCACCTTACACCTCGAGGTATGGCTGCTCCCTCTTCCCATCTGGCTCGAAATTTCCCCCTCGTGGAGGTCTTTTCTTGAGTGGATGCTTCCACTCGGTCTCCTCTCTGCTTCTCCAATTGTGGCAGCTACTCCACAACCTTCTGAGACTTCTTCTCATGAGGATGCATATTGAGAGGTAATTTATGCTCCCTCTAAACCACCAAGTCTCTAACTTCTGCTTTTCTCCTCAAAGCTTTGCATGCATCTAGTACCTCAAGTGCATATAGGTTCTTGACTCGCGCACAGTGTAATTGTCCCGAAGTTACAAAAAGTTTCTAAAAAAGAGTTGATTTTAAATCAATGATATCTCCCTCATCCGAGCTCCGATTTGACCGATTTTTTTTTTCCCATTTGGGTAGATTTGCACAAGGAATCCAAATATTCTATTTGTTTTCAAAAATTTTACACCAAAATCTTCAAATATTCTCTACAAACTCGCCGCCCAAAAAATTCCTGCTCTGATGCCATGTAGAAAATATAACCAATGAGATTCAATCTGATCTTGTAATCTACTAAAACAAGATACTGAATCCTTCCTACAATTTATGGAAACAAAACACGATCGCACAATCATATATAAGTAAGAGAAATAAATTATCAATCGCACAACAACATGATGTATTTGGGGAAAGCAACTAATCAAAACTCCTCTATCTCTATTGTGTATTAAGTCAAGGAATCATGAAACAATACAATGCTTAATCTCTCATGAGATTCTCCAACACTCTGTCAATTGTCTCTCATTGATATAGGCATACTCGGTCTAGTACTTAGCCAATTCTCATCCTTACTTCAACCTGCCTTGCTCATGCAATTCCTAGGGAATTAACTCCTTATTAATTAGGAAAATCAATCTTCCTTGATTGCACAATCCATCATGGCATCCCAATGACTTTATAATTGCACATGGGAATTTTTATCTGAATAAAACTGATAGTTATGTTCCCTTTAACCTCTATCTCAACTGGGTATTCCTCGAAACTGACATGCATGCAACTATTAATAGTGAATTATCAGTTATTTGATTGATCACTCATTGTGAATTATTTCACTGGACCTCTCACTAGCTCATCACTCAGTTAGAACTAGTTAAACTGATTTTAACTCATTTAATTGAGTTAATTACACTTGCACCCCACTAATGCATCAACTTCAACTGGACCCCAAAAATATTAGAATCCCTCTAGAGGCCTCATATTAGACCCTCAACTCGAATTTCTTTAGCTAACTCGGTCATCATGACTTAATTAACTCACACAAGTTGTTATGAGATGAAATTACAATTTATTGTCCAATTTATTTAAGGGAAAAATAAATTAGACGCCCCACATTCCTCACTCCTGGTGCATCAAAATTCCTCACCAGTGTGGGTGCATTTTTTTTGTCCTTTCTAGTTTCCAATCTCACTGTTTCTTGTTGCAAATTTCAACATTTCATAATTTGATGCAGCCTTCACACAAAGACACCATTGAAATCACATGCCCAGATTCTCATGAGAAACCTCTCTTAAGCTTGATCTGCCAGAAGAGAACCAACAATATGCCATCCTACTTCCTAGCGCAAACTGACCATTAAGGTATGAAACATTCTTCTGAAATCTCACATGATGATCTTTCTCTTGGAGGATGATCATGACCTCCCTTTAGCAACCCTTACTCGGCCCTTGTACTCGACCTACTTTAGGACTGCATCTCTCTTCACCCCCTTAATGTGCCAGATAGTGGGAATACATGTCAAACATGCTAAGATGTGTCAAGTGATAAGGCATGCCAAGATGTGCAAGGGTGTGTCAATGTGTGTCAGGGACTATCAAGACAACAAAAGGGAGAAAAAAGTTAAACTACAAGGAAATGAACACATAAGAGGTTTAATAAGTCATCAATTTACCTTTTCCAAGAGGGGCATGCCAGGCACACTAACACTAGGTGGCAATAGGTGCCAAGTGCAAAGTCTTAGTGCATTCTAAGTGCCAAGTATTCCTTTCTTGCTTCTCATCTACTTTCCAACAATTGATCATCACAAATAAATTTAATATTAAACCATGCTAAATCATACCAAGGCATTTCAACGTATTCCATACATGCTAATACTTTCCAAGCACCAACACGTGCCAAGCGCCAATATGTGTCAGGGACTAGTGTTATGCATGTTATGAAGTGGAAGGGAGTGTTGAAGAGTGCTAAGGTGTGCTAGAGAGTGATAATGCATGTTGATGAGTGTTAAGGAGTACTAGGAAAAAACATTAAGGGAGCACTAGGTAAAAATTCAATGAATATGAGGAACGTGTACTGCTAGAGACTAGTGTTAATGGTCAGTGTTAGTTGTCATGTCAAGGAGGGAGTGACAAGGTATGCTAAGCATTGGTAAGGCATGCTAGGGAATATCAAGGCATGTTAATAACTCCCAAAGTGTGCTTGGGAGTTGCAGGGTGTGCTAATTATATCATGTGCCAATTAATAGTTCCAAGATATGCCAATGCATGTTAGGTCTAAGGATGTGGCGTAGGGTGCCAGGATATATCAATATGTGTCAAGGCAACAAAAGGAAGAACCAATAAGAGGGTTAATAATTCAGGACTTTATCTTTTTGAAAAGGGGCATGCTAGGCACACTAATAATAGGTCCCAATACATGCCAAGTGGCATTGTGTGCCAAGTGCTAATGTATGTCAATGCATTCAACGAAGGTGTTCCAGGGCATGCTAGGGACTATATGCAACATGCCAACACATGATAGGAGAGTTCCATGTTGTGCTAGCACATGCCACCATGTGCTTGGGCGTCAGTGTCATCACAAGATGTTCTAGGTACAAAGATGTTCCAAGACATGTGGGGTGCTAAGAAATGTTAGTGTGTGCCAAAGCATTAATTTAAGGTGTGCTCAGATTGTTGACGATTGTTAGGTCTTTCTCATTAATAGAATTGTTAGAGCTCGATTATGTATTAAATAATATATTTCCTACACACAATAATGGAACTTTATCTAAATGGAATTTTCTACATAATAAAAATAATAGATATGAATCATGTGTTGACTCATAGGAAGTCTCTATTCGACTAGTCATTACTTGAGGGAAATGATACACGCTTATTACTTCTTAAAAAATTGACTGACCCTAACCACTATGGCCTTGGACATATTATAAAAAATGCTCCACAATAATGGTATTAAATTGCTATCTTTTGAAAAAAAATATATTAACAGGCACATAGCGTTATCAAAAACTCATTGGAATGATCAATGATGACGAACATTTTTTGATCATCACCAAAAGTAACAAAAAGAGCATTAGTGAGGGTCATTAAAATTTCGTCACTAGAAGTGTCACCAAAGAGAGAATTAGTGATGGGCCTTTAACGACCCTCACCAAAAGTGAAATGTCTTTGGTGACGGACCATAAAGGACCATCACTATATACACTTGCAGTGATGGCTTTTAGTGATCAATGATGACGGACATTTTTTGACCATCACCAAAAGTAACAAAATGAGCATTGGTGAGGGTCATTAAAAGTTCGTCACTAGAAGTGTCACCAAAGAGAGAATTAGTGATGGGCCTTTAATGACCCTCACCAAAAGTGTCATTGAAAATGTCTTTGGTGACGGACCATAAAGGACCATCACTATATACACTTACAGTGATGGTTTTTAAATGACCGTCACCATATGTGACATTGGTGACGGACCTTAAAGGTCCGTCACAAGCATGACCCTCACCAATGTGCTTTTTTCTTGTAGTGTATTAACAATAACACTCTCTCTAATATTCAAACTTGTTTGAAATATGCACAAGAAAAAATTGATTTCTTCTAGCATGAGTCACAGTTACAACAAGAGGAGCTACAACAACGTATTCATCATTATGAACCTATTTATGTTTAGAACATTGAATCAAACTCACATAAGCAACAAGTTGATTCAGATCCAGTTCCCAATGAAGCAAAAAAGTTACATGCAAATACAAAAGTTCAGTGTGCACTTCCTAAGCCTATCATCTAACCTTGGGATGAGCTTGTCCATAACAATATTAGTATTGGTCTTGGATATGACAAGGATGTGTCCTTTCATATTCTAGACTACTCTAAGCCCATCAAATTTCAGAGTGTCAGATTTCCTTATGATAGTTCACTTCATCTCTTCTAGATTTTGTTCCTCTTCCAGAATAGCTACAACAGATTGATAAATGACAACATTGTGATTGAGTTGGCCATATGACAGATCATTTTTCTAATATTCATCCATCTAAGCATTGTCAAAAAACTACTCATTCTTCACACAAATGCTTCAGAAACAAGCCTCTTGCAAGAAAAAATATTCATCTTGTATGGATCGCTTCTTTCCGATGGGAATCAATAGCCAAAAATATGTTTCATTCATATGTCAGAATATCTTATAGATCATTAAAATTCCTTGCAGATGAGGGTTCACCATCATATCATTTTGTATCTGACAGGAGAGGAAGTGATGGTCATCTACAATATTGAAATTCACATCAAGCAAGCCTAAGCCATAACCTCCCATACGATATTCAGATTTTTATCCAAAAACAGAGATTCCCATAAGCATGCCTTTTGGTTGGTGGTCAGCCTTAAACCATCTATGCAAGGTTGATACCTCCCTCTTCAGGCTGAGTTTCTCCCTCTTCATATAATTGGGGATACTTCCTCTAGGAGAAGACTTCACCTTCTTGCTAGTTTTGGAGGAGTCCCAAGAATTGCATTAAGCATTCCGAAGTTGGTGGTGATCCTTAAACCACTACAACTTTAGACCTCAACTTTCAGGTTGAATTTATCCATTTTTATAGAGGTTGCAGACCTCCCTTTCCTAGTTTGAAGGTCTCCCTCTTCAAAGAATTAGGAGCACTTCCTCTAGCAGAAGACTTCAGCTTCGTGCTAGATTTGGAAGAGTTCCAAGAACTGCACTAAGTGTTCCAGTCTTGGTGGCCAGCCTCAAACCACCACCTTATGCCAAAATTTAAGGGAGCACATTCAGCCTAGTGTTTCCATGCATATTTTTCATATTTTGTATTAAAACTCTCTTCTTGGACTCATACATACCCCTTCGGATTAAGGGGGGGAATGTTATACACCTAATCCTTTAAGGGTTGGTGTAGAAGGCGAACGATCAAAGGGATTCCAAGAGACCTTGGGTCGATATGGAATCCAAGGGTCACTCCAATGTATTATATATTAATCATGTGAATAATATGGGAACACACGATTATATTTCTCTTCATATTCTATTCATTCCGTGTGTCTCTAACAAATAAATACAAATAATATGATTTTATTTTGAGCATGAAGAACATGCTTTACAATTTTCTTTTTGACACTAACATGAATAACATACTTACATAAATGATGAAAATATACTTTATAAAATACTAACCATACATAAAAAATTCAATAGGTTTGATGTTTAAAATAGATTTAAATTAAATAATTACTATTAATAAGAAAAGAAGAATAATATATATTTTTTAATTTTATTTTTTTAAAATATATGTTATAATTAAGTTCATATACATGTCTATTTTGTAATAAGGTTTACAAAACTTTAATTTAATGGACAATTAGGTAGATATTTGGGATTTAATCTCCACCTAATATGCTTAGATATAGTCATTCAATTAATCTCAAAATCCAATCTTAGCATTTTTCCCATTTTAAATATTACACATTCCAATTTTTATTTAAAAAATGTCATGTCCATTTTTAAACACCTAGCGTTTGAAAAAAAGAGAAAAAGATTTTAAAAAAAAAAAAACTTCTTAAATATACCTTACTAAAACAAAAGGAAGAAAAATTGAATTGAGAATGAAACCCTCAACTCTCAGGTTAGGAGCATCTGAGGCTGCCACAATGTTGTATTCATTAATCAAACAATCACATATATGTTGAGATTCAACAAGATGATGAGCTTAGTGAAAAGAGTTGCCTTCACTAAGTGGGCCCGCAGCTATTTTTTGGCGCAAGTCTATTTTTAGACATGATGGTCATATTTCAGAAGTTGCAGGATGCTATTTTTGGATGGTTGATCAAGTTGGAAAAATATATGAAATTATATTTTTAGAATATTTGGCGAAATCTATTTATAGATCGTCGATCTATAAATAGATGCATGTCTATTATTATTAGCTCTTACTAATAATCAAACACTAAACAACAACTTATTCTCTTTTAGCACTTTGTTTTAGTGCATAGATGTGGCACATCAGTGGACTAAGGGAATTACGCAATTCCCAAGGGTTTACTGGAGCTAATGCATGGAGGACTCAGTTAGAACTCAAGTGGCAGAGTTATGACACGGTTGGAAGAAGTAGTTATGGAGTTGTATTCAGTTTAACTCAGTTAGACTCAGTTGAGCTAGTTGTATCTAGTCTAACTGATTGATACACTAGTGAGAGTGGAGTGAATTAATTAGTTAATTAATTCACAAATAATAACTCATTAATAAACTGAACAATACAGCAGTTAACTACAGTGCATGGCAGTTTCAGTGGAGACCAGTGGAGAAATATGTGAAAGGACAAGATAGACTATCTGTTGTGACTATAGTGATGCATTGATTGCATCACACACTCAGTGGAGATGCCATTGAGGATTACGCAGTTAAGGATGGAGTAATTCGACTTCATTCAGAGCTATTCTTTAGCATAGATTGCGCAATGGAGGCAGGCTAGCAGGTGGCAAAGATCGGTGCATGGATTTGCAATATTGGGCCTGATTAGGGTATGACGATTGTACTGTACTGAGAGCTTGTGATAAGATTTTTATGTTTTTATGAGATTGTCATATGATCTCCATATTACATAATATATAGCTAGGGTTTTTAGCTTCAAGCTTTCCCGGTTAAAAACTGTGTTATGTGCGATTGAATATTTTTGTTTATGCTTCACATGTGTGTGAAATTAAGTTTTCTGTAAAAGATTAACAAGTGGAATAGATTCAGTAGCTTGCATAAAGTTAAATGGTGTGAGATCAAGTGGATCTTGGACATATGCATGCTTAGTGCATATAATTTCTACAATATACACAAATATAATGGTCACATTATGTTTGGGATATCACAACAATCTCCTAGAAAATAGGATCTAAATCTAATCTTAAACAAAAATTAAAAAAACATTTCTCCATTATTTCTAATTTCCCCCCTTAATGGAGAAAGGATTAATCTCCACACCTAAGATCTCCCTAAACAATTCAAATTTCATCTTATCAAGGTTCTTTCTGAAAATATCAACAACAGTTTCACAAGTATTACAATATTCATGAAAATTTTCCTTAGATTGTATATTTTCTCTAATAAATTGAAGTTGAGCATCAATATGCTTTGTCCTTGCATGAAATATTGCATTATTTGTGAACTTGATCGAGATTTGGTTGTCACACCTGATCACTATACAACCTTCTTTTTTTCTTCTCCAACATCTTGAAGAACTTGTATCATCCAAACAACTTCACAAGTTGTTTCACACAAATATTTATATTATGCTTCTATAGATTACAAAGATACAATATGATGCTTCTTGTTTCTCCAGGAAACAATCTTGAATCCAATACTGAATGCATAACCTATAGTAGATCTTCTATCATCCAAATTACTATCCCAATCTGAATCTGAATAACTTGTCATCAAATGAATCAGTATATTTAAGACCAAAATCAATTGTTCCTTTAAGATACCTGAGCATTCCTTTTGATGATCTCCAATAGATTTCTGTAGGTATCACCATAAATTAACTTAAAACACTAATAGAGTATGTTATGTCGTGTCTAGTTGTAGAAAGATAATTCAAGCTTCCCACTAGTTTTATATACAATGTAGCATCTACCTCATTTGAGCCATAATCAAAATGCAGTTTCACATTCTGTTGCATTGGAACAAAAGAAACTTTGTACTGATCCATTTTAAGCCTTTTGAGCCCTTCTGTAATACACTTACCCTGAGTAACAAAATTTTAACCAACATCTCTCCATACTTCAAGACCTAGACAATAATGTAACTCGCCAAGATCTTTCATTTCAAATACTTGTGACATCTGCTCCTTAATTTCATCATTTAGTTTGATTGAATTTCCTGTAATAATTAAGTCATCAACATACAAAGAAATCAATACTACTTTCCCCTTTACATAAAACTTGGTATACAAATTTGGATCACTTTGACTCCTCATAAAACCCTGTTGAAGAAAGAAGGAATCTATCTTTTCATACCATGACCTAGGTGCCTTCTTTAGCACATACACAACTTTCTTTAGCATGAAACTAAATGTTCCTTCCCCTTTTTCACAAACCCTTCAAGTTGTGTTAAGTACAGCTCCTCCTTTAAATCACCATTCATAAAAGAAGATTTTAAATCTAATTGGTGCATATTCCAATGGTACTTTGTAGCTAATGCAATTAATAATCTCATGGCATTTAATTTAGCTATAGGTCCAAATTTTTCTACATAATCAATTACCTCCTTTTGTGAGTACCCTTTTTCCACCAATATAGATTTATATTTATCTATACGACCATCTGCTTTAAATTTGGGTTTGTACAACCATTTACATCATGTGGGATCTTTTCCTTTAGCCAATTCAGTCAATTCCCAAGTTTTTTTTTTAATCATAGATTCCTATTCTTCCTCCATTTATTTTCTCCACTCTTCATGTTCATTAGGTTCATTAAAACTCATGGGTTCAATGACAATCCATACACTAATTAATGAATAGTACTTAAACCTTTTAGGTAGTCGAATCTTATGAGTAGATCTCCTTCTCACTTCATTGTTTTCACCATTGTTCTCTAAAACTACTTCTCCACTTATGATTGGGATCTGACTGCTAGTGATGTCCATATCGTTGTATTCTTCCTCAAGCTTTTGTTACTCACTATCTTCTGTTTTTTCTTCTAGTTTATTGTCTTCAACTTCATGAAGAATGTGTCATCATTCATAATTGTTATCCTTGTTTCATTCATCTACTTGCTCATGGAAAATTACATATCTACTTGGAAACACTTTGTGAGTAGAGGGATAAAAAAAATTATAATCTTTAAATTATGAACAATATCCTACAAAAATACATTTGATACCTTTAGCATCAATTTTAATTCTGTTATCCTTCAGAATATGTGCAAAGGGTTTACACCCAAATACCCTCAAATGATGAAATACTAGTTTAAAACCATACAAGGATTCAAATGGGGTCTTAAGATCAAGATACCTTGTTGGACTTATGATTTTTAAATAAACAACAGTACTAATGGATTCTGTAAAAAATCATTTGATAGGTTCTTGCCTTTGATCATACTCCACACACACTTCACCAATGTTATGTTTTTCCTTTATGAAACATTGTTCTGTTGTGGAGTATATGGTACTGTAAATTACTGCATTATTCCATGATATTTGCAGTACTTGACGAAGTTCCCCAACCTATATTCTCCCCCTTAATTTGAATGAAGGATCTTTATGAGCTTTATTTTTTGCTTCTCTGCCATGTTTTTAAACTCTTTGAAATACTCAAAGAAATCACTCTTTTTCCTAAGGAATTACACCAAAGTGTACCTTGTGCAATCATAAAAAAACATAAAATAATAGGCACCTCCTAGGCATGGGTCCACAAAAATCAAAATGCACAAGTTATAATACATCTCTTCTTCTCCTATCATAATTAGAGGGGAATTCATATTTGTGAATTTTTCCTAATGCACAACCTTCACAAGCAACATATTCATTCTTTAACATAGGGGGTCCTTCAACCATAGTTTTTTTTTCTGCAGAAACAATAAAACATGATAAATGAGGTGACCATACCTCTGATGCAAAAGAATTTATCTTGACATAGTTATAGAATTCAGTGCTTGATGAATTTTTCTAGTAAAATCAAGCTTGTACAGGCCTCCAAATTTGACTTCCTAAGAAACATGTTTGCAATGATCCAACAAATCTTTGACTATGAAATGTGTTTTGAAGAATTAAACCTTCAGATTTTCATTTCTAATTGTAGACACATAGATCAAGTTTTTCTTAATCCTAGGCACATACATAACAATATGGATGCACTTGATACTTTTATTTGGTAAATTCACAGGTATATCTCAATATATCATGATCTTATATGCACGATCATCTCCAAGGTAGATGTTTCCTCCATTTCTTATTTCCTTGAATTTTTCGTACCAATCCTTATTTCATGTCATATGAATCGAAGCTTAGATTCCACAAACTATGTATTAGCATCATCTGTTTTAGCAACCAACATGACATTAGATAAAAACAACTTAAGATTTTTGAGATAAGAATTCAGGGCTTCTCCTGTAAAATGTCATGATTGTCTTCCATGTTTATACCTAGATTCATCAATTTTCTTCTTATAATAGTATTTGGTAGGATTCCCACTTCTACCACAATAGAAACATTATATTTCAAAATCATTTCTGACATATGACATACCTTGATTTGGTTTTGGAAATGGAATTTTCTGAGATATACTTCTACCTTTACTTCCTCCTCCTTGTTTCCCTTTGAAGAAATTATTCTTTGCCATAAGTGTTAAGCTTGGATTTTAAAGCCTCAAATCCTTGTGCCTCTCTTCTTCTTGCATCATTACACCTATCAATTTCTCAAAATTTGGCACTTTCTCCCTTGCCGCAAGACCTGCAATAAACATCTGATAGTTCTTTGACATTCCATTTAACATAATTGTTACTAGATCAATACTAGGTACCGATTCTCCATATCTCCCAACTTATATTTCAAATATTTGATTCTTGAAACAAATGCACCGACAAATTTGTTTTATTCCATTTGAAAAAACATTAGTTTACTTTTCAAAAACATCACTCGATTTATATTTTTGGTTTCATATAAGTCCTTCAGTGCATTGCAGGTTTCACTAGATGTCTTGCAGTCACAATTATGAGGGATTATATTATCTTTAAAAAACATCCTTAATAATACCTTTTCATTGTTCTCCCGCTTCTCCTACTCTTCAGTTGATACAGTTGTTGTTCTTGCAACATGCTTTTCTTCTTCTCCCTTTGTGATGGTCAAAGTTCCATAGCCTTCCAGCAATGTCTGAAACGTTAATTTCCAATTAACATAATTCGATCCATCTAATTTATTCACCTCATTCAGGTATGTCTCTACAAGAGGATTATCCATCTTTACAAAAAATCCCAATTTCCAACAATGCCCAACTTCTTACTTCACGAGCACCACCACTAGCTCCATGAATCATTGATCAATAGATCCAGCTCCAACAACGGTGAGGTTCAACAACTTCAAACTAAAAACAAATGAATATAAACCAATTTATAGCCATCTATCCATGGTATACATCAAGACACTTATCTCGTGATATATCTCACATTGTCGAGATTAAAACAAATCATAAAATTTAACCATATTATAACTTAAATATTTTATATTATTATCACTATCATTGATTATAAAATGAATAAATATTAAATATATGAGTTAAACATGGAAAAATTTAGAGAAACATGTAGAAAAACATAGCATTTGACACTTGTTGGCATTACATTATTTTTAATTATAATGAAAAGAAAAAATAGTGTATAACTACCTTTTAGATAAATTTCAACACTCTATCCTTAACTAATACTTAAACTATTCCATGATGTTTAATCCCTACTATGAAATTAATAAGTAGTGATAATTAAATTTAAATTCTAAAAAAAAAGACCATTGAGGATTGGAAAAATGAAATTAAATCGAATATCGCAGTCAATCAAAGGTGTTCCTTATGCCGAACCTATTTTAGTATTTACATTGATAAGTTAGAACAGTGTTTGCAAGATGTATGTTTTGTCTACCCCATGCTCACTAGCATAGTCCTAGTTCTTCTCCTTTATGGTGATGATATTGTTCTTTTTTTAAAAAGTCATTATGATCTTGGAAAACAAGGAAAAATACTTCAATATTTTTGCACAAAGATGGGTATCATTGTCAATATTGACAAAAATAAGTCATGATAAATAAATATAAAAAGAGAAAATATGATTCTTTCCTTTATGAGAATAACCACTTAGTGAAAGTTCCTTAATACAAGTATATTATAATGGTCCAACATAAGATCAGTTGGAATTACAAAATTGAGAAAAAGATAAATGGAGGTTGGAAAGCTTATTATGTGCTTGAAAACAACTGTAAGGCAATTGATTATTGGATATGAGATTAAAAAAATCATGTTTGAGACACTCGTCACTCTCATTATTTTATATGGATGTGAGGTATCAGGTTACAAAATATCCAAAGATTCATGGAGGAAGATTGATTAGATCCAAAAGTAGTTTATAACCTACAACCTCAAGATTAAAAGAAGTATTTTTTATCCTATCCTCCTAATTGAAACAAGTATTTTCCCCATTGAAAGAAAGGCTATGACTAGGTGTCTTATGTATAAGAAGAAGTTGTACAATATGGAAGGTGAGTTTACCTAAAATTGCTTCTAACTCTAGCCAAAACTCCCACTTTTGGCTAAAGTAAGGATGACATAAGCATGCCCACACTTGACAACTGCATTAGTCTTGCAAAATAATGATACTATTAAAAATATGGTTATAGTGCAAAGTTAATGAGAATTTGTGGAGCAATAAAGATTTAGAGGGGAAAATGAAAGTAAGATATTGTAAGTGGCTGATCAATCTAAATCTCAAAAATGAAAATTATCATTATGGCTTGACTACTTAGTAAGAAGAAAATGAAAATTGCTAAGATAAAAATCAATTCTAATGAGATTCATAGTGAAATTTGATGTTGGTTAATTCTTTAAAAGCTATGTGATGAAAGGCTTTGCTACTGTACAATACTGCGAGGATTGAGGAAGAAAATCATTTTCTCTTAGATTGCTCATAATGCGCTCACATTGGATTTAATTTTCAAAATATATGTCACACTACCAACCTTCTTGACCTTCTAAATCAACAAAAATATGGTGATGTGGGAACTCCTCTCACTTTCTCTCTACCATAGGACTAAGGTGTTAAAGCATTCCAATTGATCACTTACCTTTTTAGAGGTTAGTTACATCTTATAAGTCTTAGTGGAAGTTAATCTTCATTATAAAACTATTTTTATGCAAAATATTTTCAATGTCTTTATCTTTCCATACCTACACACCCAACATACAAACTTTTTTCTTTTTTTAAATTACACCAAATATGCTACTTAATTGGTCAAATAAATTACATTTATTGGTTCAGAACATGTATAAAATGTTATATATTCAACTCCATAGAGATAGAAACAATCAAATAATTGAATGTAGGTAAATCTTTTATTTCACAACTAAAAGTCTCAGGTTTAACTCAATCATAATCTTAAAAATAAATTAAATTATTATTAATAATAAATCAATTTATTCAAATGCTACTGCAACGTTGCATTAACGAAACTAATGGTAAGTGACTTTATTGGCGTTATTGTATTTTATTCTCTGGGACTATAACTGTGCTTCCTATCTAGTTATGTAGCTCTTTTAGGACTGGAACTTTGTTGGTGGGGATGTGGACTTGGACGAAAAATTCCAAGCAATTAACGCTGTCCATATAACTTCACCTGACTGATCACAACTAAATAATTGCATAATTAAAAATAAACGAAAATAGTAGAGTGAGTGGTGAAATGTCTCATTCATACCTAACAACGACTCCATGATATGAAAAAAGGAAAATACAACATTGAGGTGGATAGTGCAGAAACGTCCTGTTACATAACACTGCAATATGCGGAAAAGGTAATGAAAACATCTCAGTGCACAAAAGCGCACAAGACAACAGAATACTATACGGTTTGTTTTGTTTAACTTAATTGTAGATTTTGATTTTAAAAATATTCTAAAATTTAATATGAAGATACACACCCCGTTTAAATCTATAATTGTTTTAAGTATTCAATAATGAATTACATATCCAAGTCATAGTTATCAAAGAATTTGAAAATTCATTTCATTAAAAGCCGAATTATCCATAAATAAAAAATGATTACATAGGGCGGAGAGATCAAACGATAAGATGGGACATCAAAACTAAACTACTTTAATGTCAACTTTTTCTTCATTGCCTTTTATATTCCTTAGAGTTTAGAGAGAGGGGATAGTCACTAGGAAAACCAACATATAGTTTTGTTGGAATTAATGGAGATATCTAGACTTACTATTTGTATAGGATTGAGACTCTAAGATTAGTTCTCATCCTCCTATCTAGGTAGTGGTTGAAACCACTATGTTAGTATCAAAGCCTATATGTATTAGGTTCTTCTCACTAAATAGTTAGTTCATTGTGTGGAGTTCTTGGGCATTCTTGAGTTATCTCACCTCGACAGCTATTTAGTTAATAGAATATCATATTTTTAACATGGTATCAAAACATAAGATCAGATGCCTGTGCGTTGTTTGTTAATTGAGGCCAACGTCAGATTAGAGAGATAGTGGGCCGTGAGTGATTTGGCATTGTGTGAGTTTGTTTTTCCAGTGGTGATCGCATGGCGACATGCCCGTAGTTGAGCCTCGACCTAATCGATGTTTCAACCCAGCGTTAGGAGGCACGGTGACTGTGTGTGCAGAGTGTGTTGTGTGAATCAGCGGTGTTGGCTCACTGACCTGCCGAGGCTCCCATTACCGTGACGCCTAAGACTCCAGCATGGATCTGTTGTAGTCGAGGTGTGGATGCGGATCAGACAACAATGTGCAAAGGGAGATCTGCTAAAATTTTGGTGTGCTCTCTCAAAAAGCGTGCGAGCAGTGTTGCCGGTGACCTCTAGTGGTCGATTTTAGAGCCTCTGTCTCGGGGTGCTACTGATAAAGTTTTTTTTTGCAGGTAGGCCACCAGATCTCAGCGCTGACAGTGGACAAAGAGCTTAGATTGGAGTCAGTTAAATCCAAAATTTGTGGTCCATTCCCTGGAAGAGAGGGAGCTACTGGATAAAATCGTTGAACGTGTGGTGAGGAAAGTGAAAGAAAAATTTGGATGAAGCGGCCAAAGATTCCGAAAATACAGCCCTATTGGAGAAGCAGCAGCAACAGAGTCGTGGAAATCTTGCGTCCTATTGATGTGGAAAAATTAAATTTTTAAAGTTAAGGGAGATGTTAGCTATATTTATGAACATCTTCTCTATTAAGGGGGAGTGTTAAAAGATAATGGAGAATCCTTAATTTGTGAGAGTTGGTTCACGGAACCTTAGGATAGGAATTAATTTCCATTTCTTAGAGTTTGGTTTTAATTTCCTTACATCTATGTGTGCTATATAATGATTGAGTTGTATTGAGAATGTAGAGCGTTCTACAGAGTCAGACTATCCAGGTTTCGTGTCTCAACTATAGAGCTCACTAGTTTTTTATTAATGAATTCAATCTATCATATTTTATCATGGTATCAATGCATTGGTGACTTTTCTTCAGATTTTCCTGTGTGGCATAGAGGCCACAGTTTACACCACAACGTTCTACAGTTGAAGAACTGCCAAAAGGATAATTTTCCTGCTTGCATGGTAACAGGGTTGTTGGAGCTTGTGAGAGAACCTAGTTGAGTCAAAAAGAAATCTGGAAGCGAGATAAGATGGACTTTTCCAATATGTCTTTTTTAGACATATTTGACAATGATATCTTTTTCATGTGACCATTTGAAGACATTTTTAGCATGGATAGTATTTTTGAGTCAGAATAAATTTGAGAAAAACAATATGGCTTTATTGATGACCGCGAGAATCAAGAGGCACAATCTGGTGTGCAAGATCCTGGGATTGAAGACTCACTAATTGTTCTTTAGAAAGGATGTACAGAGGAACATATTGTTGAAGATAAAGAAAACCCACTAGTCGTTCTTGAGGAAGCAAGTAAAGAGGAACATATTGTTGAATATCAATTGGATGAACCACATGAAGTTGATTGCAAAGACTTGGCAGAAGAAGACAAAGCTGGAGAGAATTCAAATTATGATGATCTCATGAATGTTTCTTTGTGTGCAGATGTCAGCAACAACAACAAGGAAGAAGCAACAAAGTTTGAAGAGGAATTAAAGTTTCTTGAAGCATGGCTTGAAACACCATGTCTTTATGAAGTCAACACAGAAGTTGCATCAATGAATGTTGAAGACAACATCGTTGACATTCAGATGTTTAACACCAGAAATAGTGAGAGGAAAAATTCTCCTATCAAGCTTATACCCTCTAAAGTGTTATCAATTACCAACAATCAAGATATAAAGAATGATAGCCTACAATCAATATCGATAAGGATAAGAGTTTAAGCGTTTCGTATTTGGGCAAGAAAACGTAAAAAGGAGGTGAAGATCTATCACTACCTCATGGCAAGAAAATTAAATATGAAGCCTCGCCTAGGAATGAACAAGAATGGACTCTCAAGTAAGAAGACTAAAATGAAAACTCTGTTACCAAGTTTTTATGTTTTTTATGTAAGCCTAGCTGAGACTAGACCAATAAACATATGATGTTCTTTCAAGCTAGACTTAGTTGTTTGGACACTACAACATAAGAAGTAAGACAATATTTAAGACAATTTTTGGGTAAATTGTCTTAATTTGAGACAAAATAAAACTTGTGTATTGTCTTAAATATTGTCTTTAAGCGGGTGTCTCAAATTAAATCGTCTTAAAATTAAATCGTCTTAAAATATTGTCTCTATAAAGACAATATATAACACAATCATTTTTGTCTCTCCAGAGACAATTTCATTTTTGTCTCTCTAGAGACAATAGTTGCATTACAACACAAAGGGGGGTTTTAAGACAATTTCTGGGTAAATTGTCTTAACTTGAGACAATTTCATTTTTGTCTCTCCAAAGACAATAGTTGGAATTAAAGACATAAATATTTCTTTATGGAGACAATGGATATGTTAATCTTATCTATAATCTCTTGTGAAAATTGTGTAAAAATATTAAAGATCCGGAAAAGAAATATCACCATTAAAATACATTAGTATAAAAAATTGTTAATTTAAAATCATGTATCTACATTGAATGAACTGCTTCTATTAGAATTAGTGGAATCGAACCACCAACCTCTTGCATGGCAGGTGCTCTTCCAATGAGCTAGCACCCTTTAAAAAATTATGTGAGGAGTTATAAGTCATGACAAGTATAGGACCAGGAGGCAAAGAATCTGCCATCAATAAGAGCTCCAACATCTTTACACCCACATAAAATTTCCCTGTTTATTCCATGGCTAGGCACACATATGCAGAAAAAAAATAGGTCTAGAAAACTCAATAGAGATTGTCAATTTCTGCAGTTGTTATGCACCCAATTAGGCAATTTCAATATGGGTATAATAGAATAGTGATCATAAGAGAAATATAAAATTCGGTTGGGAGAACTTATGACTCTTGGAGCAGCATGCACAGAGCACAAAAAATTGGAAATACTTCAAAATGACAACCTAACATCAAGATTGGGTAACCAAGGCACCCTAAACTAGTAGAACTAAAGATAAAACATGTCAGCAAACAATAGTTAGGCATATAAAATCGGAAATTAAAAAGGCAAAATCAAGAAACACATAAATGAAGAGTTGATATGCAAGTGACCGTTAAAGTGACAAACTTACTCCTGCTTAAATGAATACACATCCAGATCTTATCATGGTTTATCTTTGGATTTTAATAGTTTGCATATGGACAAGCAGAAAAAGGTTGATAACACCTTCCATAAAATAAGTTCGACTTTGTCTAGGGCCTAAAAGATTAGGGCTGATGTGCAGATCAATTATACCACTTAAAAATGAACTTCCGAGGAAATTAACAGTTTTCTACATCTATCAAATATATCTCCAATTGTAAATGAAAACTTATAGGTTTCTCAGTTTTGAGCTCAGCATTTTATTAGAAGGAAATGCAGGACTGCCTTACACTTGCCATAAGCTAAGCGCACAAGTTTGACAAAGCATAATACCTAAGCATTCAAGTACTGAAATGGAAGGAATAAAGGAAGCTCAGTGATCTGTAAATGTTTCAAAATCATAACCACAAAAGAAGCATCAACCTGTATATTGCATTTCTACTCCAACCATTGCCTATCTCAAATAAAAAATGTGAGATGCCATCTATTACTTTTATCATAATTTTGTCAAACCATATCAAAAGAGCAGGTCAACAGATCAGAGGATAACATTGTATTTGTCTTGTAATCAAGAAACATAACAAGTCAACTCACTTTACTCTCCAACAATGAGACCACACTATGTGCAGTGTGTCTGGTTGAAAGATTATCTCAAATTACAAATGCATGATATCAGTAGTTAGGCATAACAATAGGTCATGTTGTAGAGTCATGTTAATGGGAAAAGGGATATATAATAAAAAGCTTTGACAAAAAGTGATACTTTTAACTGAATTCTGTCCAAGTTAGTTACTTGTGACAACAAAAAGGCTTATTCTTCATACACTAACAAAATAATTTAACTGGAAACCCACCCATTTCTATGGTTGTAGTTCTCTTTTGCTTCCACTACAAAACAATCAGATTCTTGGATCACATTCAGTTCTTCATATTTGGATAGAAGGAATGATTATAAAGGTCAAACATATGAGTTGGATTTAAATTTGAAAATCCTGCATACATTTCAAGGATGCTTCTTTGTACCAAAATATAATACAAAATTGTCTGTGTTGATGATTGTGCTACTACCTGAAGCAGGTGGAACTTTCCAGTTCAGTTTCATTTCCTTTCATTCTGCACCCAATCATTTTAGTTTCTTCTCCTCTGCCAACTTACAGTTATCACTATATTACATATTTTGAGTTTTGTAAAATTCACTGATCGATTTTGTTTCCCTGCATTTAATTTCTCCATAGGTAAATAAAAAATGAACAGAGTAAATACAACATCGTACAACAACAAAATGACAAGATAGATATCGAGTATGTGTAAATGCTGGTTACCAGTACATCTTTTGTACCCCACTGGATAGAGAAAAAAAGATTGAAGACTGTATGGCATGGCAGAATTAACAATGCCCAGTTGAGCTAGAAAAAGGACTAACTGTGAAGACTTAGTCAACCCATCATTATTTATAAAACACTGATGGGTCTCTGCACAAGAAGGGAAATAGTTCAATTAATGCTCATATATAATTAGATGGGCACTATACCACGCACCTCAATGCACTTCAATGGTTCAAACACAGTGTGAGTGACTTTTCCCGTGACTGAAACTGTCCTGACTATGTAGACTACTGTTGTTTCCCAATAATATGGCCTTTGATGTGCATCAGCTTTCATTATTGCGAAGGCAAGGTAAATTATTACGGAACAGGTAAGAACTCAACAATCAATTTTGTTAATATATTATCTTATTTTGATGAATTTCTCTGCATCCTTTTACTTGTAAGTTCAGCCATTACAAGACACAGATGGTCAGTCATGCACCTCAGCATTGCCTTTTCTTCTTAAATCTATTATTTTCCTCAGCCACTGATTTAGAGATCTCTTTGATATTCGCAGCATCTCAATGGTTGGAGGCTTTTGTAGAGCAATTGCAGAGATTTCAAATCTACTACCAATTTTTCTGTCCTCTTCATGAGTTGAAATCCTATCACTAGCTGGTTGATGATCATTGGTATGGTTAGGTAGTCCATCTTTGACAACTATGTGTCTTCTAGGTACAAGGTCGTTTTGATTACCATAGATAACTGGAAGGCCCAACTCATTTTGAAGGACTTCAACAATAGCATCAGATAGTGCATTTTGTTTTTCAATATCTTTCGCAGTTCCAGTAATGATTACCAGCTCATCTTTAATCAGGTATTCTGCACTTTCAAATACACTAAAATCAGTTTGTCATTTTAACATACAAATCTAAAATATATTAAAAATGAGTATAAAAAAATAGATGGTATGCACTAAGTCACTAACAAGAATATGCCATAAGAGGATATGAGTAAGTGCAACAGTTGAAAAAACCATCCGAATACTATATGCCTATTGCTATATGGATGTCAAATATCTCATACTGAGTTAATTCATCTTACACAGCCTCAGGTTTTGTTGAGTAGTATAGTGAAAGTAAGCAGCTGCACATTAAAATTTCATCCATAGGACTTCCATTTTTCTATTTTGTGGAATGGATAAGAAAGGCTTGTTATCTATAATCACTAACATTAACAACTTATTGTTTTTGAGTTAGTATTTTCCAAATCTTTTTGGCATGGGCAATGGGCAACACCTGATATAGATGGGCTATTATTATATATAGAGAGAGAGAGATGTGGGGCCATTTCTCATACTGTTCATTGATTCTGTGAATAATTTGACCCTTTGGTCCCACTGAATAATGATTTTGAACCAAGATAAAAAGAAAAGATATGAAATATTTTTTTTTATGATGACCGCCTCAATGGATCAAACTAGAAAATTAAAGCAGAATGTCCAATAGATGCAGCCAAAAATCCTTAATGAATGTATACACTTCTAGGAGTTGAAACTAGCATACGATATATAGACTACAGCCTGTCAACCAATTCCATTAATTTTACCAAACCAGGTATATGCATCATCTAAAATCAACTTACCATATCAAACTAAAACGTTGATATTTGTGTCATCCACAAGGTCAATATTAGGGATCACTCGTATCAGTAAATGGAACATCAGTCAGGAGTTGATCTCGTAAGAGAAATAAGAGCAAAAAAATTATTTTGGAAGTTGCTTTGAAATACATGCAATGAAGACATTCTTCAGATCCAGATCCAATGGTTGGACTAAAGGGTATCTATTTCGCAAAATCACCCAGATCCAATGGTAATACTAAAGGTTATCTATTTGGCAAAATCACCCAAAGACTTGCACCCATCTCATCCCTTTTTTGCCATCACATTCAGGTGAGGCAAACAAGGCAAACTATAGAGGGATGGAAACCCGATGGATGACATAATATTATGTTGACCTCACTTCTAAACCAAGGCCCCCGTGGTGAATTAGAGAGAAACTATGGTATATAAGAGATTATTGTAGTTCTCACACAAATAAATTAACATTTTTAAGTCCTGAAAATGAAATTTACAAGAACGAAACCTTTTCAACTAGGAATAAGATCCCCACAGACTGCTGTGATGAAAATATATTTAACGTTAAAACACCTAAGGTTAGTTCCTTGAGAAATTCAGCAATGTTAGAGGAATTCATGAGTACTGAAGTTGAAGAGAGTTGTTTTGATAGGCTTCCTGATCATCTTCTTATTGAAGTGTTTGTGAGGCTGCCTACCTCCAATTGGGTTGCTGCATCATGTGTCCAGAAGCGTTGTGCTAATTTATTTCGGGGTGAATCCTTGTGGAAAGTTGCACTAAGAGATGGCCTTCAGTGGACAGGAAAAAGCGATGGCTAGGACCAATTGGATGAGGCTCAAGAAAACGGTGAGATTTTCTTATATCCCTGTTTTGCTATCCCTATTTTCTTTTCTTATACCCCTGTTTTGTTATCCCTGTTTTCTTATAAAATACTTATATCCCTGTTTTGCTATCGTTGTCAAGCTTAGAAACTTTCATTGCATTCTTGTGTTCATCTTTCGAACAAATCTGGCCTGTATTAATAAATGTGTAACAAGACTACATAAATAGCAGATGGGATCATCCATTGTAGGGATTTAAATTAAAATTTTTCAAAGAGTAAATATAGAGAAAGGGTATTTTAACTGGCCATATGTGTCTAGAGTTTATACTCTATATGCTATTGTGGATATTTTTCCATTTTATAGATATACCTATCCATTGACACCAATAGGTGTGGGCTTTAAGGGAATACTAAATCACATATCTGTGGTAATTAAGCTTATGCATCCTTGATATTTAGTCACAGAATTTCATACCTCAGTTTGCAGAGGGAGGGGATTCACACATTCATGTGTTTAGTTCATGTTTGCCCTTTTTTGTCAGAAAAGTGCATATGTTTACTATCTAGTACTCTACTATATAATGGAAAAATTTGCAAGGTGATTTATAAGTAGCTGGCGATTAAGCCTGAAGCTCTTGCTTAAGATTGATACAAAAGCTTTTTTACTCATTGCACTTACAACAGCTCTCTTAGCCTACTTTAGGTTTTGTTTTCTAACCCTAACCAACTTATCTTACTACAATTATATATGAACTCTTATATTAAATGTAAAAGCTTTGTACACTCTTTGGATGAGGTGCATAATTTCATTGCGTGGATCTAGAGCAAAATAGAAATAATTAATATTAGCTTGTAGTGTGCATCTGTAGAAATAAACTGTAGTTGTATATATGCAAGCATTTAGGGATGATTGTCATAGGGTTTTTTCTAGCATATCCTTATGCTCAATATGACAATTTGAATGCCTAAATAATAAATACAAAAGAGGTTTATGTCTATTTTTCACTGTAAGCTAACGAATTTATTAGTTTACCTGTTGATTTTTTTCTTAATATGTGATATTTTGGATTTTTTTTAGGTTTCTCAAATTTACATATCAGAACAAATGGATTTAAATGATTGTCTTGCAATCGTCTTAGGTGTCATACTGATCTATTTACCGTAATCTGTGGTCACTAAAGAAGAATATTGAGAATTGTATTTTCATGATTTTAATTTCTTTAATACATATATTCAAAAGTAATCAGGTGATAATGTAGGGCATTCTTGTGGTTTTTGAATTCACCTTCTTAGACATTCTTGCATAATTCTCTTGTGAAAATAAATTGACACGTGCATCTTCGTTTCAGGAGATATACATCTTTGTATATCAGTTAGAATATATTTTCATTCAGTGGATTGGATGGGGACACTCATGAGCTTGTTGGTCATGTTTTTCTGTTTCTAAAGGAGTAGCTTGAGCTGTCAGTTACACCATTGTCGTATGATTTACTTCACTGAACTATAATTGGTACATTTTTTAGAAAAACGGCAATGGAAATGTAAGGCCTGAGCTTGTAATGAGCCTTTATCTCCTGGCTGCAACTAAGTGTAGGCTTGGGCAATATGAATAAGGCGTTTCAATATTGAAAAAGGCACTGGCTATGTACATCCCTGAGATGGGTTCTGAGATGGCTTTTGGAGCATTTGCAGGGCATATGCAGCTTGGGGATACTTATTCTATGTTGGGTAAATATGAGAATGCCTTGATATCTTACCATGAAGGCCTCATAATTCAGAAGCAGGCTCTGGGAGATAAGGATCGTCGAGTTGCTGATACTTGCCGGTATATAGCAGAGTCTCATCTGCAGGTGAGCATTCCCTTGAAAGAATGAATAATATTTGGAGCTTCAAGTATAATTTCTTATACCTATTAGGAACCATATGTGTACTGATATTTCTTGATAAATTTCTTATTATTCAGTAGATATCTGAGTATTCTCAGGTAAGATTTTTCAGGATCAAGTTTAGGAAGGTCAGGTAAGTTCCCTTAACTACCCTACCTGCACCATGAGGCATTTGTAGCATATGGAAGGACGTAAACTGTAGCAAGTCAGGGGTATCGCTCATAGCTCTGCTCAGGTCATAGGGATGATAAAACCCTTTACTATGTTGGCCGTGCAAGACCAAGCTCATGCAGAGCTAACTTCATGTAAGGCAGGGCCTTATCTGAGCAGAGCTTTGTCTACCATTTCTTCCGCAGTGCATACCTATCAAGATCTTTGTTCTCATCGTGTCTTATGGTTTAATCGTGTCTTATGGTTTAATCAGCTTCTGCTCTTTTTCTTTTTTTCCTCAAAAATTGTGGTACTGTTTATACTTAGGAGATGATCAAATTTTACTTCTAACTATGAAAGTTGGAAAGATATCTTGGAGGTTGAGGGTTATTATGATGGTTCCTTTTTCATGACTCCACAATACCCCATGGGGTTTTCGGGTTTCTGAATCAACCCAAAACCTCAGAAAATCCCTAAACACACATATCAATTGGAACCGTGAAACTATATTTTGCTGAATTTTTGGTAATGGTTACTGGAAAAGGCGTATACAGTGATATACCTGTACAGGTATGGAAGGGCACACATAGGCAGTGTAGTGAATTATTACCATTCACCTTAAGCCCCTGGATTTGTTGGCTCCTTTTGGGGAGGTAGTTTGGAGAGTAGACTAGTGAATTATTAACATTCACCTTAAGCCCCTAGATTTGTTGGCTCCTTTTGGGGAGGTAGTTTGGAGAGTGCCCCGGGTCATTGAAATCACTGTAAACAAAATTGTGAATGGGTAGACCTGATCGTGGAAAATTTGTAAGCTGCCAATTTGCAACTTCCAAACCACAATGAGAGAGTAGGTGACTAATAAAAATGAAGTTATATTTGAGCTCTTGGCATTTATTTGAGAAATAAATCCCCTGCTTTCCCAACTCAAAACCAAATTTAGTTGTTGCCGTGATGTATTGCTACATAACATTTGGGTAATGGCCAACAATACAACATGGAACAAGAATAGCAAATTAGCCTATTTTTAAAGAGCTGTACTCCATCTTTAACAAGGTCAGGATTGCTTTCATAGTTATTAGCAGATGCATCATGAAGTTTGTTGGCACCCAAAAATTCTCTAGCAAAAGATTTATGGCCCCTTGCAAGATTTATGGACTTCCCCTTGCACCATGAACAGAGAGTTTCTTGTCAACTCTCCAACAATTCAACTCATCCCAAACAGGCTATACAAGAATGAAAACAATCTTTGTACAACAGGCCTCCACCATGCCAGAGTGATAAATATCCACATCTTCCTTTTGAAATATCTAGACAAAGAAACCTTAAGAAGAATCTAAGCAAGGAAATGATTGTTATGGCCTATGGACTAGTCATTCCAAATCCTGAACCAACTAATGATCAAGATGGGCTCACCCCTCAGGACCATAATCATCCCTCGCTAGATGGGGGGCTTATCCTAGCCCCATTTAAAATAGAAAGCTCATTTGTAACCCAGACTATTAAGAATTGCAATATGACAACAAACCACTGGAAAAGAACTTGCAATTCATCAGCCTGCCTTTTTCTCAAAAGGATAAATAGAATGCTAAAGGACATTTATCCCCTGAGAGAACAAATTAAATTGAAAGGCCACAACTTAAGGAAAACTTTCACCTAAAACATTCAGTTAAGTTTACTTTTGAAAAATGACAAAAATCTTATTTTCAATACTGTCTCTTCCAAGATGAGTATCAATCCTCTCCATAATTGGTATAAGTATAGGGTGTGAAATAGTAAAAAAATCCTTTGTCAGGAATTGATGGGTACAAAAAGGTTCAATCAGAAACCAACTTTAGATGCAAAAATACAATTATAAATGAAGTTTTGGGACTTTATAGAATTTATACTTGCTTATACAAGCCTTAAACAAAATCTGGAATGTCCCTCTAGAGCCAAAGGTCATTTTTGTATGGTATTTGTTGCATGGTAGCCTTTCTCTTGCCCAACACATGTGATATCTAATAATAGCCTTTGCACGTGTGCTTTCTATGGCCAGGTTGTAACTAATATTTTTTATTTTCTAGGAAGGAAAAAGCTAAAAAGTGGCTTGGAATTGAGCTATGGATCTCTATGGTCACTTTTCACTAGGTCCACTTACTTGGAAGGCCACACTGTTGGGAAATAAAAGAATATGCACTATTAAGTGTGGAAAATTATTTTAGTCATTGGAAATATTGTAACAATATTAAATTCAAGAGTTGAGATATTGATCAAATTTTTCTTGAGCTGATAACAAGGAAATCATGTATAATTTATGTCTGCAAAATGAGGAGTTGAGATATTTACCAAATTTTTTCTTGGGCTGATGAAATGGTTTTCATGTATAATTTGTGTTCACAAACGGAGGCTCAAGTTCACTAGATGACCATGGATTTAAACATCTTTGCCAAATGGATTCGACAAAAACTTGGGAAATACTCACAATTACAAAATATAAAGTTATAAATATAATTTGACACATGCCCAGCAGAGGTCAAATGGAGTAAGTCTAACTTGATCAAACTTGGTCAAACCGAGTTTGACTCAAGAATATGATGAAAAAATCATTTAGGATCTTATTAGAGTCAAACTAAATAACTCACAAGTTTGACGCACAATCCTAGTAACTATACTTCCATGCTCTTTAGTGGGTGGGCTTCTCCTCAGTCATCCCCCCTTTCAAGTACTCATTAGATGCTCCAAATCAATTCCTACTATCTAAGTATGATATGAACAAGTTGATTGGACAGGATCTACAGGAAATACATCCAGGTCAGTTGAATCACATCCCCTGAGTGTCTTATACCCAAGATGGATTTCTATTTGAGCACTTCATGCAACTAATAGAGATGAATGTAAAACCTAAATATACATGGAAAAACTTGTTGCAGACCTTCAAGATCCCTTTTGGAAATTTTTGAGTAGGTTCTCACTCAATTTGGGTTGAAACCAATCACCAAATTCGATGCCTTGATGGGACTTTCCAGCTATAACACTTGGAAAACACAAGTTCAAAGGAGAATATCCTATGTAGATGTCCTATTTGTGAGAACTAGAATTTTTAATGCATTACCAAAAATCAGGTGGCTCCCTCTCTACTTTCATCTATTATCCATACCAGCAAGCCATAACTACTATTCATGAGGAAATTTTTCAAGACTAGATCACCATTCCTACAGGGACCCCCAAACAGTCTCCTTTGATTGTGCTATAATTTCAAGATGCCATGGAAGTCCTGGAATAGTGATTCCTCAACTTCTTGGCGAGTAGTGTTCGGTCTTTGTACAAGCAGATGAAAGTTGCTACTGTTTTTCCCAATATTATCACACTGAATTTACCTATCAAAGCTACTCCATAGCTTTAGAAATCAAAGAAGTTGTTAGTCTTTTTGCAAAATGGGTTTGTAAGTATGCAACTCAAATCCATATACCTTTAACTACATCATTCAAGGGTTGTGTGATAAAGGTAAGACAAAAGAAGCTTCAGATTTTTATAACTAGCAATTGCACCAAGAGCAACAAAGGAATGCCGGAAGGCGGTAGATATGTAAGGGAAGTAATTTTATGAAAATAAAAAGTTTGTGATGATATGGAATATTGGATTTTAAACTATCAAACATATTTTTTTTTTGTTTTTATTTTCATAAAATTACTTCCCTTACATATCTATCGCCTTCCCTTTTTAAGAAACCAGGTAGGTTCTGAAAAACAAAAATGATGAATTGATTTGACTGGGTAAAATATGTTGTCATTTTTTAGGAGAGTGGTTATGTTTTTTCTTTTGCTAATTAATGTTAATAACCTTGTTGTGCAATCATTCAATAGGTTTGTAGTATGCTAGGTCAATAGACTGTCGGGTACTAGGTTAGCAATTTTATGATATTCTGGTTACATTTTGGTTCCAATTCTGATAACTTTGATACAGGGGTACACATCCAACATCATAACAACACATATTGATTTGCTTCTTGATTAAGGATTCCCCATACCCAATTGAATCTCTGTTGAGTCAATAACAGAACCCTGCCTTCTCCAATCATTCTAGGAACAAGAAGCAAGATATGCTATATGCATTCACACACTGATAGGGCTAACACAGTAGAACAACATTACGTGTTATATGCGTGACAAAATTTTGTAAATATGGTCTCTACTATCTAATGGGAAGGATTAAGATTAATGTACACAAATATACTTTTTTACTGGATTTCAATGTTTTATGTAATGCTTATTCAACTAATTTTTATACCTGTTTTCATCTCATTTTGGTTTGGTTTTGACCTGCAACCTGTTTATTAATAATTTTGGGGACATTCACTTCCGGTCCAATTTGTAATTTTGTGGTATTTTATTCCCAATCAAATTGCTAATTTTGTGGTATTTTAGTTCCGCTCTGGTTTGCAATTTAATAATATTTTGGTTACATTATTTTTTTATCTTCTTTTGCTTTATCCTAAATGCCATTTCACTTAACCATTTACGTTCATAGCCTTGTTTCACTAACACTTTCTCATAAATGAGTTTTTGATAGGATTAAACCTTGTTTTACAGCTATAACTAATTTTTCCTTCTTTTATTCCCACGTCCCTTAAGATTACTTGGTCTGCCAACATCGCTGCCATGGCAGGCCTAATAGTCCTAAAGCTAGGCTTCTGAATGATAAGTGCACTACAGCTAAAATGGAAATTTCAGAGAACGAGGATGGGTGGGTGATTACTGTGCCCAAGCTAGAGCCGCACAACGAGGGGCAAGCCAGGGCAACAGTCAGAAGGATAATCCACCCGACTCAGGTCTGATACCTGCTGCAGCATAGTCTTCTCTATGGATTCCTTTGTTAATATTTCAGTTATCATGATGCACAGACCGTTAAAACCTTTAATTTGGACTTTGATTGCCTCTGGTTTTGATAAGCAACGTGGGACTTCAAGAGCTAAGACATCTCAGACAATTTTAAGACTTGATGGGAATTTTTCCACTATGGCTTTTTTTAATGGCAACCTAAGAAGAAAAAGAAAAAACTACTTGGTCTGAGCAAAAGATAAACTTGATTTTGACCTGGAGAAGCTCGTGGCTGAAATATAACTCAATACTTGGTTAACTGACAAAATAATCAATCAACCTATGCCTTTTGCTCAACTTCATATGTACATTGCTGAAATTGGCAAGGATGGCTAGCACTGTGGTTAATGTAATTAATTTATTCTCATAATTAACAATTTAACGCGGACAAAGCTAAAAAAGAAAAGTCAACATACATACCTGTTGCTACTGAGAAAAAATATTGAAGTCACCCCACGTGACAGAACTTCATTATCTGCTCTGGATCCAAACCCCAACAGCTCCGCAGTTATAATCAGTTCAAAAAACCCCCTCAATGACTGTAAACCCGCTCTTAATTCCTCCGATCGACCTGAAAAAAATGCCCAGAACACCTACATTTTCCCTAAATAAGTCATTCTTCGTTTTAATAAAACCTCACAAAAGTCTTTCGTGACGAAAATCAAGGGAAGATATCACCAATCCCTTGTTCTTCACATGTACCATGACAATGAACCCTCAAATGTCGTGACCATGAATAGAGCCATCCTTTTCCATATCTTTGCTTCAGGTAACCACAAATTGGAGGGCCAGATAGCTAAAAATCAGGATAAAGGGACAAGCATGAAGCATAGGAAAACTTAAAGGGTTTTTCTTGCAGTATTCAGAAAATAAACAAACCCCCATCAAATTGCCGACGGTTTTCCACCATTATTTTGTGCTAGCGTCGGTCAGACCGCAAAGCTGTCGGTCCCATTGTCTATTGAGTGATGCCTTATCTCTCTCTATGTTCTTACAGCTCTCAGTGCTTCCTTTCCTTTCCCTTCCCTTCCCTTTCCCACTTCGTTGCCCTCAGAGCTCGCTCTTACTGTGCGTCCTTGTTTTCTTTTGGCTCTGCCTCTGAAACATGTAACTTCGTTTCTAAATTTCTGCCTCTTTATGAAACAAACCCCGTCTTCTGTGCCATTTTCAGATCTTTCGCCTCATGCACACTTCACTATTACTCTCCCCTTCTCCGAGCTTTTGGAAAACCTAAAGCATGAGAAAGCCCTGGTAAAGTGGCCAGACTCTCCGCACATCCACCGCCATGTTGAGGTAGCTCTATGAAGAAGGGTTTCATTCGAATATCGTCCCCTCAATTCTAAAAGCCGAAGATTATGGAATTCTATTCAATATCCAAATTGTGAGTATCCCGGTTACATATGTTTCTAAGCCATTTAATTTCAATTGCAGCAAGTGTGTTGGCGCCATAGCGTGTAGGTGCCATAGCGTGTAAATGAAATTTTTGTAGTGAAAAAAATTAGAAGGTTGTAGCAAGTGTGTTGGCGCCATAGTGTGTAATGATTTTTTTGGAGTGAAAAAAAATAGAAGTTCGGTTTTTATTAGAAATCAACTAAGATGTAAATGTTAGGGAAAAATGAGATTTTAAAGTAGAATAGTTGGATTGTTTTTTGGTCCAACTCTCGCTAATGGAAAAATATTTTCTTCTACCATCTCCTCTTCCTTTTTGGATTACAAACCCATTGACCTAATATTACAGCTAAATTGAAACCCAAGACCCCCCTCCACTTCAGATGTAATCCTTTCTAGTTCTCAAAGAGGCTAGAGAACTTGATCATATTTGAAATTAAAGAAGTAGTTGGCTCACTCTTTTTTGTTTAGAAACAAATATTGGAACATGTAAACCTTACTTTAAAGAGTTACTCTAAGCAAATTTGTGGCTCCAATAATAAAGAGGGCAAAAGATGTTAGTGGAGATATATGAATAGAATGAAAAATAAAAAATACCATTCTTCATGGCAATAGAAGGCTTGGAAATGAATCAATTTGTCCTCACAACTCAAAAGGAAGAACAATTTCGGTGTCTAAAATCCATGAGTGTATGTAAAAGCATAATAAATGATAATAAGAAATTATTTAAATAATCAATCAATCGCTCTCTACCCTTCACTGCGCATAGGGTTTCTGGTTCTACGTGAAGTGCTCGCCTACCTAGGGCTTGGCCCAATGGCAGAATCTCAGGACCCTCCTCTGCCTCCGCCTCCTCCTCCTCCTCCTCATGAGGTTGGGGTGTTCAAGCTTCTGATCGCTTCCCAACCTAAGAAGAAGAAGCAGCTCGCCTCCAAATTTGTCGAGCGACTATATGAGATTCCCTCGGTGACTCTCCCGCCTGAGGGTCCAATGAAAGTGGCCCTTACCCTTGTGGACCCCACTCTAGTCGGACAGTTCATGGGCTTATGGCCTTCACCAAAAACTACGAAGGCATGGATCACTCGAAACTGGAAGCCCCTTATTTCAAACAATGTTACCTCATACTTCCTGGGGTGAGGGTTTTTTCTATTTGAATCCAACACTAAGGAGGATAAGGACCTGAGAAATATAGAGAAGAATGGCAAATCAAGTTGGAGGATGAGGACTTCAACAAATGGAGAAGTAGCACAGATATTCACACTATGTTTTTTGATGGCACAGGAAACGGGAATCCAGGGAAGGTCGAAGGCAGAGGATTTATCTGCTGCCCTTCAGACCAAATCATTTCTCACTTTGCTTGGGGTTTGGGGCTCACCTCGAACAATCAAGCGGAAGCCATGGCTCTTTTCCAAGGCTTGAAACAACTGCAAAAACATGGAATCAAGGAGGCCCGCATTATTAGAGACTCACAAAACCTCATTGGCCTGATTGTGACAAAACCGGTCCCCAAAGATATCCACTTGCAACGGCTTTTCGATCGTATTAATAAGTTGACTGCGTCTTTTGACAGACTTCAATTCTTTCATGTCCTTCGAAAAAATAATACAGAAGCGGATCTTGAGGCCAACATCGTTGTTTATTTACTTGCGGGATCTCTCCTCTGTGATGAAAACATAGAGGCACAAGTAAAAGAGTTCAAAAGGTTTCAAAGTTGTCAAGCGAATACCAAACATTTGTTCAAATAGGGGGATTTAATAATTGGAAAGAGCTTCGAGAGAAGAATATGCAGGGATTTTGTACATGATAGACCAAAGAAAGAGCGAGATTTTGGGCCAATGATTACGCTTCCAAAGAGTGTTCCATTAACTGTTTGTGGGGATGTGCGTGGAGTTAGATAAGAGTCAATAGGGTTATTTTATGTTGAAGTGGCCAGCCGCATTATAGCCCCATCTTAGCTTGTCTAGCTCATCATCCCTTTGAATCTACCTTTTCCTTAGCTCATCAGCTAGTTTAGTCCAATCCTGAGAGTGATTTTGTTGGACCCATTCCGGGGCCTCTAATCATTCCCTCCATTCAGTGTTTTCTTTGTTTTTCCATAAATCTTTGACAAGATTTTTGTTGTGGCTATCCATATGAGTTCGGATTTGTTGGAATTGGTCTTGATTGAGATGAGGGCGTTGCTCCCATGCATCATCCCAAAACAGTGTTGTCCCGCCATTTCGAACTTCCTAAAAGCAATGGTTTTGGACCATTCCTTTGTTCTCCCAAGCTTGGTTCTAGACAGACGAACCTTTGAGGTTGCCAAAGAGCCTGATTAGAGACTTCAGGTTGTGAGATGGGGCATATTTTTCCTTCTAGAGTGCTACCCAAGAGGTGTTGGGGCTGGTGATCCATATCCACCAGGTTTTGGCACCCAAAACTTTTCGCAACAAGTCTGGGTCTCTAAGACCAAGCACCCCATCTTTTTTAGGTATTCAAATTTTTCCCCAGGCTACTAGGGTCCATTTTCCCTTATTCTTTTTGTCTTTCCATAAAAAGTCTCTTTGAATGGTTTTGATTTGGTTTGAAATAGATTTGGGAGCAGCAATGATCGAGTACTGTTATTGAGGAATGGCTTGCACGACTGAGAATACCAAGACCAATCTTCCCGGGAGATTTAAGGACATGAAAGTCCAATTGGAAATCTTTTTTGTTTTCAATTTGGTGACCAGATATTCCCAGTTGGCTTTGGCCAGGGGTTTATCAGTCAAGGGAACTCTGAGGTACTTGGAAGGGAAGGAGTTGAGCCGAAAGCCTATAATGCGAGCTATGTTGAGTTGAATGGTCTAGGAGGTATTGAGGAAGCAGAGTTTTGATTTGGCTTTATTGATGGAGGTGCCAAAGGCCTGGGAAAAATCAACAAGAATATTCTAGAAGGAAAGGGCTTCTTTGACCAAGGGAGAGCCCATAAGAAGAGTGTCACCAACATATTGTTGGTGGGTTGAAGGGGTGTTAGAGGGATAGAGATTTAAACCAAAGATGCTTCCATAATAAGGTGTTTTCCTATAATGGATTTAATAAATTACAAGTAAATCTTATGCTAGTTGGAAGATCCATTTACAATTACAAGCATACATAACTTAACTAGTTGATTGAGAGGCAACAAGTAAACTTCTCAGCCCGATATGTCAAACAAGTATGGATTTAGTATGAAGTGATCATCTGCCACGGTTTGGGTTGTTGTTTGTATGGATGAAATACAAACATTTCCTAGAATGATCCTCCTTGAGCACACCCTCTCCAAGGGCTTAGGGCTTAGAGGATTTAACAGTTAAGGATTTTAGGTGTTAGGGGTGAGGGATTAATGGGTTATGGGTTAAGCATTAATGGTTTAGGGGTTTATAGGTTAAGGGGTTATGGGTTTAAGTGTTAGTAATTTAGTGGTTTAGGGTTTATAGGTTTAAGGTTTTAGGGTTTTAGGGGGTTAAATGGGTTAGGGGTTGGGAATTAGGGTTTAAGAGGTTAGGGGTTAAGGGTTATAGGTTAAGGGTTTATGGGTTAAATAGGTTTAGGGTTTTAGAGGTTTAGGGGGTTGGGGGATTTAGTAGTTAAGGATTTTAGGGGTTAGGGGTTAAGGGGTTAAGGGGTTATAGGTTTAGGGGGTTAAATGGGTTAGGCGTTTAGAGGTTTAGGGGGTTAGGGGATTTAGCAGTTAAGGATTTTAGGGGTTAGGGTTGGGACTTATGGTTTAAGGGGTTAAGGGTTTAGAGGTTTAGGGTTTAGAGGTTTAGGGTTTAGGGGGTTAAATGGGTTAGGGGTTTAGGGGTTTAGGGGGTTAATTGGGTTAGGGATTATAGTCATTTCTTAGGTGAACAAGGCACAATCTAGTTGTAGTAACTGTAACTTGGTCAAGTTTTTATAGTCAAGGCAAGACTTGGTTGGGTTCCCAAGTCCCAAAAAAAGTAAGGGTAATTGTGAGGGCATGATAACCAAGGAGTGTCGGTGTGTGCCAAGGATTGAAAAGGCATGCTAACACATGCCAGAAAATGTCAATGGATGTTGAGGAGTATTAGGGAGTGCCAGGACATCGCAAGGGAGAAATAGGTCAAAATGCATGGAAATGAATGAATAAGAGTGTGTGCCAAGTAGTGTCAACGAATTCCAAGTGTCTCAAGGATAAAGTGTGTTAGGAGAAGGCCAAAATAAGACTTGCAGGAGGTAAGCCTAAGGTTACATAAAGGGTTGGAAAAATTAGTTTCAAACAAAGGGAAACTTTGGGTTGGGCACAACATTGATTTTCCAATGACTTGGTTGGGTTCCCAAGTCGCAAAAAAGTAAGGCTATCTATGACGGCATGAAATCTAAGGAATACCAAGGTGTGGTAGGAAATGCCTAGAAGTATTAACACATTCTAGGCAGTTCCAAGGCATGATAGGCATTCAAAGATGTGCCAGGTGCCAGGGTGTGCCATGAACACGTGCTAGGGAGTGTGAGGGCCAAGTGTCAGGGAAACACAAGGGAGCACTAGTTTCAAATGCTTGGAAATGAAGTATCATCTAGTTCCAGGTGTGCTAAGAAGGGAGTGACACGATATTCTAGGAAGTGACAAGGCATGTTAGAGTGCTAGGGATGCATACAAAGATGTTCCAAGTGCCAAGGTGTGCCAATGTGTGCTAAGGAGTGTTAGGGAGTGCCAGGAAAACATAACAGAGCACTAGGTAAAAATTCATAAATGAATGAATATGAGTGTGTGACAGGGAGTGTTAGCAAGTTCTAGGTGTCTCGTGGAGGGAGTAACATGGTATGATAGGCAGTGCTAAGTCATGTTATAGTGTCAGGGCGACATGCATCCAAGATGTGCCAGGTGCCAGAGTGTACCAACATGTGCTAGGAAGTGTTATGGACTGTGAGGGAAACACAAGGGAGCATTTATATTGTAGCCATTGGAGAAGTATTTACGTTGTAGCCATTGCAGGACCCTGAGAATTTTTTTCCATGGAGAATTATTTACGTTGTAGCAATTGCATTAAAGCAAGAGGTCTGTCAATGCTTTTTTGTATGTGTTTATAAATTGGAAGAGAGAAATCATAAACAAGAAGGCCTGAAAGAACTGAACAAAGAAATGGAGGTCACTGGGATAAAGTTGATGGCATTGGAGTTGGTAGTTTCATACTGTCACAAGGGCATCCAAGACAACCATGACCTAATTGAAGAAGTGGAAAACAAGCTGGTAGTGCACATTAAGGAAGATATCAATCCATTTTCGACTAAACTAGATATATAACCATGGCTCTCTCTACTCATAGTATTTCATTGAGATTGTGTTAGGTATTTGTTATTAACCTATGCTTGTGTCTATTTAAATGGATACTATATTGATAGCCCAAAAATGAGGCATTTTGGATTGTCTATAGTTTGTACTAGTTCTGAAAAAGACCTAGAAATAATTAATCTCTTTGGTTGCAAAAAGTATTATACTTGTTGTGTTGGGGAGTTTCTCTCAGGAAATTTATGGATAACCCGACATATTTTTTATATACGTACTGTGCAAAATCTTTATAAATCTACCTGTCAAATCAGGGTCAATCCAATGCAACAACTTTTTCCCCAAAACAAGCACAAGATCAAGCCAACATGTGTGTTGTGTGCATTTAAAGAGATGGATAGGTAGGTTTACCCTTACGAGAACATGGTACCTTAAAATCTGACCACAATTGGTGAGTGAAAGCATTTGCAAAATGGCATCATGAGTGGAGCCTTTTCCAAAAGAGATTATTCATTTACATTACAATATATACAACATGTAGTTAGTGTTCCACCCATGTTAGCGCACACACCTAATGGTATCAGTCCTTAAACTAGTACAAAAAAAATGATTTTATATATTCACATACAGGACAGTCACAAGATGTCAACAAAATCACATACTTATCGAAATCCTCAACCATGAATATGCTAAATTGCTTCCAAATGTGCTTGCAACTAGGCATCAAAGACAATCATTGCAATGGGTTAAGGGGATCTAAGAGAGAATTATGTAAGGAGTTCCTTCTAGGTAAATGACATTGGTATTACTATTGTTAAAGGGGGTGGCCTACAAGGATACATTGGTAGCTATTGATGCAAGAGCATAATTTCAACAATTTATTTCAAAATTTGTATTTGTCCTCCAGAAGGTCTTAGAGATTTATAAGAGGAAGTTGGTTTCCTTGTTGCCCTATAATTTTGTAGAATTTCTAATTTCATATTTGGGATAGGAAATTTTAGTAATTTTAGGCATAAGTTAAGATGTTGTTTGATTTTTAAGGTCTCCTAGTCATTAGGAAAGTTGAGTCTTATGATTAGGATTACTTGTGGCATCCTATGTATTTTTCAAACTCCAATACACCAAGGAAAATATGTGGAGGACATTTGGGGGAAGTGTGATTGTCCATAAAATGTAGATCAGATTTGGGGAACTTGTAGCTCTTTTCCTTGGACCCTACTAGTTCTTAGAGGTTGTATTTGGAGCGGTTAGTAGGAAAAAGCATAATATGCCCAAGAATATTAGTGTTGGAGCACCTGTGGTTTGGGAGAAAGGATAAGGGGTTCTAGGAGTTAAGGGGTTTAAGGTTTAGGAGCAAGGGGTTAAGGGTAAAGGGTAAAGGGTTAGGGCTTATGGGATTTAGAGGTTAGGGGGTTTAAGGGTTAGAGGTTAATGGCTTAGTGGTTAAGGGATTCAGGGGTTAAAGATTAACCATAAAGGGCTTACATATCAGGGGATTTAGGGGTTAAGTTTCTAAGGGTTATGGTATTTAAGTGTCAATGAGTTAAGGGGTTAGGCGTTAATGAGTTTAGGGGTTAGGGGTTATGGGTTAAGGGTCAAGGTTTAAGAGGACATGGGATTAGGGTTTATGGGGTTCAAGGATTCTAAGTTAGGGGTTAGGGTTAAGGGGTTAGTGGCTTTGGGTTTAAGGGATCAAGGGGTTAATTTGTTATGAGTTATGGGTGTAGGGGTTAAGGGATTGTGGCTTTGGGGTTAAAGGGATAGGTATTTTAGTGGTTATGGGTTAAGTGCGTATGGGTTGTGATAATGTGGCCCCTAATCCCCTTGTTAAAAATATTGCGGTTTCCCCTATCAATTTCTCTCATTGCCTTACCTATAGGTCCCCTGGCCCCTATGCCATAAGGCCCTAAGGCTCCTTCTCATTCTCTAATGTTGGGATTATAGATCTCAGTAAACCATTCTCGAACCTCTCACTTCTACCCATCCATGCTACCCTTATGTCCCCTTGCCCCGTTCAATACACCAAAAGATCCCCCTCCCCCAAAATTCATGATAATTGAACATTTGGAGGTGATAATTTAACAACAACTTCACAACTAGTCCATTTATAATGGTGCCTTGGAGCTATTAGATGTCATTTCATTGAGCTACAGTGATAGGTGAGAGCTATGCATATCTCACTAAAGGTGTATCAAGAGGCTATTAGTCTATTGGCTATAGAATTTGACTCTTTTTATTTGTAACTTAGCGAAATGGAAAAGATGTGGAGACAATCTCCATTCTTCTTCTTTCATCGGGCCAAGTAAAATAAATGAAGCAAGTAGTCTCAACCCCTTGGAGAAGGAAAGTTGAGAACAATAATTAGCATGAACAAACAAATAATCCAATGAGTTAAGTTTAGAGGTGTCTCCATTTGTAAACAAGCATCCATAAGCTTGTTAGAGTTAGTATGAATCTTTACTAGAGGTTGAGTAGTCTTCACATCACCAACCACATCCAATTGAAAGGTACCAACCCCTACAATAAAAATGATGTCTCCAAATAAGATGTAGTTAATACCAATAATATCACCTTATGAATCTATTACAATATGATTTGGAAAGTACGTTTCCATACATGTGTGAAATAAACAATCCATTTGGTTAGTAAAAGGAAGTCTTTTTGAAGACCTTAAGAAACCCTCTTGAAGGAGACAAGAAGGGTTTGAAACCATATAATACAAGTCGATCTATGAACCCTATTTTTGATGTGTTCTATGCATGTGTTTGTTCACTCGGTTTGACATGTGATAGACAATATATGAAGCCTTTTTTTCCACGTATCATCTTCATTAGATATCATGTTGCTAAGAATGAAGTGTCTGGATTAGAGTTAAAGTTCCTATTTTAGTTTGTTGTCTTTTTTTGTCTTTTAGAGTACAAATATTTCTGGTCTACTGTGCTAAGGAAGTTTGGCTTTCAAATATTCAAGGAATATGTGAGCTAATATAAGACCATATTGTAATATTTGAAATAACATGATGAACTATTTAGCACAATTTATGGTGTTGGATTGATTGAGATGTTTATTTTTGGATGGATCGATGTACATCTCTTTAGCCAATAGACAAAACTCATTAAGCATTGTTGCAAGTATGTTATTGACATGTTGAAGTGCCATTGAGACTTAGAGGTAGAAGATTTAGACTTGTATGTTGTCACCTATCTGGGTGTGATGATACCTTGTGGAGGTAGGCAAAGTTTCCATTTTTTAAACTCTTGGATATATTCTATACGCTCTCGAGATAATTTCAACCTTTTAAATAAAATTACAAACAAATGTACATTCATGCAATAATTACTAATTGATTTGGGGGTGACTCAACAAATTGTAGCATGTTGGCTTGTTGAATTTGTTAGTAATTTAATTAGGGCTTGATAAATTTGTAAGCTTCAATGGGATTTATTGCGGTTGTATGTGTTTTAGAGAAGCAAGTTTGGAGAGGTGGTTGTGCTTCCTTTATTGAATTTTATTTCTTTGGTTCTTCTCCTTGTGCATTCCCACTGTGGTATCTTCTCATTTGCAAATATTTTCTTATTATGTACAAAAAAAGTTCTTGTTTCATCCTTGAAAAAGTTGCACAAATGTCCTGATTTATCTCTGTAATACCTTGAGTTTTCTCGCTTCTTTCAATTGGGCTGGAATTTTCCACCTCAAGAGGGTTGTTAGTTTTTTTCTAACTAAATTGTTAAAACATTTTTTCTTGTTTTATTTATTTATTTTTTCTTCAACGAGGTGTTTCCTTTAAAATCTAGAAGAAGCATTGCAAGTGGCCTGATTATAGTTGTCATCAGAAGTTGTATGTGGTCATGGGCAAGACAACCCTCAGAGGGTGAAAATTGGGTATGTTATACCTATGGAAAACTTTGGCTAACATCCAATTAGATATGTTATACGTAGTTCACAATTAGGAGATCGCAGACCATACAGTTGCACATAAAAATGCACTACTCCTCAAATATCAAGGTAAGTGCAAGATTATTTATTGAATATAGTTTAGTCACATGATACAACTATCCCACAACTCTACAGTAGAGAGACCAACATGGAACAACAAACTTAAAATCGATCGATGCACTCACTTTCATGGGAATTTCATGAAATTTTTTATTTTCTTATATAATGCACTTTTACCCACATCTTGAGATCACACGAAAATGGCATTCATAATAATTTTTTCAGGGTGAAGTAATTCATTTTTCCTGCAAGATCAATTTACATAGCTATAATGTCTCATGTTTTTTCGTACATCTGACCAGAAACATAATGTCTCATGTTTTTTCGTACATCTGACCAGAAACATACCTTTCAAGAATTTTGAAGGAAATCCCACTCAAATTATCAGAGAATCTCCAGGTGATCTCATTAAAAAAGTATGTTTCTCCTTATATGTTGATTATTCTTGCTCTTTACTGTGTTTTGTATATAAATTCATTTCAATTCATTCATATTAGATATACTCTGGCTCCTGGTTCCAATTTAAAGGTCAAGTTATCATCATTGTTTGTTTTCTTTATTTGGAAAGTGCTTGTGGTAATTTGAAGAGTTTGCAAGAGACAGGAATCTCAAACAATTGTTGACCGAGCTAATGCAAGTTTTATAAGTAAAATGTGCGGCTTCAATCCCTGATGTCTCAAATTTGGCCGCACATTCAGGAGCTAGAATGGTCATCCTTCACCCACATTTATCAGGAGCTAGAATGGTCATCCTTCACCCACTAGCAGATAAGTTCTCTGAGGAGGCATTCAATTAGTAGCCAGGTGATGAATTATCAGCAAGATCAAGGTTGTGGCACACCCAAAAAAAAGGCAACTCGCAAAATTTAAGCTAACAAAAACCCCTACTCATGAAGCTGACATCTTGTCTCCCTCAAGGACCATTGTCTTCTCCTTCATCAGGCAATACTTCCTCAACAAATCACTCAACTGCATCATTTCTATACCCCCAACAATCTATTTATGTTATTGTGACCAGAACATTTTTCGAATAATCTGATGTTTCATAGGTGAATTTCAAATGCCAATTTACTATTTGAAAACCAAATTTTCATCCCTTGTACCTAATGAGCCTTCTTCATTGAATATTTTTTTGAATGGTGTTTTGTTTAATGATTTTTATCATTCAATGATTTCTTATATGTCAAGATTCTTCTCTATTTCAACCTTACAGTGTTTCCTTTGCAACCTCTGGTGCAGTTGCTAGTTTAAATTTTTGCACATATTTAAAAAAATAAACAATTTTAGTTCATGGAATGTAACTCAATTGACAATCACCTTTTTATGAAGTTATATTATGTTATAACATGAGATTCAAAGTTCAAATCCCCTTAAGTGGCCAACCAAAAAATAATATTTTTTATCTATTTATTTATTATATTTTTTGAATGTGGTTTTAATGAAAAAAGAAAAATATAATATAAAAGAAATAAATATCATGACATGATCAAATTTCATGTGGTTTGAATATCTATTTTTAAAAATAAAAAATATAATTGTCCACTATCCACTCATGGATATTTCAATGCAAACTTTAGAATGCTAGTGATTTTGTCTTAATTGCTAACTATCTTAAATGGGTTTCATCTTAATTGTCATTGTCTTAAGTCGTCATTGTCTTAAATATAAAGTTTTGTCTTAAATATTTTTGTCTCAAAGTTCTTTTGTCTTAAATAAAAAATTTTGTCTGAAAATATTTTTGTCTCAAATTGCTTTTGTCTTAATATTTTTTTGTCTCAAAGTGCTTTTGTCTTAAATATAAAGTTTTGTCTTAAAATGTTTTTGTCTTGTCTTAAATATAAAGTTTTGTCTTAAACTTTTTTGTCTTAATTTTTTTTGTCTCAAATTTTTTTTGTCTTAAATATTTTTGTCTCAAATCATTTTTGTCCTAAATATAAAGTTTTGTCTCAAACTATTTTTGTCTTAAATTTTATCTTTAAGACAATTCAATTGATATTAAATTTTAATATAAAATAACTAAAATAAAAAGTAACTTTTTAAGACAAATTTTTTTTGTCTTAAATATTTTTGTCTCAAATCATTTTTGTCCTAAATATAAAGTTTTGTCTCAAACTATTTTTGTCTTAAATTTTATCTTTAAGACAATTCAATTGACATTAAATTTTAATATAAAATAACTAAAATAAAAAGTGACTTTTTAAGACAAAAGATTTCTTTTGTCTTAAAAAAATGTCTTAAAAAAATGTCTTAAAACACATGTAGTAGTGTAATATTATATTGTAAAGATTATTCCCAATAAGGTTCAGCGATCGTGGTTCCAATGAATGGTTCCAATGAATGGTTCCAGCCCTCAATTCACGATTGTAAATCAATCACTTGACATGCATGAGTTACCCCATGACGTCAGCAAGAGAGGGGTTTAGTATAAGGTTCCACCCCCTCTCTATCTCAGTTTCATCTCCTCTAGTCCAAAGACTTGGGGGCCTGCCTCCGTGGCTCCATGGGCCGTCAATTAATTCTATGGAAAGAAAAGGAATTGAAAATAATAATAGTAGGAAAAATGGAAAGGCCAGCTTATGCTCAAGAAGATTAAGAAGAGGATTAATAGCTTATTTTACTAAGCTATTAATCCCCAAAAGAGGAGGATGTAATCCTTGTAATGGCAGAAATGTGCAGTGGGCAGTGGACATGCAAACAAAAAGAGGTTTTTTCTCTGCAACGATTCACCCATAAATGAAGTAATTGATATTTTACTACAATATCTACTTACCAATTGCACGCTTCGTAGCTGCTTCTTGTTCATGTAAATCTCTCATTACGCCCATAGTTTACGCAAGTGCCACATGCGTACAGGCCATTGCCATGCAGTGTAAGCCCAGGAAGTAGCTGCCATGATCATTTAATAAACATATGGCCAGGTAGCGCAAAGGACTACAACGCACATGCTCTGGTAACCCTTGTGATGTTCTATAGCCTCTTGGAGATGAGCCGCATAGCCACACATGTCGCAATCAAAATATATACATTTGTCCATTATTCTCACTGCGTTTGACGTTTATGTTTTCTGGGTGTTCAGTCGATGCCCTCTATCAATTTGGATTTGTCTGTTTAGTCTCAAATTCAAATCAAGGAACCTGAGTAACCCTTGTGATGATCTGCAGCAACTTGGCGATGAGCTGTCACAATTAAAAATATCAACATTTATCCATTACTCTCAGTGCATTTATTTTGATGTTGAAATCAAGAACCTTAACATTAGTGGCTGAATCCCACATATTAATAGTAATGATGATCGTTAATTATTATGATGCACTTCCTCATTCAACAGTGAAAGCTTAATCTTTAATCCACATATACTATTTTCAGTCACAAAGGAAGATATAATTTTAGATTTTTCCTAGGGTGAAATCATAATTTTATGCATTTGAGGTTGATCTCCTTAATCATTTTATATAACTGGAGAGAAATTATTATTATTATTATTATTATTATTATTAACTATAATATTATTAAAAATTGATTTACAATTTACTTTTATTTAATAATAAATTTTACATTAAACACATTTTAATAAATAATTATTTATCATATTTTAATTTAGATTTATCTTAAGTACAGATTTGATATTATCTTAGAAATCAATTTTTTTACGGTTCAAATTTCTTTACAATATAAATTACAATATGTTATTTTTTATTTTTAAATGCTAAATAAAGTATATATAGAACAAAAAAAAACTATCAAAACTTAATTATATACACATAATTTTTAATATATATATGTATAAAATGTATATTAAAATATTTTATATAACATTTACATCTAGACATTTTATAGCAAAAATTAAATAATTTTTTATTATTGACATATTTATAGGGGTATGTCAATATTAACTCATATTATAATATTTTATTAATAACCAAATTATAAGATTTAAGCATCTTACTCACACCTTTTTTACTTTTAATTATTTTACAACATATTCATTTTTTTTACTATAGCTTACATTATTTTTCTTTCTATTTAGAACATAAATTTTTATTTTTATTTTTATTTATTTTTATTTTAAAGGAGAACTTATGGGTGGACAAACTTACACATCCTTGTGGGTTGTAGAATGACCTCTAGGCTCAATAATTTACATATATTACCTAATTATTTTTTATTTTATTAAAATAAATTTATTATTAGCCCAATAGCAACACTATGAAAAAAATGTAATTTCCTAAAGAAATTAATAATTAAAATATTAACTCTAATTATTTTAAACTTTTCTACATTCATTATAACCTTTCTATCCAGATTTAAGAGAAATCAAATCTCTTTTCAATCTTAAAAAGAAATCGCCTCTAAAAAAAAATTCAAATCTTTATAAATCTAAAATTAAAATAAATAGAGACAAATTTCATTACAATGCTATTTACAAAATACAATACTTTAAAATAATAAAATCTATTATGAATCTAAACTGACATCATTACAATACTGCTCACAAAATACAATACTTATAATATATATAATCTATTATATTTTCTTTGGCCCTGCGTTTCGCAGATCCGGATGTGTTATTTATAAATATTGCAAAGAGCATCTTATAAATATTGCAAGTGAATAGAGGGAACTTTTTGGCATATTAGTTGACTAGTTCTGTTTTAATGCCAAAGATTTTTTAAAGGTTAGAAATCAAGATAAAGATTAAATATACACGTTCGTGGGCACGTCTGAAATTTGATCATATATTAATTTTTATTATATATTGTTTTGTTTCAAAGTCAATCATACATTAAATTTTATATGGTATTATTAAGAAATTTGAAAACGATTCGAAGCCTCTACCATTCTCTCCTAATTCTACCATTCTCCGTGGACTTAAAAAGGGAGAATGGGAGAATGGTAGGTTTAGGAGAAAGACATAAAAAAGAAGCTAAGCTGGTCCCTTGCTTTGAGAATTTCGATTCCAAGGCGAAGCAGAAAACAGAGATAATCATGGGCGACAGTGCATCTTCAGTTTCAGTTTCATTAGTGGAGGACGTCTATGGCCTCAAGCTCTACAGCGACGGATCCGTGGAGCGTGGAGAACTAGATTTCCACCTTCCTCCACTCAGCGAAAGTTACGAGCACGTGTTATACAAAGACATTGTGTTTAATCATACACTCGGCTTATGGGCGCGTCTATATCTTCCCAATTCTTCCCCAGCCACTCCCACACGGCTGCCAGTAATCTTGTACTTTCATGGCGGCGGCTTCTGTTTATTGACCCCGCAGAATTCGGCAATACACCGTTTCTGTGTAAAGTGGGCAGCCGATGCAGAGGCCCTCATCGTCTCCGTACACTACAGATTGGCTCCCGAGCATCGCCTCCCTGCTGCTTATGACGATTCTGTCTCCGCTCTCCAATGGCTTCATTCCCAGTCCAAAACCAGAGGCGGAGGCGAAATATCCGATCAATGGTTCGATTCCCATGCCGATTTCTCCAAGGTATTCCTCATGGGAGAAAGCGCAGGAGGGAACATCGTGCATCGCCTGGGAATGTGGTCTGGCAGACAAGATTGGGGTGGAGATATGCGAATAAGAGGATTGATTCTGCTGTATCCCTTTTTCGGAGGGGAGGCGCGAACTGCGTCCGAGACTAGGGAGAAGCAAGGGACTTCGCCATTTACACTGGGAGACTCGGATTTTTTCTGGAGGCTGGCACTCCCCACGGGAAGCAACAGAGACCACCATTTCTGCAACCCAGTCGCCCCACAAACCGGAGCGCTGGATGTTTGGTCCCTTTCAGGTCCCTTACCGCCGACGGTTATGGTGATTGCAGGGCTCGACATTCTGAGGAGCAAACAATTGGAATACTATGAGCTTCTCAAAAAATGCGGTGAGCAAATCATTGAAATTGTGGAGTTTGAAGAGGAAGATCATGGCTTCGCCCTTTTGAAAATCGACGAACAAAATTCAATGAAAGTGATAGAATACGCTTCCAATTTCATTAAATTCGCAGCTTGACATCAATACTCCACGGCCGAGGGAGTGCTCGTGCTCGTTAGCTCCTATTTCATTCATCATGAAAGTCAAAAGTTAAGTTTATATGCATTTAATTCCTTTGTCTTTGGAGTATTTTCTGAAGTCTAATATATGTCTTGGCCTTCTTGTATTTACTTAAATATAATATAAAGTACGTCCCTTGTGCTATCGGACTGGGTCTCGATCACATCAAATATTTTTTATGGTCTTTTGGATTAGAACACACCAACTTTTTAGCATCCTTGCATTTTTTTTTTTTCCATCCATCAGATTTCAGATCTGCAATTTAAGTCTTTAGAAAAACACCATTTCACTGATTATTTTATATCTCATAAATAATATTATATAATTTAAGATTTCAGATCTGCATTTTTTCTTTAAAAACCCCATTTCGCTGATTATTTTATATCTCATAAATAATACTATATAATTTAAGATTTCAGATATGCAATTTTTCTTTAAAAAGTCTTAAAAAAACACTATATCACTGATTATTTTATATCTTATAAATAATATTATATAGTTTAAAATCTGAATAAAAATATATTAATAGATAATTTTTAATTAAATTTTTTTTGAATTTATAATTATATTTTCCAAAATAAATATTATTTAATTTTATAAATAATATATTTTTATTATTACATTTTAAGGCGTTTTTATTTGAAAACAACTCCCCTAGCTGCCAATGTGTCCATATTTGAGTCATTGAATCAAATGTTAGACAATTGAAACATTTTAGGCCATAAATCCACTAGTAAATAAATTTATATATGTTTTAAAAATGTTGTTATGTCATGTTTAACATTTTGACTATGTCAAATTACACAAAAATAAAAATAAAAATAAATTAAATAGAAATATTGACATAATGTGATGAACACTTTAAGTAGGTCAAAATACAATAACAAATAAAAATAATAAAATAAAATAATAATAAACTACAAAAACAACCCATGGTATTCATGTGGAATGCAGTTAATTTAAAGGGGGAATTAAGTTTAGGTTTTTGTGACTTTTAAGTTAAAACGATGTTATTAAAAAATTGTTAGATTTAAATAAAATTTATTTCATAAAATTAAACTCCACACAAACAAATTAATTTAAATTGCATGAATAAAAAACACTATAAAAAAAGAAAATAACTATTTATGTATTTAAATATTACATTTTTGTGTCACAATGCTCTCTAACAAAGTATATAAATGTTGTTATGCCATGTTTAACATTTTGACTATGTCAAATTACAAAAAAATAAAAATAAAAGTAAATTTAATAAAAAGATTGGCATAATGTAATGAACACTTTAACTAGGTCAAAATACAATAAAAAATAAAAATAATAAAATAAAATAATAATAAATTATAAAAATAGCCCATGGGTCAATGGCCCATGGTAATCATGGGAATAATAAAATAAAATAATAATAAACTATAAAAACAACCCATGGGTCAATGGCCCATGGTACTCATGGGAAATATAGTTTATTTAAAGGGGGAAATTAAGATGGCCTGGATCCATCTTAAGAGCCAAAGAGAATTGATCCATCTCATAAATAATATAGATCTAAACTAATTATCTAATAAAATTATTTTTAAATGTTTATAACCATTATTCTTTTAAAATTTTATGTAATAGAATGCATCTAAATTTTCATACATCCACATATACATAGTTTCTCTAAAAAAACTATCAACAATATATCTAGTTTTAAAAATCAACAATACTCCTAGCTATGAAGTATATATTTGTGCTCTTATGTGAAATATAAATTTAGTTTGCATGATATGATCAAGTATTTTTTAAGTTTTTGAATTTAATAATATTTTTTTGTACATTTCAACCTAGAAGTATATATATGTGTGTGTGTGTGTGTGGGTGCTCTTATTTGAAGCATCAACAATATCCAAGAGGGGTCATGCTTGATAGTAAGCTTTGATATCATCAATACTATATGTAGACATAGTGTCCCCATAAAAAAAGATCATAAAACAGATGAATGAAATTGCTTTCATCTTCCAATGTGGAATGCAGTTTATTTAAAGGGGGAAATTAAGATAAGTACTTAGGTTTTGGTGACTAAGTATTTAGGCTTTGGTGACTTTAACTTAAAAAGATGTTATTAAAAATTTGTTAGATTTAAATAAAATTTATATCATAAAATTAAACTCCACACAAACCAACAAATTTAAATTATATGGATAAAAAACACTATAAAAAAGGAAAATAACTATTTATGTATTTAAATATTACATTTTTGTGTCACAGTGCTCTCTAACAAAGTATGATAGAAATGTTGTTATGCCATGTTTGACATTTTGACTATGTCATATTACACAAAAATAAAAATAAAAGTAAATTAAATAAAAAGATTTACATAATGTAATGAAAACTTTAATTAGGTAAAAATACAATAAAAAATAAAAATAATAAAATAAAATAATAATAAACTATAAAAATAGCCTATGGGTCAATGGCCCATGGTACTCATGGGAATGTAGTTTATTTAAAGGGGGAAATTAAGATGGCCTAGATCAATCTCAAGAGCAAAGAGAGATCAAATGTCTTTATATGCAAAGCTCTTTTAGAGTGAAAATAGAATTGACCCATCTCATAAATAGTATATATCTAAACTAATTATTTAATAAAATTATTTTTAAATGTTTATAATCATTATTATTTTAAAATTTTACTTAATAGAATGCATCTAAATTTTCATACATCCAAATATACATAATTTCTCTAAAAAAACTATCAACAATATGTCTAGTTGTAAAAATCAACAATACTCCTAGCTATGGAGTATATATTTGTGCTCTTATGTGGAATATAAATTTAGTTTGCATGATATGATCAAGTGTTTTTTAAGTTTTTGAATTTAATAAAACTCTTTTGTACATTTCACCCTAGAAGTATATATATGTGTATGTGTGTGTGGGTGCTCTCATTTGAAGCGTCAACAATATCCAAGAAGGGCCATGCTTGATAGTAAGCTTTGATATCATCGTTACTATCTGTAGATATAGCATCCCCATACTAAAAATCATAAAACCGATGAATGAAATTGCTTTCATCTTCCAATGTGGAATGTAGTTTATTTAAAGGGGAAAATTAAGATAAGTATTTAGGTTTTTGGTGACTTTTAAGTTAAAGTGATGTTATTAATTTTTTTTAGATTTAAATAAAATTTATATCATAAAATTAAACTCTACACAAACCAATTAATTTAAATTGCATGGATAAAAAACACTATAAAAAAGGAAAATAACTATTTTTATATTTAAATATTACATTTTTGTGTCACAATGTTCTCTAACAAAGTATGATAGAAATGTTGTTATGCCATGTTTAACATTTTGACAATGTCAAATTACACAAAAATAAAATAAAAGTAAATAAAATAAAAATATTGACATAATGTAATGAACACTTTAACTAGGTCAAAATACAATAAAAAATAAAAATAATAAAATAACAATAACAATAAACTATAAAAACAACCCATGGGTCAATGGCCCATGGTACCCATGGGGAATGTAGTTTATTTAAAAGGGGGAATTAAGATGGCCTAGATCAATCTCAAGAGGCAAGAGAGATCAAATGTCTTGATATAAAATAATAATAAACTATAAAAACAACCCATGGGTCAATGGCCCATGGTACTCATGGGGAATGTAGTTTATTTGAAGGGGGGAATTAAGATGGCCTAGATCAATCTCAAGAACCAAGAGAGATCAAATGTCTTGCTATAAAAAGCTCTTTTAGAGTGAAAATAGAATTGATCCATCTCATAAATAGTATAGAATTATTTAATAAAATTATTTTTAAATGTTTATAACCATTATTCTTTTAAAATTTTACTTAATAGAATGCATCTAAATTTTCATACATCCAAATATACATATCTTCTCTAAAAAAAACTATCAACAATATGCATAGTTGTAAAAATCAACAGTACTCCTAGCTATGAAGTATATATTTGTGCTCTTATGTGAAATATAAATTTAGTTTGCGTGATATGTTCAAGTATTTTTTAAGTTTTTGAATTTAATAATACTCTTTTGTACATTTCAACCTAGAAGTATATATATGTGTATGTGTGTGTGGGTGCTCTTATTTGAAGTGTCAACAATATCCAAGAGGGGCAATGCTTGATAGTAAGCTTTGATATCATCATTACTATCTGTAGACATAGCATCCCCATAATAAAAGATCATAAAACAGATGAATGAAATTTCTTTCATCTTCCAATGTGGAATGTAGTTTATTTAAAGGGGGGAATTAAGATAAGTATTTAGGTTTTGGTGTCTTTTAAGTTAAAACGATATTATTAAAAATTTGTTAGATTTAAATAAAATTTATATCATAAAATTAAACTCCACACAAACCAATTAATTTAATTTGCATGGATAGAAAACACTATAAAAATGGAAAATAACTATTTATGTATTTAAATATTACATTTTTGTGTCATAGTGCTCTCTAACAAAGTATGATAGAAATGTTGTTATGCCATGTTTAACAATTTGACATAGTCAAATTGTTAAACATGGCATAACAACATTTCTATCATTACACAAAAATAAAAATAAAAGTAAATTAAATAAAAAGATTGACATAATGTAATGGACACTCTAACTAGGTAAAAATACAATAAAAACTAAAAATAATAAAATAAAATAATAATAAACTATAAAAACAACCCATGGGTCAATGGCCCATGGTACTCATGGGGAATGTAGTTTATTTAAAGGGGGGGATTAAGATGGCCTAGATCAATCTCAAGAGCCAAGAGATATCAAATATCTTGATATGCAAAGCTATTTTTTCTCAATAAACTTGTTTTTACTCTTCTTAAGTGATGAAGTCCATAGTTGTTTCATATAGGAGCATTTAGCTTTGATAAGAAAAGTGTGATACTGTGTTATAATTTTCTCTACAAATGTGTTGGAGTTTTTTTTCGCAATAAACTTGTTTTTACTACTCTTATGTGATGAAATCCATTGTTGATGCATATAGGAGCATTTAGCTCTCATAAGAAGCGTGATACTTTGTTATAATTTTCTATACAAATGTGATGGAGAGCCTACTGTGAATTTTGGAAATTTCATTGTTAATGTAATATAAGCTAAATACAAATTCATTTCTTCTACACAAGATCAAGAAAGCTATGTTGAGTAGCCAACACCAAAGAACAAGACATGTTCGCCAATTTCATAAATGCTACTGAATCTCTCTTGGTGTTGGAGTTATTTTCTAAATAGCCTTATTTTTACTTCTCTTGAAGTGATGAAAGCCACCTCTCCATATATTTTTTACTATCTTCACAAAGAACAAAAGAAACCAAATTCATATCAACGACATTGAAAAAAAAATAACATGGTAGACATGAGGGAGATCACTGGTAAAGAACAATGTGATATTTTGAATATTTTCAAAGATCATGAAGAAAATAATACATAGGTGGCTCAATAGGAAGTGGTGAATATTAAATATGGAGGAACTACACCAAAAATACCTAGCTCTATTTTAATTACATAAATGCATTGAAAACCATCTGATAATATTTACTTCAATTGTTTTATTTGGACGTGTTGCAAGCTGAAATATTGCGCCAAGAAGTTTGCTATATCTTATCAGTTTAGTGTTTTTTCAATCAAGAAGAGGCTTTGGAGTTTAAGAACTGTATATTTATGGTTTATAACTCTTATCATCAATATCTTTGAAACCTCCATGACGTGCTTCCATGGAAGCAAAATTTTCCTTTCATTCCTTCACGATGGCTCCTTCTCTGCAACATCTTATTTCTTTAGTCTACTCTTTCTTATTCTATTGCCTTAAGGTGTTTCTTTTGCAACATGTGGTGCAATTGCTAGTTTAATTTTTCTATAATAAAAATCATTTTAATATTATTTTTTATTGTTTCTAGAGATTATTTGATTTGCAATCATACAAGACTTTCATTGTGAACTAATTAATTTAATCATCAATAATTTTATTTTAAAATAAGGTGACTAATTTAATTATTATTAATTAATAAATTGACGGTGAAAAGGATATTAGATTAAGTGGTTTGGTGAATAGTTATTTAGTGAGTTCAAGTTTGAATTGGTGATTGTCCAGTTATTATGTAAATCATGATATTCAATGTTCAATGTTCAAATACATATAAAATATTTTGAGTAGAAAATGAGCTATGATTTTTATGGGTATGTGGTGTCGATAAGCCATGGTGTTGGCTCATAGTAAAACATGGGTGAATCTTCATAGTTAATAATTTTATTACATTATTTTAAATATATTTAACTATTTTATTAATTTATTTATAATAACAATAATAATAATTTAACATAAAGTTATAATTTAGTTAATTTTGATAATCTATTTAATTTTGGCAATAAAAAATGTATCATGAAGTAAGAGTTTTGATGCCTATGATAAGTTTCCATTTAATTTATTACATGTTAAAGAAATCCAATACATCACAACATGGTTTCTCTTTTTATTTTATTATTATTACATTAATATTTGTAGAATCAAGTTAAAGATGTAGCCATTCCTTATCATTTGAAAAATAACTCTTTTTTTCCTTTATTCTGGTTTATTATGACTTCAAGATAAAAAGCTTAACAAGATGGACCATGAACGCAAGATTAATGGGGATAAGAGTTGAGTGTTTTGGATTTAGCTACACTTTGAGAATGGAAAAACGACCTCCACTTGGTCATTCCAATAGTTTAGTGAGGATTTCAGCTTAATGAGGATTAGGGAGAAAGACCACCTCATATTGATAAGTAAATTGAATCTCTTTCTCATTGATTGATAAGCTTCTTTTTTTTTAACATTGCATTCTACATGTTATAGATTAGAGAAATAGATTGATATATTCTTGAGAGTTTAAAGATAAATAAAATAAAAATAAGGAATTCATACTGAAACAACTTAGTTGCACTTGAATCTACCTCCCATGTTTCACTCATTGAGGTGAGTATTAAATGATTCATTGATATTTACCTTGTTATAGAGGATGGATTCTTTAGCCATGACTAATTTCACATAAATAATAACTTTTTGGCCTATTTCATTACAAAAAAAAAGAAAGTGAAATTCCTCGATGATCTATGTCTCATCTAACCCCCTTAAAATGCAACCTTATGAAGAAAAATTGGCCAATGATAAAGTTTTTTCATTACTTTCCAACTCATCAACTCTTGCCTAGGCAACTGTTGAAGTCCAACAAGAAATTGCAGCACCTATACTAGTGTGGGACTAGGAGGTCCAAGTAGCACCTACACTAGTGTGGGACTAGGAGGTCTTAGCAGCACCTACACTAGTGTGGGCTAAATTTGGTGCTGTGTCTATTTTATTTTTTCCTTAATTAGAATGGACAATAAAATGTAATATTATCTCATAATCGCTTGTAATAGTTAACTGAGTGTGATAAACTCAGTTAGCTCATGAATTTCAAGTTGAGGGTAGTTGGTGAGGCAGGTAGAGTAATTATAGCTGTAACAGAGTTCGAAGTGCACTGGTGCATTATTTTAATGCATGTTGTAATCTGTTAACTCAATTAAGCGAGTTAAAGTCACTTGTGCTAGTTGTAACTGTTTATTGCACTAGAGAGAGATCAAGTGAATTAAATATTATTTAATACACAATCAGTGATCTAACATGCAACTGATGATTTACTATTATTAGATGCATGAATGTCAGTACCAGTGGAGACCCGGTTGAGATGTAGGTGAAAGGGATGTTAACTACCAATTGTAGGATTATTGGGTTGCACCCATGCAAGAAAACACTCATTGGATTGCTCATGATCCTTGCGCAGTCAAGGAAGGAAAAAATTCATATATAATAGGGATTTCATTCCACATGAATTGTGCAAGCAAGGTAGGCTATTTAGAGGCTGAGAATTGGCTAAGTGTCGGTCAGTTTTTGTCCATGACATTGTGATACAATTAGTTGAGTACAATAGACTCTTGTGAGAAGAGTGTATTGTAATTGTTTCATGTATCCGTGTTGAATATACAATAGAAGATAGTGGGGTTTTGAGCAGCAAGATTTCCCCGAGAAATTATCTGTGGTGTGGTTTGATTGATTCTTCTTTGCTTCATGTGATTGGCAATTGTGTTTAATTTCCACAATTTATTTGTAGAAGCGATTCAATATCTAGCTTTATTACATTGTTAGATCGGATTGAATCCATGATATAAATATTGTTTGTATGATTTCTATAGGGTATAAGAGCACAAGAAATCACAATAGTGGAGGAGGAGCTAAGTTTGTGACTAAATAGAATTCGAATTTGTAGAAGAATTTCTTGGTGCTATAGGTGATTCAGGATCAAAATGGCTTTCAATGGCTTGAGATTGGAGTATGAACTCGAGGGAAGCTCTAACTATATTGCTTGGCAAGACATGATGAAGGCAGTACTTGAAGACAATGGCTTGAAGGAATTCATTGACAATGATGTTCCCAAACCCGCCGTGACAGATGCTGCAAATCTTGATGCATGGCAAAAGAAAGTGGAAAAGGCGAGGAGGATCTTACTGGAGGGAGTACAAGACCAAATTGTCTCAAGTAGCCATGGAAAAGAGACACCATATGCAATGTGGAAAGATTTGACAGATCTATTTCAGAGTAGTAGTGATCATAGGAAATTGGAACTGAAAGATAAACTCAGGAAGATCAAGATGGAGAAAGGTGACTCCATGCCAAAAAATTTAACACAGTTTCTCTAATGTAGGGATGAGCTTGAGAGCATTGCCATTACTGTCACTGATGATGATTTGGTGAGCCTAGATCTTCTAGAACTTCCAAAGAGTTGGCATAGTTATCAGGATTCTGTCAATGGAAAGGAAAAGCTACCAGATTGGGAACGACTTTGGTCAGATTTGGTGCAAGAAGAGTTTAGACAAAATACCAGAGATGGATCTTCATCTAAGAATGAAGATGAAGAATATTGTGCTTTGGCTGCCAAGGCACATAAGGGGAAAGGAAATAAATTCCATTTCAAATCCAAGTCCAGTAAATATGTCAAGAAGCGCGACATGTCCAGAGTGAAGTGTTTTCACTGTCACGAGCACGAGAATTATGCCATTAACTGTCCACAAAATAAGAAGAACAAGAAGGCTTTAGGATCTGTTGCTGGTGAGGCTTTTTCCTCGCAATTTGAGCTTGAATTCTCATTCCATGCATGGTGTCAAGTGTGATGGGATTGGTGTGGTATTTGGATAGTGGTGCATCGTTTTACATGATGAGAGATAAAGAAATTTTCAGTATCTTGGAGGAGGAGCATCTCTAGATGCATATAGAAATGGGTGATGACGGGCGGTACAGTGCTACCGGGATTGGTACCATTACCTTCCAGATACATTCAGGTAAACCATTTCAATTAGAAGATGTAATTTCTGTACCAGGCTTGAAGAAAAAATTAGTATTAGTGGAAATGTTGGAGGTTAGAGGCTATGATGTTGTTTTTAGTGAAGGAAAAGCTTTCCTACGACACAAAACAATAGGAAACGCCAATAAAATTGGGATTCGAGTTAAGAATCTCGATAAAATTGATGTAGATGGCTGCGCAACATTGATGGGTAAGGCAGACAAAGTGGTGAGCCACGATTAGGGTGAGTTATGGCACAAGAGATTAGGCCATCTTCACCACGGAGCCTTAAAAGTCATGCAACAGATTTCTACGGACATTCCCAAGGGTACACTTGCACAGTCAAACACATGCAAGGGATGTACTATGGGGAAGTATGCAAAGGCCACCTTTCATGAGTAGGAGAACCAAGCCTCAGGGATCCTTGAGAGAGTTCACTTAGATGTGTGTGGACCATTCTCTATTGCTTCGACAACAAAGCATAAGTAATATGTGATATTTGTTGATGAATTTTCTCGAAAGTGCTGGATATACTTCATGCAAAAGAAATATCAGATGTTCTCAAATTTTCTTGAGTTCAAAGCACTAATGGAGAAAGACACGGGGAAGCATGTGAAGGCTATTAGGAGCAACAATTGTGGTGAGTACATCTCCAATGAATTCAAGAACTTCTACAGAAAAGAAGGAATTCAGAGAGAACTAATTGCGCCTCATAACCCACAATAGAATGGGGTCGTGGAGAGAAAGAATAGAAAAATTATGGGTGTAGCAAGAGCGATGTCGCATGATCAGGGCCTAACATTACATCTATTGGCAGAGGCATGCAACACAACGATATTTGTGTAGAACCATTGTCCTCATAGGATACTTGGCATGAGTACACCAGAAGAGGCTTTTATTGGTAAGAAACATGATGTTTCACATTTTAAGATTTTTGGCTCATCTGTTGCATGTGACCAAAGACGCTAGGAAGAAGCTCGAACCAAAAACTGAGATTGGGATTTTTTTGGGGTACACTGATACTCCCAAAAACTATCAGGTGTATCTTCCAAGTAGCAGAATGAATGTTATGCGATGGGATATAAAATTTGATGAGGATAAAGCCATGCGATTGTTCCTCGAGAGGGAGATGGATTTGCATCCAGAGGAGGAAATCTTGGTTCCAAAGGATGAGCTTTAAGATGTGGAGCAGCCACATGCGGAGGATCATGGAGTGGCAGAAAACGCTCATGCAGAGCCATCCGATAGAAATGGTAGAAGGCACACCATGGAAGCTGATAGATTGAGACTTAATGCATCAAAGAATGTAGGAGTCTCTAAAAATGTTTACTGGATACATGGCTCTTACGAGCAAGTGTATTGTGATAAAACCATCTTCCTTTCAGGAGGCAGTGCAACAACCAATTTGGGTTGATGCAATGGTGGAGGAGTATGAATGAGACTTAATGCATCAAAGAATGTAGGAGTCTCTAAAAATGTTTACTGGATACATGGCTCTTACGAGCAAGTGTATTGTGATAAAACCATCTTCCTTTCAGGAGGCAGTGCAACAACCAATTTGGGTTGATGCAATGGTGGAGGAGTATGAATCCATTGTCAAGAACAGTGCATGGGAGATTGTCCCAAGACTTGTCAGTAAATTAGTGCTTGGATCTAGATGGATATACAAGGTAAAGCCAGTTGCTGATGGGAGCGTGGAGAAGTACAAGGAAAGATTTGTGGCCTGAGGATTCTCACAGATTGAGGGGATCAAATATGATGAGAATTTTTCACCAGTTGCAAGGTACTCTTCCATTAGATATATCCATTCACTCTCAGCGCCGATGGGGTGGCGCATCCATCAAATGGATGTAAAAACTGTGCTTCTCAATGGAGTTATTGAGGAGGAAGTGTACATAGAGTAACTAGAAGGTTTCGAGATATTTGATAGTGAGTAACATGTGTTTCGACTCAGGAGAACATTGTATGGGCTGAAGCAAGCACCTCGTGCTTGGTACACTCAGATTGAAAACTATTTCACCAGGTTGGGCTTCACCAAAAGTGAAGCGGATGCAAACTTGTACCAGATTTTGGTTGATGGTAAGCTCTTGATTATCGTACTTTATGTTGATGATCTAATTTTGATAGGTGATGAGCAGCTGATACACTAATGCAAGGAGGATATTGCAAGGGAGTTCGAAATGAGGGACATGGGACTCCTTCATTATTTCCTTGGTTTGGAAATACGAAAGCGGGATGGTGAAATTTTTTTTTCTCAAGGCAAGTATGCTAAAGAGATACTGGGTAAGTTTCACATGGAGAGCTGTAAACCCATGGACACTCATCTTCCAGGAAATTGGAGGAAAGAGGATGCTACTTCAGCAGAGGTAGTGGATGCTACTCTCTACATGCAGCTCGTAGGTTCAATGATGTACTTAGTGAAAACCAAACCAGACATTTTCTACGTAGTTAGCCAGCTGATTCAAGTTATGGTTAAGCCTACCAAGCTCTTTTGGAAGGTGGGGAAGCATTTCTTGAGATATCTCCGAGGCACTACAGAGTATGGATTATGGTACATACAGATAGAGGGAGTGAAGCTTCAAGGCTTCATGGATGCAGATTGGGTAGGCAGTCCATCAGACAGAAAGAGTACATCAGGAGGGATCTTCAGCATAGGATCGACAAAAGTTTCTTGGTACAACAAGAAGCAGTGAATTGTGGCACTCAGTTCAACGGAGGCAGAGTACATGGAAACAAGTCAAGCTGCATGTGAGGCCATCTGGATGGGAAACATCCTGGTTGGTTTTTTTGGTTCTCAAATGGATCCGACAATGATACATTGTGATAAACTGAGTTGCATTAAACTCTCAGTTAATCCTGTGTTTCATGATAGCTCCAAGAACATAGGCATCCGATACCACCATATAAAATATTGTGTGCAAAGGATTATAATGTTACTTCAGTACATTCCCACAAAAGATCAGGATGCAGATATTTTGTCAAAGGCAGTCACCAGGAGAACACTCGAATACCATAGAGGCAAGATCAAGGTGAAGGATAATTCATTTCTTTTTGAGAGGTAGAGTTGAATTCCAACAAGAAATTGCAGCACCTACACTAATTTGGGACCAGGAGGTCTAGGTAGCACCTACACTAGTGTGGGACCAGGAGGTCTAAGCAACACCTACACTGATGTGGGCTAAATTTGGTGTAGTGTCTATTTTAAATTTCCCTTAATTAGAATGGACAATAAAATGTAATCTTATCTCATAATCACTTGTAATAGTTAATTGAGTGTGATAAAATCATTTAGCTCATGAATTTTGAGTTGAGGGTAGTTGGTGAGGCATGTAGGGTAATTCTTGCTGTAACGGAGTTTGAAGTGCAGTGGTGCATTAGTTTAATGCATGTTGTAATCAATTAACTCAGTTAAGTGAGTTAAAGTTAGTTGTGCTAGTTGTAACTGTTTGTTGCACTAGTTAGAGATCAAGTGAATTAAATATTATTTAATTCACAAACAGTGATCTAACATGCAACTGATGATTTAGTATTATTAGCTGAATACATGTCAGTTCCAATGGAGACCCAGTTGAGATATAGGTGAAAGGATGTTAACTATTAGTTGTAAGATTATTGGGTTGCACCCATGCAACCAAACACTCATTGGATTGCCCATGATCCTTGCACAGTAAAGGAAGGCCAAAATTCCTAAAGAATAGGGTTTGCATTCCACATGAATTGCGCAAGCAAGGTAGGCTATTTAGAGGCTGAGAATTGGCTAAGTGTTGGTCAGTTTTTGTCTAGGACAGTGCGAGACAATTAGCTGAGTATAGGAGACTCTTGTGAGAAGAGTGTATTGTAATTGTTTCATGTATCCATGTTGAATATACAATAGAAGATAGTGGGGTTTTGAGAAGCAAGATTTCCCCGGGAAATTATCTGTGTTGTGGTTTGATTAATTCTTCTTTTCTTCGTATGATGGGTGATTGTGTTTAATTTCCACAATTGATTTGTAGAAACGATTTAGTATCTAGCTTTAGTACATTTTTATATCGGATTGAATCCATGATATACATATTGTTTGTATAATTTCTACAACAACACCAGGGAAGGGATTCTATCTTTCTTTCCAATATCTAGATTCTGGCAATATGTAATTTAGTAGATGTTAATTATTAATTAATTCACCAACATGGATGAGCTCCTCTCCTAAAGAATATTTTTTATATAAGTATTCAAATTTAAGTACAAATAATAAGGTATTTGTGAAGGATTCAAATATTATACTTATGTATAATATTTGAAACTATTAATATTTGTTCAAAAAATTATACATATTATATATAAGTGAATATTCAATAAAAACATGTATTTTATTACTAAAACTTATAAATATTTGGCAAATATTATTAATTTAATAATATTTACTTTTTATATATATATATATATATATATATATATATATATATATATTTTTTTTTCGTACGATAGAATTTTTAAAATAAAACTAAATGAAAATTTCCATTAAACAAAATGAATTAAATACTTTGCATTTACATGGAGAACCTTCACATATAACTATTACTATTTATATTGTGTAATGTAATTACCAATTGCTTTCTAAAAATTAATTACATATTAATAATTAATGCATTTTCAAATTTCCTCATAAAATTCATAAAAATTTAGATCTAAATGATTTTATTCTCTTTGAGGATATCGTTGAAGAAGCTCTAATAAATTAAAAAAAGTTCAAAGATACTTCGATAGCCATGAACCAAATAAAAAGAAAAATTCTCATAACATGGAAAGTGGTCCTCAATCATGCCATTTCCAAGATTAAAATACCTTAGAACTTGCAAACATGCAAGTAATTAAGATCTTCCCTGCACCAGCTAAACTCCAGGAAGTGCATGCCTTTCTACTAAGTTCTAATAATGTTCAAGATACTTAGAAATTATCATGAGTTATTCCTACTTCTAATATAACATTTATCATCAACATTCTTTTTTCGGAAATCATTCTTATTCGTTTATGCAATTTTTTGGTTCTCTAATTTTCGGAAATATTTATTATTCACTTATGAAATTCTTTGGTTCTTCAATGGAGTTGTCTTTTGATCTACGAATCGGGAGCTGATGTGACAACTCCCTATCATCCAACTCCGACGACTCCCCCTCCCTCCGTCACGATGTGGACCCACGCATCCGAACAATGACAAAGACCGAAAACAAACGGGACAACGCCGTTAGCAGACCCCACCAGCTCCGCCAATCCTCCCGTAAGCGCCCCTCCTCCGCCACCCGCCGCTCCTCCCCCACCCGCCACCCCCACGTCCCCCGGCCGCCTACCCGAATTTAATGTTGTAGGTTTTTTGAATTTGAAATTCAAATAGTTCTCGGTGCTGGAAACCCCATCATTTGCCAAGCAGCTCTGCAATAAGCATTAGCTCTAAGGTCCAGTGTTCCAGCGTTCGGGTTTCCTTGCTACTTTCTCCGAATCAGCTCAGCGCAGTTGTGGTAAATTCCAGGAATTAGCTCAGCGCAGTCGTGGTAAATTCCAGGAATTAGCTCAGCGCAGTCGTGGTAAATTCCAGCATTCCAACATTCACAGGTTCCTTCCTACCACTCATTTTCCTACCTAATTGCGTTCTAAATTGTGTGTATTCCAGCATTCACCGTCTAATATTTGAAGATCTTGTCAAAATTTGAAAAAACCTGAAGAATACACACAATTTAGCAAAGACATGAAAAATGCAATACAATGCAATGGAAATTGAAAAAGAGTCAATTCTGTACAATATAATATGCACTGCCTCAAGTGCACATGATTTAGCTACTATTATACAAAGAAATATTATGGTGTCAGACCACAATTCATCACGTTCCTGCATCTGCATTGTCTAGGCATGCATCCCCCAATTAATTTTTTCAAAGCCTATCCTTACAAAGAGGCTAAGGACGACCTTCCATTATCCCTTTTCTAAAATCTTAAACCATCAAAATAATTTCTTAATCCCTGTTTCAAACTATCATTCCTTCCACTGTTTACAGATCAAAAGATAAATGGAAGGTGTGTATACTGTTTTCCCTAATTATTTACAATGTCGAGGAATATACACTAACCAACAAAATTTGTGGCGCCATTATAGATAGAACGGAAATTTACAGGTCTGTTTCCATTTCCACCTAATAAGGATAAGTATATATACATATGAGGTGCATCAACTATTTAAGAATAGGATTTAATAAATCCAAGACTGTAGAGAAAGCGCTCTGACTTTGATTTGAAAAGATTGCCAAAGGAGAAGGGGATGGCAGTTTCCCTAGGAGGAGATTTGCTGTGCATACAATTTTCTTTTACTTGCAAGATCACTCGTCCGATTTCTCAACGAACAACTTCTACAGTCCTCGGATCAACAGGTTTTCCAGCTGCATTGGTCACATATAACACATTCACAGCCTTATCACCCCTCGTTGTCACCTCTGCTTTTGTAACAGACATCCCATTTTCTCTAAATATCCGAGTCACATCTGACAGAAGCCCAACTCGATTGTTGGTGTAGAGTTCCAATCTTACGCCCTAATTTATAAAAACATCAACAAAACTTGCATTAAATTGAGTAAAATTAAAGAAGGAAAGAATGTATTTAAATGCAGTGGGAACTCCAAGCCTTAAGAGGTAAATTTACATCATTGATGTGTTCATTGTACCCATACCTCTGATACTCTTCTTCTAATGGCAGCCTCCAAACAATGAATCACTCGCCGCTTCTCTGCTTCTGAATTCACGGGGCATCCATCAGCATGCCTGATGAAGTACACCTGTAAAGAGAAAAATAGAAATAAATACCACAACTCTTCTTTAACCTAATTGAAATTGATCTGAATCTCATTACGGATACATCTAGTTTTACCCGTTTTAACAAATCAAAGAAGGAAAGAAACATTTGAATAAAAGAACACCGATTGAAATATCAAGCCCCTTTTGAGTGTTGGATTTGTACCTGGCACGTTTGTCGGCCTTGTGAGTCTATAGTGGCATGAAAGACAACATACTCCATATCTTTCAAGGTGCAAACAATATCGAAGAGGAGCTTAGGCCTGTATTTACACTGAAAATTCACCACAGAATACCCCCGTTCCAAACAGTTGGCAACAGCTACAAGAAGCTTGGCGTTGTCGTTGAGGGGAGGAGGCACCCTGGCTCCAGTTCCGTCCAGTTTCTCATAGTCACGGTCAGCAAACATGAATTGATGCAGCCACCTCTCTGTGTGAGTGAGTCCTGTTGACACCGGCGCTTTAGCACCTCGAATGTTGTTGTTTCCTCTCATGACATTTCACAAGAGCTCTTCAATTTTGCAAATATTTTACTCGTCCTGCATGGGAGCACCTGTCTCCTCATCAGTTACATAAACAAGACAGGTAACCCTTCTGTTGTGAGTCCACACCTCTGCCTCCACAACATTACATTTTAGGTCACTGAGCACCGCAAATATTTCAGAAAGTGACCCCGGTCGGTCCATTCCTTCTCAACAAAATTTCAAATCTTATACAACCCTTTCTTACTAGACGTGTTAATGTAGAGTTACATTCGTAATAAATGTTCACATATAATGCTGATTCAGGTTCATAACTTCACAAATATTGAACACAAATTCAAATCTCATAGAACCTCTCAACAAAATTTCAAATCTTATACAACCATGTTCCATAATTTCATATAATTTTATAGAATAATTTGCAATCAGGTAATCAGGTAACAGAGAGAAGCCAAGGAAAACTTTTGGTATGCATATAAATTTTTTTTCATGTGGGTGCGGGAAAATCATTTTCCAACGCCTACAGGAAAAAAAAATTGTATGCATAGCAAATATCCACTTACCAAATGTGTCTTCCTATTTGATAATACCTCTGTACTATGTATAGTCTTCCTTTTGACCATTGAGAAACATCTGTCCCAACAATCTTCCTTGTTATAGGCATATAATTTTTTTTTCCTATAGGTGCTGGAAAGTCTACAGGAAAAAAAATTTGCAATATATAGCTGGAGATGTGGTGAAAGAAAGACAGAGGTAATAAATGGGAAGATTACATTCAATTCAAGTTAAGTGGATATTTGCTATGCATACAATTTTTTTTTTCCTGTAGGCGCTGGAAAATTTTCCAGCGTCTACAGGAAAAAAAATTTATATGCCTATAACAAGGAAGACTGTTGGGACAGATGTTTCTCAATGGTCAAAAGGAAGACTATACATAGTACAGAGGTACTATCAAATAGGAAGACACATTTGGTAAGTGGATATTTGCTATGCATACAATTTTTTTTTTCCTGTAGGCGCTGGAAAATGATTTCCAGCGCCTACAGGAAAAAAAAAAATTGTATGCATAGCAAATATTCACTTACCAAATGTGTCTTCCTATTTGATACTACCTCTGTACTATGTATAGTCTTCCTTTTGACCATTGAGAAACATCTGTCCCAACAGTCTTCTTTGTTATATGCATATAAATTTTTTTTCCTGTAGGCGCTAAAAAAATGATTTTCCAGCGCCTACAGGAAAAAAAAATTATATGCCTATAACAAGGAATACTGTTGGAACAGATGTTTCTCAATGGTAAAAAGGAAGACTATACATAGTACAGAGGTATTATCAAATAGGAAGACACATTTGGTAATTGGATATTTGCTATGCATACAATTTTTTTTTCTTGTAGGCGCTGGAAAATCATTTTCCAGCGCCTATAGGAAAAAAAAAATTGTATGCATAGAAAATATCCAAATACCAAATGTGTCTTCCTATTTGATACTACCTATGTACTATGTATAGTATTCATTTTAACCATTGAGAAACATCTATCCCAACAATCTTCCTTGTTATAGGCATATAAATTTTTTTTCCTGAAGGTGCTAGAAAATCATTTTCCAATGCCCACAAGAAAAAAAAATTGTATGCATAGCAAATATCCACTTGCCAAATGTGTCTTCCTATTTGATACTACCTCTGTACTATGTATAGTCTTCCTTTTGACCATTGAGAAACATATATCCCAATAGTCTTCCTTGTTATATGCATATAATTTTTTTTTTCACTGTAGGCCCTGGAAAATCATTTTCCAGCACCTACAGGAAAAAAATTTTATATGTTTCTTGCTCAAGGATGTTGGTCCAAGAATTTAATTTTTTTATGTTTCTCATCCCATTTCTTATAAATCCAAAGAATCTTTACACAACCATCATAAATAAAGGGTGCTTAGTTTTTTTCTATCATTCCAAAATCTATTATTGTTGCTATTTAGATTGCTGAGATCTTTTGTAGTCAGAAATTGCTGCATAATCTCATAGGACCAGGATCAACACTGGAAAACCAATTCAACTTAGTTCACTTATACTGAGCATAGGGATCATAATTGATATTAGAACCTGTGTGGAATGAACCTTCCATGTATTGGAATGAACCTTCCATGCACAAAAATTTAGTTTGTTTTATTTTATTGTTGACTGTGCAGAAGCAGAAGCAGGGCCTGTGTGGAGGTGGTCTATCATATTCCTATAGTGTATCATTTCTATCTACTTATTTTATGTTAATGAGGCCTCCAACAAAATACATGTTAGAGTTTTTGTTGAATTGGAAACTTTCTTATTCGAATTATTTGTAAATCATATCCCTCACTTCTTAGGCCTTGACATCTTTGGTAACATGTAGCGTTCTATAGTGTTTCTCAGCTTGGACAACCAGTTAATTATTCTTTGTTTGCTAGGCTGTGGGTTTCGAGTCTGGACTTGGTCCTGGTTATGTCTGGATAGTGGGTTTGGTGGTATTGTTTGGATTGTGATTTTGTAGAGTTATGTCTTGATATTGTTTTTATATGTTTTCACAGTTAAGAATATAATGTTGATGAAAATTACTAGAATCTTGTGTATTTATTTATTTAATAATTTAACTTTTAATTTGATTTTAAATTTAAAGTTAAATTCAAATATATTCTGGTCTAGAACTTTTCCTATCATCTGTTACAGCTTTTTGCTTTTGAAGATATGTGAAATGTTCATCTCTCTTCTAAAAAAACACACAGAATTCCCGAAGTTCTCGTCAACCTCTCATATGTGTTTGATAACATGAATATATGTGTTAAAAAAAGGGATATAATTTTAGTAGATCTATTTTTTAGGTCTGTCTGTGGCCTTGTTTTAGTGCTCATTGTAAGAAGGTGCCTCTTGCACATCGTGCTGCCTAGGCAACATATGCACAATAGCAGGGGTGGGGGTTGCAAGGTTACAGGGTCATCATAAGGCTCATTTATTTGTGCAGGAATCAGTTGCAAGGTTCCAGGGTTATCATAAGGCTCATTTATTTTTGTAGGAATCAGTTGAGGCTTACTTCAATGTTGTGGCCTAGAAACTCAGCTAGAAATTAGGAATCTCAAAACCATGATGGGTGTTGAGAGGGCAAGGATTTTTTTAGTATGAGACCTTGTAAGAGGTCTCCTATTTCCCAACTCTCCTTTGTCACACTAGTGGTTGGATAAAACGACATGTCAACTCAATTGTATTGCACTAGAAAATGAAGACTCCGCTGGATATAGTATTGAAAGACAAGCAAGCAGAAATCAATAATGTGTTTTCATCTTAATTAGAAGACATCAAGAGAACACTAGATTTCTTCATGAACAGATGTGATTGCAAAGTTGGTTCATATAAAAAGTCATCCTCAATGTAATTTTGATCCTACCATTGAGGTTGAAGCTCAAAGGACCTAACTATTGTTTTCTCCTGGGATTCTTAACAGTCTGCTAGCTGCTTCTCTGGTTTTGTGTTATGTTTTGTACTGTTAGGATATAACCAGAATGTGTGGGTTTTCTTTTTTAATTTCTGTGTAATGAATAAGTGGGTAAGTCCCTAGGTGATAGTGAGAAACCTCCTAAGTGGAATGATGAATCAGCACTGCATGAATGCAAAATGTAATTTGGTTTTGGAATGTTGAATCAACACTACATGAATGCAAAATATAATATGGTTTTGATTTCTGTGTAATGAATAAGTGGGTAATCTGGTTTTTTATTTCTATAAATGCATACTTTTTTTATATTAAGTTAGTGTTTTTTTAGGTTGTAGGTTTTTTAAGTGTGGACAATGGTCAAAAAGTGGAAATTGTGTATCTAAGTTTCCTGTCGTCCAAATCCTGGACAAGCTACAGTTAAATATGTGCTTTACAATCTGGCGTGAAATCATGTAGTGCACAGAAACATAGATCTACATGGGAGGACAACTAATAATGAAGCCTACTATATCACCCTTATTGAGGGCTTAAAAGAGGCAAAAAACAATTTTGTGAATGATATTGCAGTTTACATGAACTCGCAACTCATTTGCAATCAGCTCAATGGCATCTTTGAAGTTTGAAAAGCAAATTTAAAACCCCTATACACGGAAGCAAGAATGTGGAGCTCTCAGTTTAAATATTTCAGCATACAATGGCTTTCAGACATTCATAGGATGTCCACTGATATATTGGTGGCAGGAATGTCAAGTGTAGATGCAGGTGTTAGAGATGACACCGGATCACGGTTTATTGAAAGTGAAGTCATCAATCATCATCAGGATAACTCTCAAATAAGTGGATGTGTTATTCTTATAATTTTCCTTGGGGCTATGATGGCATGGTTCTTTCACTAGAGAAGAACCGATTGTAATTTTGGATGGTTCATGATATAATACATGAATCTTTTTAGGGTATAATTATTTTATGTTGTGTTATTTTTCCATTTTTCTGTTGGGTAAAAATTGTTTTTGTTTTTACTTCCTTGGGATCTAATACATGATAGATTAACATGGATATTTTTCAGAATAGTAAAGGTATCAATTAAAAACAAATTTGACACTCTATAGTAGGTATTCTATATAATCAAACAGCTGGGAAAAGCAGCTCAACAATTCTATATAATTAACCCCGTGCTTCATTCAAAAATTGTAAATAAATAACTCTAACTGATGTGCTGAACTTGAAGATCTGAGAAGCAAGTCCTACCTCTACCACTACCATTCCTAATCTGATTTGGTTATGAACTTCAAAAATCATGAGAAAATTCAGTTACCACTATCTCTCCTAGAAATGGTCATAGATGAATGACTTATGTAACGTAGTTGAATCCCACTTCTTCACCCCTGCGAGCATCACCTGATGCAGTGAGTGCTAAGTGGACTATTTAAAAATCATGAAAAAAGTTAATTACAACTACCTCTCATGGAAATGGATAAGGACTTAAAGTTCTAATTACTAAGACAGTGCCTAGCGAGTTGAGTCCCTACATGTGCATTGAAATTATAAGGTAACAATCATATAGTAGATATTTATTTTTATATATGGAACAAATAGTTATGAAAAAATTCAATGGCTCAAATTTTTATACGCAAGAGGTGAAGGTGCAAATGAATCTGATGCATCAAACAACATCAATACAGAGTGGCTCCAATAGGGTAGCACCTGCTCACCTGTTCATGAAGCTAATCTACCTGCAGAAAGCTACAAAGGCTCAATCTAACCAGACAAACAGTGACTTCCTAAAGAGGTATGTTGGTGGCCCCTTTGTCTTTTGCACAATCCATAAACATGAACATGAATATGGATTTCTACAACTCAATGGCTTTGCAGCAACAACAACAACTAAAACATCCACAACAACAACAATTTGTAGATAGACAATGGTCAAGTGGGTGTTGTCTTTATTTCGAGATGAAGACTGACCAAATTTGCGTATGGATCCAATGTATTAGTTGAAGATTAAATTACTGCTATTTCTCATGTAGTATATATATGAATAAAGAAAGTGATGTCCTGAATTAACATTCTCCACTATCCAATCTCTGGAAGTAAATGATTGAAGGTTGGAGATAAACTTGTCAGCTCAATCTCTTTACATATTTCATCAGATAATGGAGATAAAATTGTGCCAAACAAGCATTTGAATTCCCAAACCACTTTGATATCTTCAATTAATCTTCTCCACCATCTAATGTTTCATTCTCCTCAAACACATTTCACCAAAGGATGGAGATAAAAATGTTGCAGTGAAATTTGAAATCACAAAACAGTTCGAGGCATTTGCAGAAAACACGCCAATTCTGCTACTGAATGAAAATGTGCCTGTGTATTACAGTACTATCAAGAAATTTTACTGTTTTATAACATAAAATTTAAAAATAAACAAGAAATATCCATTAACTGCATCATTGAATTCATGATGTTCTCTTTTCATTTATATATAAAAAATGAAGTACATGTACACAATTGCAGCTTATTGAAAGCTGGAATAATTTTAAGGTCTCCTAACCCTAGCTAGGGAAACCAATATAACCCTAACAACAAAGTGCTCCACACTAGGAATCACATGTAACCAAAGCTGGCCACTCCACCATGAATCGGTATGTCAGAAAATAAACAAAAAGATGCAGTTTCTATCACAACTTTTTTCTGAAGCCAATTTCTGTGTTGTCTGCAAGTTCTGTGATGCTAGTGACCCAATCATCTTCAGATAGAGGGGGACCCATTGAAGAAGTTGTGTCTGTAACATGACAATGAATTTTTCGTCAGAGAAGATAATAAGATGATAAGTAATAAATGCATCAGAATACAAAGAAGATCAATTAAAAGTCTCTTCCTAAGCACCTTGACTCATCTGATAAAAATAGTTATAATGTGTCTGTGAACATCCTTCATCTGAAATCACATTAATTGGATGCACCAGCCCTGCAAACATTCCTGCATTACATTAACAACATGAACAACAACCGGTGCTAATCGTTAGGAGTGAAGACAATGCAAACAAACATGGAAATTCACCAATTTCCCTGATGTCAGTGGCCCAATCCTTTTCCGGTCGAGGGGGGCCCAATGACGAACAAGCTGTGTTTGTAAGATGACAACACAATTTCCATCAGAGAAAAAAATAACATGTCAAATAATAGATGCATCAGAATACATAGTAGATAAATCAACAAGCTCGTCAAATGTACCTTGACTCATGTGATCAAAAGGTTGATTGTTGGTCTGTGTACATCCTTCATCTATAATCACATTGATCGGATGTTGCGGCTCTGCAAACGTTACAGCACTACATTAAGCTAAAAGAAATAGCAAAGACCAAAGACATTGCAACAAACTTGAAAAGTCGACAAAGCGATCTAAACATAGCAACAAACTTGGAAGATCACGAATTTGATCTAAACATACTGATATCGTCTCCCTATGGAACTTACTTGGAACAGTAGAGGAAGCATTGTTGGAGGGAGGAAAACCACGCCTGTTGAGGTGTGGAAACTGAAATGGTTCATCTTCGGATGCAGAGACATTCAAATCAATATTCAAGGTGACCTTCCTTTTCCTTTCTTTTTTTTTTGGACTAAGGAAACTCTTCTTTCTCTTCAAAGATGACTCATAAGCACCCAAATCAACTGTGAAGTCATGATCCATAATATTAAGATTATTAGTATCATCAACAAATTTTTTAGCCAAATCAATCAATTGTTTTGCCTTGCTCACAGTGGAAGGAGGATTGTTTCTAATCAGGTCTAGATAACCAAACAACTCCTCTCTCAACACACCAAGTTCTTCAACATTTTCATCTTCAATATTGGTTGGGATAATATCTGCAAGAAGGTTTTGCGCCTTTGTACTTATCTCAAAAGGGACATTCAACTGATTGGGTGTGGTATGAAGATCCAATAAAGGGTCTGAATCAATCAAGGAGGAATGAAACCAATCTATCTTTATAGCATGCTTGCAAGTGTTCCCCTGAATAGACCATGGAAAATCGCAAGTGATAAAATTTCTGCGATGAAAAATGATAAGATATTCCTTATCGGCTTTGCTTTGACTCCTTACCCAATAAGCATGAGATATGCTCTCATGAGGCCTGCAATCACTGTCTGGAATTCTTCTAGCCTTTTCCATTAATGATTCAAGCTGCATCTCTTTCTTGTGGTTGTTATAATATCCTTCTTTTTTCAAAATTTCCTTGAATCGATAACATGGCTCAACATTTTTTAGGAGAGTGTAGAATAGCCAATCCATTCTATGAAAGCATTTATTTCGCTTATCACAGAGAAATTTTGACTTCAGGTAACTATGGTATGATTCCACAACATTATTTGTCTCCAGGTTTGCATGAGGAAAATATCTGCAGCTTTTAATCCACATGCCTACATGGAAAGACTCAATTAGTAAATATCAGTTGTCCAACATAAATGACAAACATAAAACACAATAGGAATATTATGCAAAATTACAAATCTTGTCACCAGCAATCCGCGTCTTGTAGAAATAGTCCAAAAACTTCTGCTCAGTTTCATATTTGATGAAAAAAGCATTGATTGCATCATCCACTTCTTCAGTACAAAAATATTTCATGATATGGCCAAGTTCATTGAACATTTCTTTTGCTTTCTCTAAGCTGCTAACCAACCAATTAACATTCTTGAGCCATGCCCTCCTTACGTGCCAAATACACAAAATCACTTCACATTTCATGATTCTCCTACGACATTTAATTCATTTTTAGAAATTCTTAAAATGAATGCAATTCGAAATTTCGAATAAGAATATTGATGTTACCTCAAAGCAATGATTTCAGCCATAGCATCATCAACCATGAAGGTGTTGACCCTCCAATCGGGACGAGTCCGAAAACACCTAAGCATGAGGCTCTCCAGCCATACTTGTATATATTGTGATGTATTACGTGACATCACCACCCAGGCAACTGGTACCCCGCTTTGTTGCTCATGAAAGACCGCAAACGTGTACAACTGATACTGTCATTTTAAATGAAATGAAGTTAATTTTAACATAAATGATTTTATTGAAGCAATCATTGGAAAAAAAACTCACCCCATATTTGTTTGTACTAAATGTTGAGTCCATGGCTATCAAAATATTATGGGATAACTTGACTATAGTTTCCAACATCCATTTTGTTTGTATTCCAGCTATAAAAGGGATGTCCGTGCCATTGGGCTTCTGGAAGAAGAAGAAATCATCCTGGTTTCTTTGATACCAAAGATTCACACTCATTTCATCTTTGCTATGCAACTGATAACTTTCTTTCATTAGACGATTATAAATGTTTACAATGTCTTTTCTGTGTAAGAAGAAATCCCTGTCTCTGGATGTAGCATCTATGTCAAGATATTTCTTTATATCTATTTTAAAAATAATGTCAATTGGAAGTTCAAGAAAATAACAACTTTCTAAATAAGAAATCATGTCCTTCGAAAGTCTTGGCTTTTTCTCAGTAATATCATCACTTAAAGTGTTTTCTTTACCATGACAAGGCCATCCTTTCCCATCTTCATGATCATACTGATTGTATGTTATTACTGCTATGTTAGGATCTTGAACCATAATCTTTACAATAAAATGGCATTGACATCCCCTCTTTTTGGCAAATTCTTTCCTTCCTTTGCTTTTCCATTCTTCTCTCTTGTCATCTGGACCATATGAGCAATGATAACTGCAAAATAAATTACAGGAATGTCACCAAATCTGGTAAATATAAAGCATATTTAATATCAACATCTAAACAATGTAGTTCTAAAATACTTACTACTCATACTGTAAGGCTCTTGCGCTTGGGGGTTTGCTTTGTTTATGCAGGAAGGAACATGGAGCATCTGGATTCGATTCCTCTCCTTTTATAAAATCAGCAACTCTTTCTTTGGGAATTTTTACAACACGGTCAATATTCATGTTTTCTTTGTAGATTTCAGTCCAAACTAAATCCTTACCAGAAAAAATGACTTTGTCTTTTGGGTCTTGGACCTCAAGAGCCATGACTGACTTCCATTTCTTTTCCATGTTGGATGACTATCTGCAAGAATATGTGAAAAGATATTAGGGAGCTGGAAATGATGAGAAGGTGATTTTTACATATACAAGAAATATAGTAATTGCATCTCCATGAAATGATGTAGTGGAAAATGATTTCTAGTACTCATGTAGGTGCTGGAAAATCATTTTCCAAGGTGATGGAAAATCAATTTCTAGCACCTACAAGAGCACCAGTACTGTTGTAGGTGCTGGGAAATAAATTTCCAAGGTGCTGGAAAATCATTTTCCAAGGAGCTGGAGCACTAGTACTGCTGTAGGTGCTGGAAAATCAATTTCCAAGGTGCTGGAGCACTAGTACTACTGTAGGTGCTAGAAAATCATTTTCCAAGGTGCTGGAAAATCAATTTCCAAGGTGCTGGAAAATCATTTTCCAAGGTGCTGGAAAATCATTTTCCAAGGTGCTGGAGCACTAGTACTGCTGTAGGTGCTAGAAAATCAATTTCCAAGGTGCTGGAGCACTAGTACTGCTGTAGGTGCTGGAAAATCATTTTCCAAGGTGCTAGAGCACTATTACTGTTGTAGGTGCTGGAAAATCATTTTACAAGGTGTTGGAGCACTAGTACTGCTGTAGGTGTTGGAAAATAAATTTCCAAGGTGCTGGAAAATCATTTTCCAAGGTGCTGGAGCACTAGTATTGTTGTAAGTCCTCGAAAATCAATTTCCAAGGTGCTGGAAAATCAATTCTCTTCAGTAGTACATCTTGATTTGAAAACATTTGAAAACTCTGTCAGTATAATATCATTATCTTCCATTCATATATGACACCATCAACCTCAACTTCAAACAAATATTCTTTGTCATGTGCACAGAACAGTAATTAATATAAAAATGTTTCATTTGACCTCAATTCTTGTCCAATCACAAATTTCAACACATTGGACGCACATCAAAAATCACATGCACATATCACTATCTATATGAAAAATGTACCCTTTCCTTTATATGCACATTTCTGGTGCAGTAATCATTTAGTCAGATATGCACACTATCAAATTTACATTGAATTTTTTTTTAGTTTTGACTATGCACAATATGTCTATTATTTGGTCTCTCTACTCTTTTCTGAACATGTAAATAAAAAACATTAATGAATCAAGAAAATACAATGTTATGACTCAAAAAAAATTAAACAATTAGTAAACAAGAGTCTCCACAGAGACCAACCAGAAGCAATGTTGGAACATTTGTGCAATGGAGATATGCACACCCAAGTCAATAGAACTAAGTCTCAGCTATTGAATCAAATCACATCTTTCATTCTAATCACATAGTAACTAAACACACAATAGTGTGCATCCACCCATTTAACAAAAATGTCCAAATCGACATTAACAATGAAATTAAACATATAACAGCAATGTCCACCCATTTATTAACATGATCCACTTAACAACATTCCTATATATCTCATTCATAGGTTAAGAAAATATAATCACTTTTGGAATTGGTTGAAATGGGTATGCCACTATGAGAACTAGAACATTACCCATTTCATTAACAAACCTTACCCATTTCATTACCCATTTAACAAACATTACCCATTTCATTAACAACAATGTCCACCCATTTATTAACATGATCCGCTTTACAACATTCCTATATATCTCATTCATAGATTAAGCAAATATAATCGCTTTTGGAATTGGTTGAAATGGGTAACCCACTATGAGAACTAGAACATTACCCATTTCATTAACTAACCTTACCCATTTCATTACCCATTTAACAAACATTACCCATTTCATGGGTAACCCACTACGAGAACTAGAAAATTACCCATTTCATTACCCATATATCACAAGGACTTCATATTCTCATATCGGTCACCCTCGAGTGCAAAAAAATCACGAATAATCCCACAAATTTATAAACCCTTTTCTCGTTGATTACGATGGGGAAAACCATAAATCTGTTGATGGTATAAGGTTAGAATCCCAAAACTGAAATTATAACAGTTCATAGGTTAGCTCACCTTCATCACTTTTTCTCCATGTGGTTGGGACCAGTCCTTATGGAGGTCCAAGTCAGGTACGAATGTCTTACACCGCTCCTACGTGCTCCAAAGTGCCTTTTGTTTAACACCGCCTCAGCAACTGCTTTTTTTGTGAATGTTTTATGCTGTTTTTCCTTTTTCATTTCATAGGAAGCCCTGCATACTGTGTTTCTGAGGACGGTGTTTGACTGTGTTTCTGAGGACATCTGTTTGTCGGTGTTTGCTTTTCCTTTTGTCCGGGAAAATGTAGCAACTCTCATAAGTAGGTAAATATTTATTCTCTAAGGTTTTGATCAAGAATAGTAGATGAATAGTTAATGAATAGTCTACCTTGCAATGGCTTATGTAGATTAATTTCCCATCCTTTTCATTGTTCACATGTGTTGTAGATAGCAGTGGATAATATACTTCCCCATTTCCTCTGAGCGATGATTCATAAATCCCTTTGAAATGAATAGAAATGCACTGTTTCCGCCATAGAGTGAAAATGAACCAGTGAGTAAATGTGGCCACTCACCTAAATCCAATAATCTTACACGAACAATTAATAGTATAGCAGGAGTTATTCCTTTAATTCATAGTACAGGAATAACAAGTTGTTAATACATAGATAATATACCCCGAAAAGTTTGAACCACTAACCTGTTGTTTTCTTAAAAAATCACATTTAGCAGGATGCCTTAGCAGTTATCATTATGGTTTATACTTGGCTTGGTCAAAGTGGGGTGAAGCAGAAGCTCGTCTCTCCAAGGAATCACTGCTCATGTCCTCTATTTCTGCTTCTAGTTACTGCACCAATAACACAGTGGAACCCATCACGATGCCTAACGATAATGCACCCACTGATAATTTCTTAAAGATATGGAGTTAAGAAGCTGGGAAGGTCTTCAGGAAAGGGTGTAGCAGTAGGAATACTAATAAGATCTGTAACAATTCATGTCATGTGCTTGATCTAAATCATCAAATTAACAGAGGACTAGACTATCAGGTTTTATACTCTAATACTCTAGTCCAGACACCTACATCCTCTGGTTTGGTGTCTTCCTTGTATTGTGCTTCATCCCAACATAGTTGTGATTGGTCCTTGAACCCATATAATGACCCCCATCACTGTAATTATGCATCAGCTAAGTGGATTGGAGACTGTAGTGTTAAAACCCTTGATGTACTTTCATGTTCTGCTGATATGACCATGGGCCAGACAGAACGTATGGTCCATGAGGATTCTTCTAGCTCTGCGGAATTAGGCATTTCACGTGTGTATTACACAGGTTTTTCGGATATTATTGTGGATTACCCACATAAAAATAACAACAGCAGCAGTATTGGTTACATGACTCCAGAATTGAGTACAAATTTTCAGCAGCATTCTACTTGGCCATGGTCTGAATTAAATCTCGAAGATTCCAAGGACCACTGAAACGATGTCTTCATCAGTGCTCGTGCATTTGCAGATGGTTGAGCTTTCTTTTCTGTTAAACATCATCCTAGTTTATGCTAGATCCTATACTTTAAGCTCTCGACCTCATTTTTCTTTGTCCAAGAATTAGGTCATAAGTTTTAATCCAATATGAGCTTTATTTTCTGTTAAACATCATCCTAGTTTATGCTAGATCCTATACTTTAAGCTATCGACCTAATTTTTCTTTGTCCAAGAATTAGGTCATAAGTTTTAATCCGATATTTTGGGCTCTCATCCTAATTTTTCTTATGCCCAACACTTACCTCTCAAAAGTTGTATAATCACATGCATCGACAGCTACGGGTTGAAAATAATGTCCCCTGGTTTTTAAAATAGAGAAAAGGATATATCCATGTTGATATTCTATGAATAACAAGAATTTGAATTGATGTATCTGGAATGCTTTTAGTTGTATTTAGAAGCGAAGAAAGCCACTTCTTGCATCAGTAAGATCAATTACAAAAGTTTTGACAGGATCCCTTGACAAAGTTCATATATCCACTTCACGCCTAATAGTTTTTGTTGTTTAGATTTATCTCTACCAGTTCTTCTGTAATGTTACAGAGTATGTGTTTCATCTTATTCTCCGATAATGAGAAATAGTCACAGCGAAAACACAATATTAACGAAACACTATATTAATTGAGAAACTGAAAACGATCATTTATCATTATATTCCAGTTAAGGTTCCATAAAAAATGCTGTATCTTTTGAAAGTTTTCGAGAGTCTAAATTTGCTACCTAAAGTTATACAGCACATATCACCTGTGTTTCATTTATGGGAAGATGGGATTGGAGACTGTAGTGTTAAAACCCTTGATGGGAAAAGTCCATTAAGTAGTATCTAAGTTTAAGTTCATCAAAAGTTGGTTAAAATGTAGTTCATGTCATGGTATTAATTTATTAATATAACTGTGCATATGAGGGCCGGGGCCTGATTTGAAAAACTCCCTTATACCACTATAAAAAAATTTCTGTTAAAAAAAAAACAAGTTCATGCTATAAAACAGAGTAGACGAACGCTTCCTAGATAGGATAGGCTGTTATGTTTCAAATTGTGCACAAACATTACACCTAGGTGCACACGACTAGTAAAACTCCTGGCTATGGCAGTGAATTTTCTTATATGACATAAGGAAAGTAACAGATAGACACATGGCTCATGTAGATTGCAATTGAATTAATGTATTTGATTGAGATAACATGTGAGAATTCTTGGTGATGGTTCCTTTGTTTACCATTTGACAGGAAGAGCTGCATACTGTGTTTCTGAGGACTTCTCCTTTTGGTCGCCATCTTGTTTGTCTGGGAAACTACAACAGCTCTCATAAGAAGGTGAATATTTATTCTCTAAGGTTTTGGATATGAATACATGGGTGTGATAGGTCTGGTCTAAAAGTTTTTAGGTCATGTGATAATGTTTTGATAGCAGTCTTAATGCTCTGCTTTTCTTTAGCTCTTGATAACTTCTATGGTAGATTGCAATTGAATTAATGTATTTGGTTGAGATAACATGTGAGAACGTTGACAGACAACTTGAAATGCCACCATCCACGCCTTTGAAGTATAACCCAGTAGAAAACAAAAAAAATGGGTTGAATTTGAAAATTTCTCACAATGTGATCATCAATAAAGTGCACTGCTTTTGGAGATAGTAATGATGAAATACATTTTCAAAAATTTTCCTATTGGAAAATCATTTTCCAGCTCCTACAGGAAAAAAATTCCAACATTTTGGAACTTTTAAGTTTTTTATAAATATGCCATGACTAAGATCTGCCATATAATCATGCTTATTTTAACCACCTCCTCCTTGGGAGGCCTGTAGTAGAAGTCATATAACTCCCTAGAGTGCCCCTTTTGAAAGGAATTTGATATGAATTTGTAAATTGAGAAAACTATCATTGCACTGGTATTTTATAATCAAAACTTACTATTTGGATCAATAACCTATAATTATTATATAACCATGCTTAGAGCACAATTATATATTCTCACGATGTGTTTATTTGTTTTAGTTTGCTTGTTTGGAATCTAACATCATCGGGTAGAGTTAATGCACATTATGACTATCTTGTTGCATTAGTTAAACTATATTTTTGATAACTACTCATGTTTTTGTGACAGATGGGCAAGAGTGGGCACCTATATCATTATGAGCTAGATGGAGCTTGTGCATTCGAAATATATGGTGCTGATGAATTTCCATATTTCAGCGAAGCAGGCTGGTTGCCCATCATTAAGTTGTTCAATGGCCACAAAATGAAATATTCTTCTGATTTCGTTGATACTTTTGATGATAACAACACGAAGGTTGAGGGGCTATTGTTTCCTGTAACAAAGGAAAGCATTGCAAAAGAAACAAACATAGCAGCTGAGGGAGAAAGGTGGTTCAAAAGGAAACCAATATAGGGTGTAAACCTGAATTTCTTCCTAAAAGACAATTGTCATGACCCTTGCTGGAGCGTTGGGGTCCACTCTAGCATTTTAAAACCAGAGTGGGAAAAAACAATGCAGCAGACTCAGCTTTATTTAACATGTGATGGGCATTTTTCTAAGGTCTTCCTTTATCACATGAGATTTTTGGTACACATGGCTAGGTTCAATAAGATGAATCTCCCTTATTTCTTGCATCAGAGCTTAATAAAAATGGTTGCTTGTGCAAGAAAAAGGAAGATTTTATATCCCCATGATGTCTACCACCATGGCCTCATTCAGATCCTGTACCTTGATGCTTTAAATAAGCAAGCACAACAGTCAAGTGAGAGGGTAATTCCATAGCCACTTCCTAGAAAACATAGGAAGGAAAGGGCTTTACCTACAGAGGCCGAGAGCAGTCATCAAGCTACTGCAAAAGCCACTGATAACCCTAACAAGAGGTGTACATGGCAGCGAAAAAAATTCGAAGAGAACAACAAAAATGAAACAATTGCAGAAATTCAGCATGCAACAGAATACTGTAAGAGGCCACGAACAAGGCCTACAAACAAATTGAGGTTGGGCTTGAAAGCCAAGTTAAATCCCAAACTGAAGGAACCAATTGTGATTATTGATGAGCTTCCAGTAGAAAGTGAAAAAAAATTGCAAACGGTTCAGAAAAAGCATAAAAGAGGGAGGAGCGCAGTGGCCGAAAACAAACCCCTCAAAATCCTTGCAGAAGCAGCACAGTTTGCTGAAATCTGAAAGATGTGAAGATTGGAGTTTTACAAATGCAAATTTCTAGAATTTCATGATTTTCTGGATTGAATTTTTGAAAAAACTTCTCTATATTCTTAGGTAGATCATGAGATTGGATTGGTAGTGAAAAACTACCTAATGTTAACCGATGCCTTCTTTGATTTTGAACACTAGCCATGATTCTAGGTGGTGACTGTCTTGGACTGATTTTGGGAGAATTTCATGGACATTGTCTTTGACTAGATTTATAAGAATGTTTAGGACTACATGATTCACTTGGAAAACCTTGAATATATATCTATATATATATATATATATATATATATATATATATATATATATATATATATATATATATATATATATATATAACCTACTGTTAATGAAGGTGCAGGGCAATGGTAGGAGGATTCTATTTAAAACAAAACAAAAAAGCAGTCCGAACAACTTATTCCACTGTAATTTTAATGAATCACAACCGCAGTGGGAAACAGAAACACTGGCACAGAAGCACTAACAAAACTTAGTATCTAACAACAAAAAAGAAAACAGAAAACTGCACAGAAGCACAGAAAAAAAAAGCTTCATCCTTTCATTAATAAAAAGATTAAGTACAATGTCTTTTTAATTTATCTGACAGTTCTGCTTCTTCCATCTATTTTCTACCCTGTAACATCCCTTTTCCCATTTATCCTATAGATCACCCAAAAAAAACTGCTAATCCTACATCAGCACAATATTTCCATCCTTCACATTTCACAAAATGTCCATTTTACAAAAACTAAAAACTATTTGTGTCTTTCTATTTTCCAATTGTTTTTACCCAGTTCCGTTACTTTCACTCAAAAAAATCTGTTGCTTTCAACCATTGACTGCTGAGCTTGCTTCATTTTTTAAGAGTAGTTAATTGTCCTCCTTTTTCCTTTTGCAAATTTGCTGAAGAAGAACTTTAGTCTTTCTTTTGCTATCCTTCTCTTCTATAGTATATTCGCCATCCAATTATGTTCTCGGTAGATGTGTTGGAAATGAATGTCCTGGAATTTTCAAACTAACAATCTGATGCTTTTCATCTAGTTCCTTAGAATTGGAGGGTCAAAATTGGTGTATTCTTTGACCCAGACTATGATTCTTTTAGCATTCCCAAAGATTTTAACCTTTTTTATCTTAAGCCATTTGGCCTCAAAACACCCCTTTAAGCAATAATTTCTGCTTTATTATTTGAACCCTGTCCTCCCTCTCTCACCAGAAATAAAAATATATGTCCTGTTCCATATAAATTACTGCACCACATCCACAAGACTTTGTTCTGCTTGCTCCATCAAAGTAGCCGATTGGAAAATATTACCACAGTTCCCTGTATTTTCATGTCCTACGTCTAGAAACCCTTAGATCTTTTCCAATTTCATTGTAGTGAGTGATGGACCTTATGATATTTTCCCTTACCTTCCCTCACCTTTGGTAAAAAATAAGTGCATTTATGCTCTTCCATATTATCCAGATTATAATGAAGGGAAGATATTTTTGCCTTTTGTTTATGCTAGCTATACCATACCTCGAAACATACACTGAGAGAATGATGGTTCCCTACCGATCTGTATTTCAGTACTTCCCTACATCCCTCATATACCTCCTTTCTGGCATGTGTGCATGTCAGTAGTAAATGGTTGGTGTTCTCAATTTCCCCTCTGAAAATCGGACACATGCCTGATCCATAATATCCTCTTTTTTTAAATTGTTCCATTTAAAAATTGTCTACTCAACAAAAGCACTAGCATATACAACATACACAAACAGAGATAGACCTTCCAATAAGGAAATATTAATCAGCAAGCACAAACAGTGAAAGTAATATTGAAGATACAAGCAATTGAATGAAAACTTCAAAGTTCCATCAAGATTCTATGATCTCGATGCACATTACAAATAGAGATGATCCCAGTACTTCCATCCTTGGACCTTTATCCCATCATAATTTCATCTTCATCTCGTCTTTCTACTTTGACCAGACAACCTCTAAAATATATATTTGACATTCATATATGACACAACAGTAAATAATAATACACAATTTAGGTAAGTGGGTTATATCACTCAATTTAATCAACTAATTTCAAGGTGAAGATTCCTGAGAATTAATGTGTTTTAGTCCAGTAAAGCCCCTCTTCATTAGGAGTACATGTACTCTGGCATCTGCAGCATTTCCATTGGTTCCATTCAAGGAAACCCTAGATACGATTGTGACAATCTCCGATTTCTAAGAACTTTTTCACGAAAAAAATTAGTAATAGCACACAATTTCCTCTAGATATTATAGGCTATAGCCTGCTTGGCTTTCAAGTAGCAAATTATTCTATAAAATTATATGAAATTATGGAAGATGGTTGTATAAGATTTGAAATTTTGTTAAGAGGTTCTATGAGATTTGAATTTGTGTTCAATATTTGTGAAGTTATGAACCTGAATCAACATTATATGTGAACATTTATTACGAATGTAACTCTACATTAACACATCCAGTAAGACAGGGTTGTATAAGATTTGAAATTTTGTTGAGAATGTGGGAAGTCTTGAATTGAGTCAGCATTATAGGTTTGTTTATTTATCTAGATATGCATTAAGAAGTTCAATAAGAAACAAGTTTTATGAGATTTGCATCTTTGTTTTGTATGTGGGAAGTTCTTAAACTAAACCACCATGATAAGGAAGGGTTTCCTGAACTTGAGTCGGCATTATTTCAATAAATTTTTAGTTATGAATGTAACTATGCATTAATCGTGACAAAGATGTTATATAAGAATTGAATTTTTGTTGTCTGTGGGAAGTTGTGAGCCTGAGTCGGTATCATACATGTCAACATTTAGTTATGAAACTAACTACGCATTGATAGGCCCAATAAAAGAAAGGTTTTTATGAGAGTTCAGGAATTTTGTTTTAGCATATGGGAAATTATGAATCTGAACCAACATTTTAAGGAAGGGGGTTTTCTGAGAACAACGAGCAACAGGAAAAAAACATGCCTATGGATAAACGAAAACATGCATAGACGAAAACATCAACACACGTTTATAACATCTGATAATTACCAGGATAATTACATGCAATGTAGTTTCTCTGCACCAAATAACCGATTCCACTGCTCCCTGGCAACCCTGGCGAGACGATGCAAATTGACAATGAAAACCTGATGATGAAAACTGATTATGATAGCGCGTGGGTGATGAAAACCAACATTAAATTTAGGTAGGTGGCCAGGGAACGTGGGGGTGGCGGGTGGGGGAGAAGCAGCGGGTGGCGGAGGAGGGGCGCTCGCGGGAGGAGTGGCGGAGCTGGTGGGTCCGCTAACGGCGTTGTCCCGTTTGTTTTCAGTCTCCATCGCCGTTCAGATGCGCGGGTCCAAATCGTGCCGGAGGGAGGGAACGGAGGCTGGTGGAGGGGGGGGGGGGGGGGGAAAAAAAAAAAAAGTTATACGATAGTGACATTAATTTGACTGTTTTTCAAAAAAAAAAAAAAATTCCCATAGTTCAACTTTAAAATTTATTATTATTTATTTATTTTTATTATTTTTATTTATTTTTCTGACATTCTATTGCTTAAAATGTTCAACATGTTATTGCAAAATACATTGCAATTCACGCCCTTTCTGCGAACGGTTGTACCAGGCGGTTGTACAATTGAGTACCCACTTCTAAATACCAAATGACATCAAGTCAGGGTCGTGACATCACCATAGGAAGCGAGAATATGGAGGAGTCTTTCGTTCGACGAATCGAGAGCTGATGTGACAGCTCCCAATCAGCCCCTTCGGCGACCCCTCCCTCCTCCCGGCAAACGGCGACGGCAGCAACCCAGACAATGGACCTCGCATGGCATCCTTCGCCACCTCTCCCTAGCGCCACTCCTCTCCCCTCCGCCACCCACGATGCCATGACCAGGAGCCACATACCACAATCAATGTCGAACATTAAAAACTATGCCATATGGTTTATATGCATGCCATGGCTCTACCCCTTATCATCACACATCTTTGTCTACGCCATGCATCCATAATAGAGCCATCAGAGAACACATTTCATATGCAGTCATCACATACCATATTCACTTGGATTGACATCAAAATTAACGACCATAATGTATTGTATCCCACGGGGATCAACGTGCAAATCGACGAAGTGGATTAAATTTGAATGTTATATTGCAAATCACTCGGATCGATGGAGCAAATTAAAATTGAATGGTTGGACTATGTATTTAGAGGTTTCTCGAGCAGGCGATGGAGTTCTGATATGCACATTAGGGCTTGCCATTCCCTGCAATGACATCATATTTGAACGCATTCTACAGCTCTCAACGAAAACGAGCATGGCACTGTGAGCATTTCGATACACTTTGGGAAACATGTTTAATCAGTTTTTCTGTTCTTTTTACTTTTCTTATCATTTGAGCACTTCCTCTCAATATTTTGTCTGACTGATAACGCCTCTGCAATGTTTAAAGCCTATTGGCATATATAATACAGAGTAGAAATTTGCACTCGATGCGATATCAAATTTCATGGAATGATCTAAGAGAATATCCAGAGTCTATTGCTTGGATTTGAAGGTTATACGAGTATATGACTTCTTATGTTTTGAGCTCCCAATGGGATAGCCACGGTTGAAGAAGCAAGGTCATGGGGTGAGAAATATTTTATTCATAACTACTACGACCTTGCGAAGGTAAAGAGTACCATTGATCCTTACAATTGTTTCACAAATTCCCAAAGCATTCCTGTGAAAAGTGAGGGCCGAGACACTTCGACACGTAGTGGATCTGAATATCGTCCATGGTAATTTGAACGCTCATGGGTTTGTAATGTGCGGGAAGATATTTATGAAAGATAAAGGATAATTGAGATCTTAATAAATATCATATTGACCATTTTTCAATAGTTTTGGATAATCATTTGGTGGATTTGGTGATGTTGTGTGGTATGGATCGATTCTAGTCTCGTAAGTGGAACAACTTTTAGAGATGTTTCCAAAATGTAGTGACGTTTGCACGATGTAAATGTTATTGATTTTTTTTTATTAATAGTAATATGAAATTAAAATGTTTTATATATTAATTTTTATTTGGTTATATTATTGTTGTTAATAATATTATTATACAAGTTTGAATATTAATCAATTTTTAAAATAATTTGAAAATGATGTATTAATTTAAATATAATTTAATCAAATAATTTTTAATATTAAATTGTTTTTTTTTTTTTTAATTTCATATCATAAGTCTTGATATAAATTATAAATAAATTAATTAATTACATATTATTTAATAATTAAATATTAAATATGATTAGTAAAATATTTTTCAAAATTATTAATGAAGTTAATTTAAAAAAAAAATTCCTCAAATATTTTAAATTTAAAATCAAAATATAGATTACACCACAACGGGTGTATTATTATAAATTTGAAATAAAACAATCTTATAACTATCTTATTCTTATATCAATATTTTTTGTAAAACTATGTATTAAATGTTTCAATAATTTATTGAATTGTTTTTTTTTTTTAATAATGAATCCTCTTTAAAATAGACTTTAAATTCTTTTAAATTTTTAAAGGAGAAAATTATTGTGATAAAACATTTTGTACATATAAAATAAATAAATTAAAATAACTTAGATTTATCTTCATTCTGGATTTCCCAAGCACCGAGAGGATCAAATTTCTTGAGCTACAAACTTTTAGTGTAAAAAAATATTTGATCCATCTTAGCATTTGGTAGATCAAAAGTTAAAGTGGATCTAAATTGGTTTAAATTTTCCTAATATTCAACAATCCAATAAAAAGAAAGCCATATGGTATTTAATAAAAAATAATGTTTATTCAATCATACTCATGGTGATCCCATTCCCCACACTAAGGACAATATATTTGGCCCCGTCTTCCATTTGTAAAAATTGAGATTTGCAGTATATTTAATAAAAATTAGTAAACACTACTTAGTAAAACTAGTGTTTACTTAATCATACTATCGTGACCCCATTGCCAACATCAAGGACAATAGATTTGGCCTCATCTTCCATTTGTAAAAATTGAGATTTGTAGTTTGACCACAAAATGTAAGAGTAGTTATCTACCCTAAACACTCTATCAACCAATTGTTTCTCAATATTTGAAAGTAAAGTAAAGACTAAATATGCATAATAATTTTTCAAAAATGTCAAAAATTCTATAAATTTCAAATAATAAATCATTTCTTATAAACTCTTATTTCTTCTTTCTTTAAACACAATTACAAACTCTTCCTATAAACTATTATTTCCTTAATACAACTATAAATTTTCTCCAACTAATCATTCGATTGCAATTTTTTTCTCTTACTAAACATTTAACTACAAAATTTAGATTAACAAATACATTCAACTTCAAATGTTGTCACGCCCTTAAACCTGTATGATCACATTCATGACTCTACTCTCTAAACCATACAATTTAAACTTACCAAAATAATAATCCAAAACCTAGGAAGTGAGGCCAAATTCCATGTTTTAATAGTTAATCACATGGAAGAATTTGTTGCAACATCAAACATGTAAACGAAAAAGTTAAGTACAAAATTATCTTATTTCATGGTTGATAAGATATGCATTTTAGAATAACATGGTTGTAATTGAGCTTTCAACGAATTATGAAACATATAACACACAAATATCTCTCACAGTTCTATATTCAAAATAAAATTCCTCAACGCACCTGATGGAACTACACTATAAAAGAAACAAGAATGAATTAGAAGTTCAACCTAGGGGTCACGGTGAATGTAATTAACTATGGTGTTGGCCACATACATGGGTTTAATAAGGAAGGTTGGCTTCTCATCCCTAGCCATAATCACAATCACACTCATGACACTGAAGTTTTGACATATCATCCGTGCTCTCATTCTTACAATCTCTATTATGAAAATATTTTGATCTATTTCTTTCTTGGCCTTCAAAAGGGTGCCCACACAAGGAAAACAAGGTTAAGTTTTATTATTATTATGTATTTTGAAATGGTCAAAACATTTAACATGACATAACATGACATTTTTTTTCAAAGAGAAAAAAAAAACTAACTTTCTATTATAAAAAAGTTGTTTGCATTTACATTACGAGTCTTGATAAACCTCATATTCCTTATAAATGCTAAATTTTCTATTTTCAAGTAAGATTTATTATATCTTATTGATTGATATCCTTGTATACCCAAAAAATATGTCCAGATGATCTTGTTTATGAAAAGTCAGAACATTTAGTTAATACAACGTCTTTTCTATCATTAGCATTTTCATATGAAAAAATAATTCCAAATTATAGAGATCAGGTCAGTCCATTTACGATTGCATGTTCTAATAATTATTGGTTAAGACACTTTTGGTTGGACATTTGCATTTCTCTAGTTTGAGATTGTTACAATAGAAAAAGATGGTTAGCTGATTACCTCCCATCAAAGAACCTTCTAGTACTTGCGATTATTGTATTTTGGGAAAGCAACATAGTGAAAGCAACCACTATAGCTAGTTCATATAGACCTGTGTGGACCCATTCAGACACAATCGATTGGTGGAAGTTGTTGTTGAGATTCAATAGGATGATGATCCTAGTGAAAATTAAGCACCTACACTAGGATGGAGCCTCAGGCTATTTTTAGGTGTAAGTCTATTTTTATAAAGGATGAGAAAATTCTATCTATAGTGAAAGTCTATTTATAGATGGTGAGAAAATTCTATTTATAGATGATGTTCTATTTGTAGATGTATGTGCGAAGCCTATTTATAGATCTCTTGTCTATTTATAGATGCATGTCGACTATTATTATCCCTTAATAATAGTTGGACAATAAATATTAATCTATTCTCATGGAGCACTTGAAATCAGTTAACTAAAGTGGAAAACCAGTTAGCTGGAGGAATTTCAAGTTCAAAGGTTGGTTGGTGAGACAACAAGCAGACTTAGTTGTAATTGAGTGATTCGAAGTTCTAACAGAGTTGGATGTGTAGTTATGTGAGTTGTAAAATAGTTTAACTCAGTTAAGTGAGTTAAACTCAGTTGTGCTAGTTGTAACTGAACATACACTAGTGAGAGATCAGTGAATTAATTATTTAATCAATTCACAAGCAGTGGTCTCACATGCAACTAAATATTTACTACTGTAAACTACATGCATGTCAGATGCAGTGGAGACCCAGTTGAGAGATAGGTGAAAGGGACTGTTCGACTATCAATTGTGACATTAGTGGGTGCACTCATGCAACCACACATGCATTGGAGATGCCAATGAGGATTGCGCAGTCAAGGCAAGTAGGATATCATTCATTTAGGGATTGTGACCAGCAGGGATTGCACAGTGGAGGCAGGCTCTCAAGAGGCAGTAAATTGGTGCATGTATTTGCCAATTTTTGTATAATAGTGTGAGACGATTGTATATTGTATTGATAGCTCTTGGATTATATTTTTCTATGAGATTGTTTCATGATCCATGATATATACATAATATATGATAGTGGGGGTTTTAGCTTTATGCTTTCTCGGTCAAAACATCTGTGTTATGTGTGATTGATATTTCTTCATGTGTTTGCAATTGGCGATCGTGTTTTAATTTCTGAAAATATTTTTGTAGAATAGATTCTGTATTTAACAGTGGCATATAACTGTTAGATCAGGAGAATCCAGGAAATACATAATTGTATTAAAATTTCTACAGTTTCTACTTTCTTACATTTATTAACGATTTCATCAAAAAGATGTGGGTTTAGTTTTTGAAGCAGAAGTTTAAAAATTTTGCAAAGTTTAAAGAATTAAAAGCCATAGTAGAGAACCCGAGTGATGGTCAAATCAAGGTGTTGAGATCAGATCATGGTGGAGAATATGATTCAAAGGTGTTCCATGCTTACTACAAACAACACGGAATCAGAAGGCAATTTACAACTAGATACACACTGCAACATAATGGTGTAGGAGAGAGAAAGAACAAAACAATTATGAATATGGAAAGAAGCATGTTGGAAGGAAGAAACTTGTTTGATTACTATTGGGTGGAAGCAGTTGCATGTGTTGTTTATGTCATAAAAAAATCACTTACAAAGAGTGTTATGAACTAAGTTCCAAAAGAAGCATGGTCAGGTATGCCTTGTCACTGTCTCATTTCAGGGTGTTTGGATGTGTATCATATGCACATGTACCTAAATATATAAGAGAAAAGTTAAATGATAAAATGAAAAATGCATATTTATTGGTTATAGTGAGGAATCAAAAGCTTATAAATTGTATAACATTGTCACCAAGAAGATTGTAATCAATATAGATGTTGTGTTCAAAGAAAAAGGAGTCATGGAATGGGAGTGTAGACAAAACAATTGATGCAAGATTACTACTAATAGAAGAAGAGGATGTAGCAGAAAATGAGCAATATGGATCACAGGAGAAGACACCAAACAAAGTCATGCCAATAAGGACTCCAAGATTTTCTAAACAACATGGATCTCCGAGCATATAAATAGATCATAATACTCCCAACTATAAATGAGGTGATGATTCAAGCAATGGTAAGGGGAAAATGAGAAGTCTACAATATATTTATGATGATTTGGATATTAGGTCAAATTTTGCATTATTTTCATTTAAACCTTTGTTATTTGAAGAAGCTATCGAAGATAAGAATTGGGTGCAAGCTATGGATGAAGAAATAGACTTTATAGGAAAGAATGATACTTGGGATTTGGTTGATTTACCAAAAGATAAAAATCTCGTTGGTGTGAAATGGGTGTATAAGACAAATTTGAATGAAAAAAGAAAGATTGATAGATTTGAAACAATGCTTGTAGCAAAAGGGTTCTCGTAGCAACTGATAATAGACTTTGGAGAAACATTTGCTCTCATAGCCAGATTGGATACTATAAGAGAAGTCTTAGCGACAATAGTTCAAAACAAGTGGAAAGTGTATCAAATGGATGTGGAATCAACCTTCTTAAATGAAATCCTATAAGAATAAATCGATGTGCAACAACATCTGGGTTATGAAGTTGAAGGTCAAGAAGATAATGTTTACAAATTGAAGAAAATGCTTTGTGGACTCAAACAATCTATAAGAGCTTGCTATAGTAGAATTGACTGTTATAAAGTAGAAGTCACAACTTATTTTATAAACATTCATTTCAAATTACACAGACTATTGGTTTAGGAAACCATAATTAAAAATGCTAATATTTTTATATGAGTATTCTGACTAATAAATTAAATGGTCATTTCTTGATCATTTTTTATTGTCAATTTGTCTAAAATCCTGTACAATTTTTTAGAAACCATAAGTTTAAATTGTTTAATTTATAAAGATCTAGTGCCTCATCTATTAATTCAAAAAAGATATTTTAAACATCACGAAAACCATATCTATGTGTTAGACTATTTTTTTATATTAAATAAAAAAAATTAAAATAATTTAATAAATAAATGTTTTATAAAATAAAATTGAAAAAATTCCATTATTTTTTAAATATTAAAATAAAATAAAATAAAATTATATTAAAATGATTTTATTTTATATATTTATATTTTATATTAATTTTAATATATTAAACTTATTTTATATTTTAATTATTAAATATATTTAATTTATTTAAAAAATATTAAATTATTAAAAAAATTGCAAACACCATTTATAAAAATGTTATATAATGATAAATTATAAATATATAAAATAATAAATTAATTCTCTTTTCCATTATTTATTCCACATAATCTCATGAGAAAAAAATAGCCATAAAATATCCCTACCCATTCATACCAGATAGCTCCAGAAAATAATTCCATTATGTGGGAATAACATTGCTATACAATAGCACACTTATCCCTAGATAGCTCCACAAAATAATTCCATTTTGTCTCAATAACATAGCCATACAATAGCACAATTATCAATGAAATGATGTAATAGATTCACTTTTTTTATTATCATTTATTTTTTCAAAATTTAAATTATATAAATCATTATAGTTTAATTTTTTTTTTCTTCCAACTTTTATATTTTTATGAAAATATACCTTCCCTAAGATTATAATAATAAATATTTTAATTTGAATTATTTTAAATATAATTTTAATTTATTAAGTTATTTGAATCTAAGTTATTTTAATTTATTTATTTTATATGCACAAAATGTTTTATCACAATAATTTTCTTAAAGTCTATTTTAAAGAGGATTCATTATTTAAAAAAAAAACAATTTAATAAATTATTGAAACATTTAATACATAGTTTTACAAAAATATTGATATAAGAATAAGATAATTATAAGATTTTTTTATTTCAAATTTATAATAATACACCCTTTGTGGTGTAATCTATATTTTGATTTTAAATTTAAAATATTTGAGGATTTTTTTTTTTTTTTAAATTAACTTCATTAATAATTTTGAAAAATATTTTACTAATCATATTTAATATTTAATTATTAAATAATATATAATTAATTAATTTTATTTATAATTTATATCAAGACTTATAATATGAAATTAAAAAATAATAATTTAATATTAAATATTATTGGATTAAATTATATTTAAATTAATACATCATTTTCAAATTATTTTAAAAATTGATTAATATTCAAACTTTTATAATAATATTATGAATAACAATAATATAACCAAATACAAATTAATATATAAAACATTTTAATGTCATATTACTATTAATAAAAAAAATCAATAACATTTACATCGTGCAAACGTCACTACATTTTGGAAACATCTCTAAAAGTTGTTCCACTTACGAGACTAGAATCGATCCATACCACACAACATCACCAAACCCACCAAATGATTATCCAAAACTATTGAAAAATGATCAATATGATATTTATTAAGATCTCAATTATCCTTTATCTTTTATAAATATCTTCCCGCACATTACAAACCCATGAGCGTTCAAATTACCATGGGCGATATTCAGATCCACTACGTGCCGAGGTGTCTCGACCCTCACTTTTTCATAGGAATGCTTTGGGAATTTGTGAAACAATTGTAAGGATAAATGGTACTCTTTACCTTCGCAAGCTCATAGTAGTTATGGATAAAATATTTCTCACCCCATGACCTTGCTTCTTCAACCGTGGCTATCCCATTAGCAGCTGAAAACATAAGAAGTCATATACTCGTATAACCTTCAAATCCAAGCAATAGACTCGGGATATTCTCTTAGATCATTCCATGAAATTTGATACCGCATCGAGTGCAAATTTTTTCTCTGTATTATATATGCCAATAGGCTTTAAACATTGCAGAGGCGTTATCAGTCAGACAAAATATTGAGAGGAAGTGCTCAAATGATAAGAAAAGTAAAAAGAACAAAAAAACTTATTAAACGTGTTTCCCAGAGTGTATCGAAATGCTCACAGTGCCATGCTCGTTTTCGTTAAGAGCTGTAGAATGCATTCAAATAGGATGTCATTGCAGGGAATGGCAAGCCCTAATGTGCATATCAGAACTCCATCGCCTGCTCGAGAAACCCTAAATACATAGTCCAACCATTCAATTTTAATTCGCTCCATCGATCCGAGTGATTTGCAATACAACATTCAAATTTAATCCACTCCGTCGATTTGCATGTTGATCCCCGTGGGATACAATACATTATGGCCGTTGATTTTGATGTCAATCCGAGTGAATATGGTATGCGATGACTGCATATGAAATGTGTTCTCTGATGGCTCTATTATGGATGCATGGCGTAGACAAAGATGTGCAATGATAAGGGGTAGAGCCATGGCATGCATATAAACCATATGGCCTAGTTTTTAATGTTCGACATTGATTGCGGTAGGTGGCTCCTGGTCGTGGCGTCGTGAGTGGCGGAGGGGAGAGAAGCGGCGCCAGGGAGAGGTGGCAGAGGATGCCATGCAGGGTCCACCATCTAGCTTGTTGCCGTCGCTGTTAGCTGGGAGGAGGGAGGGGTCGCCGGAGGGGCTGATCGGGAGCTGTCACACCAGCTCCCGATTCGTCGAACGAAAGACTCCTCCCGAGAATATGATGTTATTGCAGGAAGTGGTGGAGATAAAGCCGTATTTGATTTGAAGTGTGCCCTTCATCATTGGTGTCTGCCACTCCTCAATTCCACAATTTGACACGCTAAGTTCCCATCATATAAGCCGCTTGAATAAAGGATTAATATATGATTTTGTTATAATCAAGTGATGTGCTGTAACACGGAAATCCAAAATTCTCTGTGCCCATAAAAGCCACTTGACTATATGTTATCAGTGTATTCAATTGAAAGAGACATGTCTCTGGAATCTTCGCAAAATCTACCTTTTTGAAAAAGCAACGGCTGCAATTTACATCTACATTTACTACCTGTGGACTCTCCTTGTACACAAAGATTTTGATATTTTTTTTAATCACATGAGTACCAAAATCTGTACATTCGGTTATTTGGATGTCTCTGCCTTTTGATAAGGTGGGATAAATGAAAATGTAAATAAAAAATGCGTATATTATAATTTTTTATATTTTTTTTAAAGGCACCTCGATCGGGAAATTAAAGGCTATTTTTGCAACGTTATTGAAAATATATAATATAATTATGTGTAAATAAAATATAATATTATTTTGATAAAAAACAATTATATATATATATATATTTTTGAGGTAATGTTTAAAGTTATTATAATCAAATTTGATTTCTTATATGTAGATTTTAAATTTAATTTTAGAAAGATGACAATCATTCTTTCCTATTATTATTAAATTTTATTAGATGAAGACAAAATCATGTGCTAAAGAAATATAGTTTTAATCCAAAAACATTATATAAAAGTCAAATAATTTTTATCAATTTTTTTTTTTAAATGTTTAATATAGTTAAAATTTCTGAAAAAATATCATATAAAATATATTAACATTTAACAAAAATAAATAAACATGTTACTTGAATTTTTTATTAATTTTTATATAATATTTTAATCTATTTATTTATCATTTTAATCTTATTAGAATGATATAATCAAAAAATAATGTGCCAAAAATAAGCTAAACATATGTAGCAGATTTAATTGTTTTACTATAATTTAGATAGATTTAAACTACTACTATATAGTGCATAAATTTTTAATTTTTACTTTAATTTAATTATATTTAAAACAAATCTTCAAAGACATGCTCAAACTCAAATTGCAACAATTATTTCTAATTTAATTTAACTATACTTTATTACAAAGCAAATCTTCATAAACATGCTCAAACTCAAATTGCAACATCTCTATAATTACATTAAGCGGTATGTAATAGCTGCCCATAGACATTTTCAAGATCACATTGAAACATTACTATATTTAAATTAAACAACAGGTAGTAACTACCTTGTAGCCTTATTTTAGATGTAATTATTAATCGCAATTTTTTGGTTCTCCAACATGGTGTTAGAGGACTTGGTTTGACATTCGACCTATTGTCTACAAGTTATTTTAGATGCAGTTATTAATCTAGATTGTCTTGTGGAGTCGATTATGTGTAATAAGGTGATTTGGTTTTATTTTGTAATTTGGATTAGAATTTTTTTATAATAATTATGAGTGTAAAAACAAATATCTGGTTTTGAATGATCACAACCATGAATATAAGACACGGAAAGAGTATTAAATAGTAATTTTTTAAGTAATTTGCAAAAACTATGGTTAAATAACTTAAAGATGAACATAATAAGTTCGTTATTGTTTATGATAATATATATAGAAAAATATTGAATTTTATACGAGTGGGATTGATTGGGAAAATAATAGATAAAACAAGTTAAAAACTTTGTTTGATAAGATAGCTGAAATCAAGTTCTGCAAAGTGAATACAAATTCATTTCTATTAATTCTTTTATTTTTTTTAATGTAATTTTAATGTTTATCGAAAAGTAAGTTAATGATGAACATATGTTTTTTATTTTTATTTTTATTTTTTAGAAATTCATAATTTGATTTAATGAGTGAAAATTTTGAGTATAAATCTTTTTCGAAATACTTTTTAACCCTTTTAAAAACAAGCAAATTATTTTTATTTATTTAATTAAATTAACTAAAAATATAGTTTTTTTCCCCAAAAAAAACACTTAAAATAAATATCATTGAGCTTGAATGAGATGTCATCCACCTTGAAATACAAAGGAATATGATGCCATCCACCTTATTTCTTAAATACTGATGAATGAAATGTCATCCACCGTGAAATACAAATGATGTATTCACAACTCCCCGTAAGCAAAAATTTTGGATGTCCTCACTTTATTGAGTTGAAATGCATTACTAGCACTTGGTCATTTTAATAAATGACCTGATGGAACGCCCAAGGGGACGATGCGAAAGCAGCACGGATTTGGTCATTTTGGTCTTAAAATGAATTATAAATCTTGAACATGTCTTATTAACATTTTAGTCTTAAAATTTTTAACTCAGTTAAGACAATTTCACATTAAAAATATTTAAAGCAATATTTCAATTTGTAATTCATTTGAAGACAATTTCACATAAAAAAATATTTAAAACAATATTTCATTTTTTTAATTTATTTTAAACAATTTCACATTAAAAAATTTTAAAACAATATTTCATTTTTTAATTCATTTTAAAACAATTTCACATTAATATATATATATATATATATAACAATATTTCATTGTTAAAATTTTGAGAAAAAAGAATACAGTAAGCTTTCTGAGTCACCTTTGTTTTGTATTGTCTGTCTCTTTTTCCCAACTTCTTATCGATGCCTGCAAAGTTCTCCACATTAGTATTGCATACAAGAGTTTCAAAACTGAGTTGGGGTCACTTCAAAATATGATGTGGGTGCAGGATGAATTTGCCTATTCATTGATTTGAACAACTGTATATATTGTGTCTGGGTTGTCTGATACCATGTTGCATGAACTAATTCATTACAGTTTGTCCTTCATAGCAATATAAGAAATAGCAGTACCCATTAAATTGGTTTCTAATCTTAGATCTCGCAATTTTAAGTTGCTTTCAACGTTAATAAATTAGTTTGTATGCTAGTTCTGCAATCATTTTTCCAATTTTTATTTTATGATGCTGGTAAATAGAGAAGAAAAGCATATGTTCGGTGGGGGGCTCTTATGGCAGTGCTGTCATACCTAGACTTTTTCTCCACTGGTGTTCAGGTGGTTTATCGTAATTGAAAAATAATTATATCAACAAATCGACAATTTTTATCCAAAAATCTACCTGAAGCTGTAAACATTCAATGCTCTTTGAAACTCCATTCAACATTCTAAAGGAACCATCTTTAAAGAGTAATTTATTTCAAAAGTAAAATTTATAGGTTCTTTTATCCATGAAATGACTATTGAAATGCACTAGAGGGTATTTTTCTTTAACATAAATGGTTATATATTTGTTTTAGAAATTAGAATAATGCTCTTGCCAAGCCGTCAAGTAAGATGATACAAGGCAATATTAAGTCTGAAATGAAAATTGTTGAACAAATTATCAAAATGTTGAGACTACCATCTACAATAGCTACTAGGTTAAAGGTTCCAGATCTGTCACTTTCTACTCGATAAGTGTTCAGCCGTATAAACTGTCCTAGCAAAATAAAAACTTTACAAAACATTACATGTTTCAAAAACCAGCAGTGAACAAGCTCACCGTGGGCTTTCAAACCGTTATCGGATTTAGTTGACTGAATGACAGGAGATTGTTTTGTACCTTGAGCTGACCGCTACTCCACAGTAGCATCCTCCTTATCCATCAGGGTGGGTTGCTCCATATGAAGCAACTGAAGGGAAGGGTGAGCCTATGATGGTTTCCTCCTATTGACAATCTCTCTTTCTATCTACTCAAACCTGGCTTGCAGCATATCCATTCTTTCAATTAGCTCTCCAATCTTTAACTGAGTCTATCTGAAAGTTGATTACAATAATTTTCCTTTACATTTCCTTTGAGCTTTCAATGCACTTGTCTCCTAGTCTTCCATTCAGCCTCCCACTTTCCAGAATACAAAGAAAAGAAATTTTGTGCCTCTTCTACATTTCTCACGTTATTGGATGCCTCTGTGTAGCTTTGAGGACTCACAAACAGTACTTCGGTCTGAATGGCCATGTGGATTTTCCATGTTCCCACAAATCAATCCTAAATCTGTGTGCTGGTTTGGGGCTTGATGATCGGGACTATATGTGGGCTCAGAGGAAATCAAACAGACAAGTAATCTTCAAGCGAATGGATGGTAACTTCAAACAATTTCCAGGCATGTTGACTGTTAATACCATACGTTAATTGCTGCCCCATTCTTTAAAGGCCCATAATTAACACAGTACCTACTGATAGAAATACTTGTGACTCGTTCACGTTGCGTATGCATCCAAACTTAATTTTCAAGTGTGTTGTGTGCTTCATAGAAGATGGTGCAATATTGAAACAACCCCCACCACCTCCTCATCCCCTTCCTCCACCCTCCCATTCTTTAAAGGCCCTTAAATAGCACCTAACCAGTTATTCATGCTTTCACTTCAACTATTATGCATTTATGTAACCATAAAATTGCACCCATTATATATATAGTCAATGGTTAAACATTGCCATATCAAGAGCTATCATTATATCTTAAAAACATAACAACTATCCGATCTGTTTACTGGTATCCAGCATCACAGAGAATGAACATTAGAAAAATACATCATCACCATACAACATAAAAATAACAGAATTTTTAAAGGGGACTCATTCAATTTATGTCCAAGATAACCCAATATATCATTCATAATCGTTCTTCAGTCATGAGATTGTAATATCCCAAAGGGATTTCTGTCCTTAAGGTTTCTATGTTGGCTAGGGTTTCCAAGAAATCAGATTATTCACAGCAGCGTACATTTTTCTATTTATCAAACAATAAGCATATATCTGTATAATGCATGAATATAAAAGATCTTCACAACAAGATAATTGTTCACAAGTCACACTGAATTTAGGGCTGAATGTCTAATGAACCATTAATCCACCAGTGAAATTCTGTTTCTACTGACAGTGTTAATAGATCAACAGTATATTGTGTCCCACCTATTTAATTCTCTGAACAGACCACTGATTTGCCACTAAAAAATTGTACACACTACAAAAGTTTGCTTTTGCATGGACTATCCAAAACTGCTTTGCTGATTCCAAGCTCTTTTCGTGGGGTCTCCTTTTATTGTTGCACAGCCTTGACCAGGATACCCTGGTATGCACCTGCAGCACCGGGCCAGTCAAACACGACCAATGCAGGCACAGGAGGGATTGCAATAGGTTTAGGGACCACCATTGTGCATTTGGAATATCGGCACCCCACTGATCTCCTGGAAGGACGAGAGAAGGTGCTACATATTCAGTGATATATTCAGCAATAGGGGCATCTTCCTCTTCATGATCCTTAGTTTCGTCCACCTCTCTATAGAGGAACAAATCAACCTGCAACATACCAAGTAACAAATACAATGTACAACTGGATTCTAAATTGACTTAACAGAACGAGTAATAAAATCCATATGCACAAATTATTATGCAAGCACTTACCGTGATGTCCCATTTATGACCGGGAAGGATGGTTCCTTGCATCTGCAGCAGAACCATTCTTGCAAGCATCCAAAAAAGGCATCCAATGCTATGTTTTCTCTTCCTGTTGGCAGGTATCCCAATATCCACATGTTTCATTGGTGAATCTGTGTCGCAGAAAGCAATCCATGGAATATTACCTAGGGCCACTTCTCTTATGGGCTACAACAAACATCCAAAGATGTTCCCCATTATTATAAAAGGCGCGAGACATGAAAGGATCAAGACCTTGTGTGGAACAAAAAGGCAGAAAAATGCAGAGCCATTACCTGATGGTCAGTCCTTGGATAAGTGAGGATCAACAAACGATGCTCGTTAAACGAAGTCTGCATCTGATTTGTAAGCGTTCTAGGAGTGTGCCTGCTAGCTATTGCATGTGCTCCAGTGCATTGAGAAAACTTAAAGATGGCACGCTTCCCATATGGCCTTGCAGACTGGACAATAATATCCTCTGGGTTTTCAATTGCAACAATCACCCTTGCAGCAAGCTGAAGCTTTTCCCAAGTCTTACCTAAATTGATGATGAATATCCCTATCAACAAAGACCAATAAATTTCTTTCAGTAAATTCTTGGAAAGTGTGACGTCACTGTATTATTCGAACTGATATCGATCTCTCTGATCAGAGAGGCATTTAAACACAAGATCCCTATCAACAAAGACAAAAAAAATTTCTTTCAGAAAATTCTTCCAACAACAAGAAGTGTGACATCCTACTCGAACTGATCTCGATCTCTGATCAGGGTAGAGCAGAGAGCAATCTAAACACAATATGCTAAACCTAAACATAACATATCAAAATCGGATGCAACCATAACAGTCTTTAAAAGGGCACCCCATGTATTTTTATGCTTTCTATGGCTTCCTATATCATTGGCATTTTAGTTAGCATTAGGTCATGGGTTTTTATACGGGTAACAGAGGCTTTATGCAATGAAAGGACAACAGGGACAAATATAAACGCTGTAAAATTTGCAACACTGCGGATGAGAAAATAAATGATTTTACATCGGTGTATAATAGGCCATATATCTATTGAGGATATCTACCAAATTTGGGCAAGAATAATGTGATCAAATTGTTTTTTTTCTCATACTGATACGATCTATTTTAAAGGAGCACAATCTTTCCGAGACTTCCACACCAATGTTATTACACTAAACAACCCAAAATAGAGGGCGCTACATTCTGCACACAGAGTAAGATTATTCGAGTACTAACAAAGGAAAAACAGAGATAAGGGTCGGTTACCATCAGAACGCCTCTTGTACACCTAACGCTCCATCTGAAAATCGCAGTTTTTCGTGCCGAGATGAACATCGGCAACAAGCATCATCTGAATATCTGCCTCCTTATGAGACAAACCCCCCGTCTTTTGCGCCACTTTCAGATCTTCCAGCTCCTGCACACTTCACTGTTACTCTCCCCTTCCTCCGAGCTTTTGAAAAACCTAAAGCATGAGAAAGCCCTGGAGGTTGTAATTTTCTTACTCCGGTGATTCTTTCCATAGTGGATACGTGGAAGAAGGAAGAAAGTCAAACAAAATTATTAAGACAGATTCAGACCTGAAACCAATTCAAAGGTTTAATAAGTCGAAAATTCAAATGCAGAAATTATACCCAAAAAAGATGAAATTCTGAAACATTAAAATGCAAATGGGAAAAGTAAAGTAAACGAAATACCTCTCTTGGGGTTTGTATAATGTTGTTTCACACGAGGGAAATAAATCAGAACAATAATATTCATTCACGCCATGAGGGTAATCTATGTTGCAGAGAAAAACCCTGTGGAATGTCTGTATAATGCTGTTGCACACGAGGGAAATAACTCAGAACAGTAATATTCATTCACGCCATGAGGGTAATCTATGTTGCAGAGAAAAACCCTCTGATTCCACAGAATTTCCTCCAAAAATTGCAGCGTGTATCTCCTCTGTACAGGGAAGTTCCAAATCGAAAATTTCAGACAAATGAACCGACAAAACCCCATGTCTAATTCCATGGCGGACACAGGCTGGGATCTGGAGATCAATTCCAACACTGCTTCGGTACCCGAGCTCCAGAAATTGCTTCTCTCGAACAACATCCCAGACGCACCCGAATCCGACCAGGCCGAGTTTGATCCCACGGTCGCACGCCTGCAAACCGTTCTGGTGATGCTGGGACTCGATCATTTGGCCGTGCTCAATACGTTGTTGGCTTGGCTTGTCTTCATGGTGCTGGGAGTAGTGGTGCCTGCGGTCACCCTGTGGGCAACCAAATGCACCGAATATCATAAAGTTGAGGTGATTAAGTTTGAAGTGATGATACAGATCTCCGAATCCAGTTTAGCTGCAGTTTCTATGATGTGCATGGAAGGAGGACGACGCGAAAGCAGCATGGACGCGGAGGAGGACGTGGAGGAGCTGACGCACGCGAGAAGCAGCTAAGAGCAGGAGGGTGGCAGCCACCGCCAAGTGTCAAATTTTGAGAGGCTGGAAGGGCGATAGGTGGAGCACTGAGATTGGCTGGGAGCACTGTTCATCCCAGCAAAGCTCATAGTAGGAACACCTTCGGCGTAAAAATTTTGGACGCCTCATTTTAGTAGATTGATCTACACACAAAAATTTGGATATCTCAGTTAATTAAGTTAGATTTTTTTTTTTTTCAAAAATTATAATGTAAGTTTATAAAATTGATATAATATTTTAATTTATTTTATATTACTTTGAAAGAAGAGGAAAGAAGAGCCATTATGAATACCATTTCCTAAGAAAGGTTATTCTACGATAGTTTCTTTTTTGGGTCTCTCAAATTTATGGTATGTTAGAATGAGAGTTCTTAGATAGATAATTGCTACACTAATGCAATCACATTTTTTGTGATAATAGAAAGTATTACTTTACAAAAAAATACAATATTTTAAAAATTATTTATATTAATAACATATTTTAATATAAATTATAAATATGTCAAGTTTTATTAGCACAATCCGTTGAGGATGGGTCTTGTTGGCAAGGCGACCCAGGATAAAACCTCAGAAAGGGTGTTGCGCCCATGCTAGGGGTTGGATACACACTAAAATAGATTCAGCTTAGGGTTGGTGCGGCCTAGTCTGGGTGCGGGTTGATGTGGCCCAAGCTGGGTGATCCATGAAGATCCAGAAATACAAGTGACCTTGAAACTAAATAAAAAATCAAATTCATCATATGAACACAAAACTAGGACTAGATCAAAGTTCTCATTACCCTGATTCCAACGGTATAAGCAACACTCAAATCCAAGTTCATATGCTCAAGTTATAGTTGGTCAAAGTTCTAGTCAAACTTGGGCAAGTGGCAGTCTTAATGAGACATCAACTTGGTAGTGATCCGACGCACGAAATCCAACCACCTGAATGGGCGAATTTGTCGCCTACTTAATTTTCCTAATAAGCCTTATTTTCCAGTGGATTTTTTTGAATTATTCATATTAAACCTTTTTTTTTATATCTAAAAAATAGGGGTGGTAGCCACCACCCGTTAACGATTGCATTATATATATTGAATAGGGTGAGTGGGCCACCCGACAGACTTGTCCAACCCCCACCAGTGCCACATATATATGTTAAAAGAAATACCAAGGGTCAGGCGCAGGTGACCTTTGACCCACCCAATGACCATACGCTATCTATTATAACCACAAGGGCCGACAGGGCTTGACCCGCCTAGATAGCCTGGCCGGCCCGCCTCACAAGTGACCCCCAACTAAGACCATTTATAATTTAACGCGACTAGTTGAAACAAAAATAACATGTCATTATATTTGGGGGTCGATGGGGTTGGAACCCCCTACCACCCATATCAAAATTAACCCATTTTCCAATGGGTCAAACTAACACATTGTAATATTCACCCATAGAACATTACTTAAACCGAGTTTCTCATTTGACCGAGGGGAGACCGAAAGTGGAGGAGCGGCGAGAAAAAATTATAGTTGGTTTTATACGTTTTCACACCACGAATCCAATGGTGATGTCTCTTTCTCTAGTCGAGGTCTCTATTTTTATGCCATCATCCAAATTGGAGGTATAATGGTCATTTTTGTAAAGTTTCTTGTAACTAATTTCTTTGATTCCACTTAATGAAATAAGGCCTCCCCAAATTTCAGCAGAGCCAGAAGACGGAGCCCACATTGGATGAACTCCGTAATCAAATTGTTGTGTCTTTGATCTCATGTTTTCTTATGTTTTCTGTTTCTTTTCATGTGGTTTAAGTTACTTGGTCAATATGCTATGTTATATGAAATTATAAATGCATCCTTGAAGTTCAAATATCTTCGATCAAGTTTGGTATCTGAGTAGGTCTTCTTGGTGCAAATTGCATGAGTAAATACTGATAGGGAACAAGTTCAAAAAGGTAAAGGAAAACTAAAATACTTTGATCCTAAAGCGGGGTGTGCACCATGAATACGAAACATGGAAGATGAGGATGTACGAGCAAAAGAAGCGCGAAATTATCGCAAGATCTTTTTTAACATGGTTGACAAAGTTGACAAGTTGTTTGCAGAATATGAGAAGAAAATCAAGCATGAGAAGAAAGAGCCTGAGGATCATGCAATGGTACAGCATGAAGTTAGAGAGGAGAACCTCCCCCCTCTCCATCCACCAATGAAATTTCTTCTTCTTCTTCATCTTCTCGCCATTATAACAAGAATCATACACATACATCTAAGAAACCATTTTTTAAGCTAGATGTAAGGTTTTATTTTCCCACATATAATGGAGAATGTAATGTAGAGAAACTTAACAATTGGATTAGATAGATCGAGTTTTATTTCTGAATTCAACATTTTGAGGAGGATGAGGCAAAGATCCAATTAGCATCCCTTCAGATAAGTGGCACTGCTCTCATTTGGTGGGAGAGAAAGTTGCAGAATGACAACAAAAACTTGGGTAATCTCCTTTCTTATTGGTCCAATTTTGTTTCTGCATTAAAATATCAGTTATATCCTTTGGGTTATCGACTAAAGGATTTAATGAAATGATAATGTTTAAGGAAAAGAAAGGGTGAAAATGTACAAATATTCACCGAAATTTTTAGAAAACAAGAATTGAATTTGGGCATTCCTCTTGATTCACCTGAAATGGTAACAAAGTATATTGGTGCTTTACATATTTACACCAAACATTATTTATTATTATTTGAGCCTCCTACTATTGATGCAGCTAGTGTGAAGACCATTCACCTTGAAAGCAGGGACAAGAATTACAAATAAGATCAGTCAAAGAGATCATCTTTCAAATATCATAATGGAAAGTTCAAAGGAAACGGCAAGGGAAAGGACAAAAAGGCATCTACAACAAAGAATGAGGAAGGAGCGAAGCCATCTTGCAAACATTGCAAGAAGGAAGGGAATTATGATGAAATTTATTGGAAGTTTCATTCGAAGTTGAAGCCAAATAGATTTGGTGGAAAGGAAAAGCAAAAGATGGTGGAAACCACGCATTGGAATCTTGGATCTAATTTCGGTGATGAGAAATTGATCACATCAGTGGGCACACAAGGTACTCTTTCTCTTAATGCTAATGAAAATTATGAATCACATGGAAATATAAGTTATTCAGATGAGCCTCCTGCTGATGAATGAAAGAGAATTGAATTGTTTCACATTAGAGTCATAATGGAACATAATAAAGTGGAAGACTTGTTTGATCCGAGTTCACAAGTAAATTTGATTTCAGAATCCTTGGTTAAGAAATTGGGATTAGAAACTAAGCCTCATTTGAAACCTTACCCTCTTGGTTAGGTGTGTGATAAAGCAAAATTACATGTAACTAAGAAATGTAGAGCTAGATTTATGATTGCATCAAAACTAGTTGATGAGGCTGATCTTGATGTTGTACCCTTGGATATCTGTGGTATTTTATTGGGGAGTCCGTAGTTTTAGGAAAGGAAAGCAATTTTATTTTTCCATGAAAACAAGTATCATATCACAAAATATGAAGCGGAATACATTGTTAGATCTGATCGTACCAAATTTAGTTTCAGCCTTGTAAGTGTAGTTGAGATGAAGAGGTTGGTGAATTATAGCATAGGCTGCATGCTCATGGTTGTGAAAGAAAAAGATGTAGAGGCATTTGATGATTTCAAAGGTTGTGATCCCACTCATAAAAAAGTACTATGTGAATTTTTTTTCTAACTATGATGGGATTTTTTAGGAACAAAGTGGGTTGCCTCCAAAGCATGAGATCCAAATTGAGTTTCCCTTGCAACAGGATTCTCCTTTACCCAACATTGGTATGTATAGGTTATCAACCATTAAGATGGAGGAGATAAAGAAACCGATGCAGGAATTTCTAAACCAAGGGGTAATTAGACTAAGTTCTTCTCCATGCGGCTCACCTATTGTGTTGTTTCCAAAAAAGGATGGCACATGGAGGATGTGCGTGGACTACAAGGAACTCAAAAAATAATAGTGAAGAATAAATACCCTCTCCCTCGCATTGATGATTTATTAGATCAATTGAAAAAATTTGTATATTTCACAAAATTGGACTTGTGCAGTGGCTATCATCAGGTCAGGATTGCATAACACGATGTATGGAAGATTGCATTCAAGACGAAACAAGGGTTGTTTGAATACTTGGTGATGCCATTTAGACTATGCTATGCTCCAGCCACATTCATGAGGGTGTTGAATGATATTTTCAAGCCTTTTCTTGATGATTTTGTACTTGTGTATATTGATGACATTACTGTTTATAATAGGACATGGGTTGATCATGTGTGTCATGTTAAGAAAGTGCTTGATTTTTTGAAAAATGAAAAATTGTGTCTGAAAATGTCGAAGTGTGAATTTGATGAGAAATATTTGGTTTACTTGGGTCACATTGTCGGTGGTGGAAAATTGAAAATAGATCCTTCTAAAGTTGATGTGATCATAAATTGGCCTAAACCCAACAATGCTACAAAGGTTTCGTAGTGTTTTTGGTGTTGTACAATATTGGAGAAGGTTCATTGCAAACTTCCCGATCATTGCATCCACTTTACATGGATTGACAAGTGTGAAGCAAACCTTTTAGTGGGGAGGAAATCAACAAAAATCCCTTGATACAATGAAAGAGAGGATCAACACCGCACCAATTTTGGCCTCACCAGACCTCCAATAACCTTTTTGAGATTGAGATAGATGCTAATGGATACACCGTAGCGGAAATATTGATGCTGCAAAGGAAACCTATATGTTACCATTTAGAGACATTCTCCCAGCTGTTGTGAACTATCACACATACGAAAAGGAGTTGTGTAACAACCCTGGTTAAAAATCATTGTAAAAAATATAATACCATGTTCACAAGACACGTATTCCAAGTTGAATGTTGGGAAAGACATCCTAGAAGGTATTAATTTGGTTTATTATGGCTAAAGGAAATTGAAAAACACAATGGAAAAGGATTTGGAAATGAATGATGAATTAATTGACATTTTATTTATCAAAATAATGGAAAAGAGGAGAAAAGGGAGGTGAAATGTCACAGGTTGCATGTGAGGAGGGAAATAATAGAAATTTAATAAAATAAAGGCCTCATTGCTAAAAATACTTCTGAGGATTATTTGGCAAGATTTTTTTCACACTTATGGCTCTCATTCTATTCTCTCTCTCTCTCTCTCTCTCTCTCATACTTTGAGTTACTTAGAGTTTTCTTGGAGCATTCTTAAAGGTGTGTGGCATACTTTGGATTAAGAGAAAGAAGGAAAAGGAAAGGCAGGAAAGTGAAATATGACATCGGGATCAGCGAATATAGCTGGATTACTTGCAGGTATCAAGTTTCATGTATGGCTTCCTTGCTAGTTTTGACATGCATGTGGTTCCTTAGTTACGATCTGTTATTGGCGTAGAGGATTTCCTAGATTAATAGTGAATTTTCCTAGCCTTTCCATTTCCTGGATATCCATGGTGTTGTGGGTTCATTTCATTGTTTTTTTATATGGTTATTTCTCATATTCCGTTAGTTGTGGGTTGAGTTACTAGTTTTGGAGCCTTGGTTGGAAAAACGATCTAGAGCCCGAAGGATAATTGTGGGTTGAGTTACTAGTACTAGAGCCTTGGTTGGAAAAATGCTCTGGAGCCCTAGGTGGGTTGAGTTACTGGTCCTGGAGCCTTGGTTGGAAAAATGCTCTGGATCATGGAAACAACTGGGGTTGAGTTACTAGTCCTAGAGCCTTGGCTGGAACAAACGCTCTCGGGCCCTGGAAAACTTGAATGGAGACCAATATGGTGATGGTTGTGATGTCTGGCCATGAGGTGGAATCATTAGTTGAGGGTTGATTTGGTTTGGCCTATCCAAGCCCTGATTTCGTTTTGATGGATTTGGTTTATGAGATCCCACATTCATGCTTGGAATATGGTACGGTGGTGACTAAATGAAGAGATATTTGGCTCAACCATGTCTATGGTCAGGTGGAACGTGGAAGTACTAGACTTTGTTTCATTTTTATTATGGAAATAAGAGCTATTTTCCTCTTGTATTGATGGGTAAATATGCTTGTTATTTTGTGGCTTATATGGCTATTATGTGCTTATCATTTATTTTTCTTATATGCTGGTTATGACTGAGTTTCATGATGGTGATGAAGTATGGTTCTCATCATGTTTTGATTTGTTATTGAATGAACAATGTATCTATGCCTAAATAGAGAATAATGCAGTTAATGTGACATAGCAACAATGATTTTTAGCGATTCTCACATAAGTATGAGACCCCTATGCTCAGATATGTTATTTAAAGTTGTAGATTTCATATTTGTGATATGTTTGACAAAAAGCTTGTCATGGATGGTAGGGGTCTAGTCAAGTCCTTGTTCAAGTGTTTTCTTATGCATCGTTATTCCACAGTTATATTTCATTTATGAAATTTTCATTGAGTTCTCAGCAGTGACCTGGGCTTTGTGCCTAAAAAAGTGGCTCAAATCTCGGGGACGTTGGCAGAGGTCTGTGGAAAAATGTCACTAGACACACACATGCCCATGCTGTGGGAGCGTCCAAAGTCTTCGAGATGAATGCATGCCTATACTGTGGTAGAGTCCGAGAATTTTAAGGTATAAAAATTCATTGGGACCTAGGGGCTAGATACCTAAGTTTCTTGGTTGGCTCCTGGGAGTTCTATTGCTAATTTGGAAGGTCTATTTGATGTGTTTTCATCAATTCCACTTCCTTAAGCTCACCTAGGAGGTTGAATTTGATCATAGTAACTATTCATCACATGTTTACCTTGGTTGGCCAGTTACTTGGGTAAATTTGGGAGGAGGGTGTTACAAAGTGGTATCAGAGCATGGTTCGCCCCTTAGACTAGATGGGAGGTGTGTGTGGGTCATGCATTATGTCGGTTGCACATTTTTTAATCATCCTTGTGGTCTACATGATTTTTTCATATGCATGGTGTTGGCCATGTTTGTAGTGATGTTTCCATGTGAAAGATGATGTTGTTTTTGTGAAGTGTGTCGTCATGAGTGTATGATTGGTTATGCATTACGATGAATTTTTCTTGCATAAATGTCAGATGAATATGTGTTCTGTATGTTGGTGGATTGTGTGCTTGTTGTGTATGCATGATGGTGGTCATTGTTCAAAGTTGTGTCACCATGTGGAAGCTGATGGTGATAGCTTTTAAGCTCATGTGGTTATCAATTGAAGAATATCTATCTGTATTATCCACAATGTTACAAGAAATTTGTCGACGTTTCGAATCCCAATGGGGATCCATCTTCAATTTCAGTGTCTATATGTTGTTACACATGCATTGTCATGGTTAATATTGTTTTCCATGAGTTCATTGTATGCATTTTGGGTTATCATGATATTTTGTTTATGTTATGATATTGATGTGTTGGTTGGGATAGAGCAAGAGATGCAGATCATCAAAGTGAAGTTGCAACAATAGACTTTCAGGCAAGAGAAGATCGTCATACAGGTATTTTATGTATGACATGTAGGTAATTTAGTTAATGGATTGTTATATGCATTTTTGTCATTTTATTGTTATTGTGGGTACATGCATGGTAGATGCTAGTAAAGTGCAGTCATATGCTCGTGCCTTAGATAGTTATGCAAGATAGCACAATATTGTTATATGCATTGTTGTTGATGTTATATGTTAGTTAAATTTATGATTATGTTATATGTTGTTGATGATTATGCTATAAGTTAACTTGTTTTGTTATATGTTAGTTAAATTGATGATTAAGGTTATTTAATTAATATCTAGATGTTATATGTATCATGTTAATTTGGATTCACTTATGCATATGGTTATGGTTATGACATTCTTGTATGAGCCGACATATTTGTGATATTGACTTGTATTAATTTGGATTGACTTTATAGATGTGATTTTTATGCATGAATGATAATTGCTTGTGAGTTTACGATGTGAACATGTTAGCTAGTTACTATTATGGATATCATGACCTTATTTATGTTTGAGCTGATATGTTGAAAAGTTATATTTTTCTAATCTAGATTGATTGTGTAGAGAAGATAGCCTCCGCCGAGAAACATTAAGGTATGATTTTTCTTATTTCATATACTTGGTGCTTGATTGTTTAATTATGTCGTCTATTTGGTGTTTGATTTTTTGGTGTCTATTATGTCATCTAGTTGACATATCTAACATGGTACGGTTATGGTTTTGTTTGAATGTTTGATTAAGTGCATGATATGAGCATGTGTCTATAAGATTGCATGAATGAATGATATTGTTTTATGACCGTTTTACTAACATTATATGTGTTGAGATAGCTGATATGTACTTGAGTGTAAGTAGGTGATAGTTGTAGAAGTATGTATTATGATTGATGATTGTGAGTTGATTGCTTATATAACTAATAACTTGATGATGTGATAACACATAATAAAGACTCAATTGCAGCAAGGTAAATGGTAAAAGAAAGGATTTGGGTAAGAATTCCTTTGGCTATGTTTGGAAACCCAAATTCGAAACGAATGAGTGATTTGCACGCATGAAGTCTTCTTAATTTTGATCTTGTCTAGCATTATGTGGATGTGTTATATTTATGAACATATATTTGGCAGGTATAACAATTGGTTTCTAGTTATGGTTGGATTCTTCAAGGGATTGGAGTCCCTTGAGAGATAATATATGTATGTGCTCAGATAGAATGCAGTGTGCCTGGTATAACAAGGTAAAGTAACTAGTATATTGTATGTTTACATTATACATTGACAATTATGTGTTTATGGTGGTATGATGCAAGGGATTGCATGGCAAAAGAGACTTCCATGAAATATTTTACAAGGCTCAATTTGAGCTTTCCCTTGGAAGCTTTGGGAACCCATGGGGGATTGAGTCATGGTGTTTGTTGCTAGTATTATGCTTTCAGTATTTTATGATTTGTTTGTGCTTGATTTGTAGGTTTGTTTATGTTTGGTGCAAGGCCTTGCCACTTTTTTGCAGTGTCGTATTGTTTTTGGTTTCTCATGGTATTCTTCTTGTTTGTTTTTGTTCTTCCATTTTATGTTATGAGAGTCTTGGGAATTGGTTTGGTAAAGAGTAAATTTGACAAAGCTCAGAAAGAGATGAATGAAGTAACCTGTCAGGTAATGTAAGACTAAAATGAAGCCCAGCGCATGTATAAGGGCATCAAAAGGTAAGGATATGAAATTTGGTTGGACTGGTTGGGTCCATTATGGTAAATGGATGGTGGAAGTACAATCATGAGAAAGGTAATTGGAAAGGTAAAGTAAATAGATTTGGGGCATTAGATGTCTCAACTATGTTGGGAACTGTTGTTCTCAATGTTGTGCATGTTGTGCACAAATAAATGAAGTTATTTTAACCTAGACCTTATGATATCTAGCAATTGTGTTGTGAACATGATTATGTTGATGTTTATATATGTATGCATGTATGTATGTATGTCATGTCTGACACGATCGTCATGGATAATGATTATTTAATGGTAATGATTGCATGTATATATGTGTGTATGTATGTCGTTATTTGACAAGATCATGCTTTTTTTATGCTAATCTATATATATATATATATATATATATATATATATATATATATATATATATATATATATATATATATGTGTCACTATATGACAGGGTTTTCAAGGACCATCGTTGTAGAGGAATTATTTCTTATGCATATAAATGGCATGAAGAGGTTCTTGGCCTTATGAGAAATCAAGTCGAAATACTAATCCTGATAGATCTATGAGGTCAGTATCATGTGGAAATGAATTGATATTATATGCTTGTACTATGCTTATGTTTATGTTATGGACAGGTATTGCTGAGGGGTACATCAACAAAGTGAGAGTAGTGTGATCTGCAACATGCTAGGATAAGAATGGATAGTGAAAAGACACTAGAAGCAAGGTTGTTTTTCGGGTCAATGTGTGGTTTATGGATGTGCAATACTGTTGTGTATATGTTGCGCATGTTGTATATTCAGTGATTGTACCTATGGTAATGTGTACATGTAACATAGGTAGTATTTTGTACTATGATATTGTATGCCTGTCGTATATATGGTGTTATGTGTATATTGCATATGCAATGCTAGGTATAGATGGTGCTATGTACATGTTGGATATCTGGTGCTGTGTACATATCATACTGTGCACACGTTGGATATGTGGTGTTGTGTGCATATGGTGTTTTGCGTATGTTGGATATGTAGTTCCATGTACGTATTTTCTATGTACATGTTGTATATGTAGTGCTATGTACATATGGTGTTGTGTGTGTGTTGTATATATGATGTTATGTGCATGATTGTACATGTGGTGCTGTCTGCATGTGGTGTTATGTACATGTTGTACATGTGGTGTCATGCACATGTCATATATGTGGCACTGTGAACATGTGGTGTCATGTACATGTCATGCATATGGTGTTGTGTACATGTGTTATTGTGTACACAGTGTACGTGTGGTGCGATGTACATTTGGGATTGTGTACACATTATGCACGTGGTGCTGTCAACATGTGATGTTGTGCACACGTTGTGCAGGTAATGTTGTGTACAAGAGGTAATGTGTACATGTTGTGCATATGGTACTGGTATATGTGTGGTATTTTGTGCATGTCGTACATGTTGTGTTGTGAGCATGCGCTATTATGTATGTGAATGGTGTAGTCGTGGTATTGTGACATGTGTATTCGTTGTGTTGTACTCTGTATATTTATATGTATTGTGTTGTGTTGTACACCAGATGTATGTGTATGTGTTGTATTGTATCATACACCTTGTGTAGGTGTATGTGTTGCATGCCAGTGTAAGCATATGTATGGTGTTGTATTGTACACCGCGTGTAGGTGTATGTGTCTTATGTTGGGGTGAGTGCGTGTATTGTATGGTGTTGTATGTTGTATGTGGGTGTACATGTTGTGATGTACATCGTGTGTATGTGTACATGATTGAAGGGAAGCAAAGGCACTAGGTGTTTGTCAGGTGTGGAAATTGATCTAGTGTGAGTACAAAAAAGACCAGTTAAAGGATATGTATTAGCATTTGATTTCAGTTTTATTATGAGTGTGATATATGATTCTAACTTATGATGGTTACATATGATTATAATTATGGTTTATGGTGATATCATGTGATTCATGATTTTAATTTATGATGGTTTCCTTTGGAGCTAACCATACGTGATATGTTTATACGTGATGATTGATCAAACAACTAGTTTTACTTGTGGTGACAAGAAGTGAACAATATTGCAAGTGTACCTTATTGGTGAGCTACCAATGAGGTATGATTTGAATTTATTTAAATTTATTTTGAATCTAATGGAAATTATGTGCTTGGTAGAGGAAAACATGTAATGCCCGGTTTGGGATGTTTGAAACCGACTGCAAGAATTACCAGCAACAAAAAAAGGAATTGAAACATGTAGCAGTACACTAGTAAAGCACTTTAGGATCAGGGCCATTGTGGGACACTGGTACCCAATAATTTCCATGAGAATTCTAAGACTGGTACGATGGTTTTGAGGCATGTATATGCCTTGGTTTTTGTATATTTCGATGCGAGGAAGCCTTTCCAAGGGATGGACTGCCAGGGATGGGGGTGCCAGTAGAACTTGGAAGGTGTGTGACTATACAGAAGGGGGTGATTGGATCTCCTGAGGGACTATATAGCAGAGAAGGGAAGGTTGGGTCTGGATTTGTTTTGGTCATTAGAATTGCCAGATGGAATTAGATGCACATTGGGAGTGTGCCCTAGAACAATGAGTTGGTAACTGTTCACTAAGGGGAAAAGTGGTGTAGGATTCTAGCATTGGACATTGTATGTAATTTTGGCTCTAATAGTGGATTTTGGACTTCCTCGAAAGAATATAAATCCTGGTATTACTTTGAGGGTGGAGGTGTGATCCTCTGGATTCCTTTATTGCCGTTAAAAGCATCGTATCCTTCTATTTGTTGGTTGAGAAAATGTGTATATGTGTATATTATTATAAATATTTTATCGAGGTAGATTTATAAAGCTCCATAGACAATATGATTATTTGTTGGTTGAAGAAAATGTGGTTGTTATCGTAAATATCATAATGAGTTGTGTTATAAAGCTCCAGTAAACAATATGGTTTTCATGTTTTCAACAAGTGGTCATTGTAAATACTTCAACAAGTTGTGTTATAAAGCTCCGTAGGCAGAATGTTTTTTTTTTAGCAATTTGGTGGTTTGTAGGTGTCATTAAACACCGAGGACGGTGTTACCCCAAGGGGGGGGGGGGTTTTGTAACAACCCTGGTTAAAAATCCATGTAAAAAATATAAGACCAATGTCATGGGACACATATTACAAGATGAATGTTGGGAAAAACATCCTAGTGGGTGTTCATTTGGTTTATTATGGCTAAAGGAAATGTAAAAGGCTTTGGAAAGACATGAGGCATTAATTAACATTTTATTTATGAAAATAATGGAAAATAGGAGAAAAGGGAGGTGAAAGGTCACAAGTTGCACTAAGAAGGAAAATAAAGGAAAATAATGGAAATTGAAGAAAATAGAGGCCTCATTGATAAAAAGGCTTCTGAGGATCAGTTGGAAAGAATTTTCTCACATTTATGGCTCTCATTCTATTCTCTCTCTCTCTCTCTCTCTCTCTCTCTTTCTCTCTCTCATACTCTTGTATACTTAGATTTTTCTTGGACCACCCTTAGAGGAGTGTGGGATACTTTGGATTTGGAGTAAGAATGCAAAGGAAAGGTAGGAAAACATAAGAGGACATTGGTATTAGTGGCTACAACTAGATTTCTTGTAGGCATCGAGTTGCATGTATGGTTTCCTTGCTAGTTTTGGCATGCATGGAGAATGCATGTGGTTTCTTTGTTATGATATGTTATTGCCATGGAGGATTGCCTATATTGATAGTGGATTTTCCTAGCCTTTCCATTTCTTGGATATACATGGTGTTGTGGGTTCATTTCATTGTTTGTTTTCTGGTTCATTCTCATGTTCCTTTGGCTTTGGGTTGAGTTAATAGTTCCTGAAGCCTTGGTTGGAAAAACGATTTAGAGCTTGACGGATAGCTATGAGTTGAGATACTATTCCTGGAGCCTTGGTTGGACAGATGCTCTAGAGCCCTAGGTGGGTTGAGTTACTAGTCCTTGAGCCTTGGTTGGAAAAATGCCTTGGGTCCCGGAAACAACTGGAGTTGAGTTACTCATCCTGGAGGCTTGGTTGGAACAAATTCTTTGGGGCCCTTGAAAGCTTAGGTGGAGACCAATCTAGTGATGGCTGTGATTTTTGACCATGAGGTGGAATCACTGGATGAGGTTTGAGGTGGGTCGACCTTTGGAAGCCCTAGTTTGGTTTTGATGGATTTGGTTGATGAGATCCCACATTAATGCTTGGAATATGACACGGGGGTGACTGGATGAAGAGAGATTTGGCATAGCCATGCCTATGGTTGGTTGGAATGTAGAAGTACCAGACTTGGTCTCATTTTTCTTATGGAAATAAGAGCTCTTGTCCTCTTATATTGATGGGTAAATATGCTTGTTATTCTGTGGCTTATATGGTTTTTATGTACTTATCATTTATTTTGCTTATATGGTGGTTATGACTGAGTTTTATGATGGTGATAAAGTATGTATCTCATCATGTTTTTATTCGTAATTGAATGAACAATGTATCTATGCCTAAATATACAATAATGCAGTTAATGTGAGGTAGACAAAATGCAGTTAATGAAGAATTTATTTTGTTTGTACTTAATTTTATGAATATAAAAATGATGATAAACATCAATTATAATATTTGGAAGGAAAGAAGTTAACCTTGACAACGCTAAGGAATATATTACAACTTGGTAATCAAGCTCGATCTTTGGGAACTATGATGTATGAAGGAATATTTGTGTCGAGATGGATCATAGGGGTTTTGATGGTTTGATGAGAAGGTCACCATGATGAGGAATATATATAAATAATGTTGAGGCAAGCACAACATATGTGGCAACTCTGAAGACAAGATGTTTTCATCTTGGTATTAAAATGTACCAGTGGGAGAAGATAACCTAAATTCCTTCATGATGATGACAAGATGGAAGTGAAGTGAAATATTGATGACCTCAACCTTGTCACAACTATTAAATAATGGATCCATGATGTTCAGGAAGGTTGAAGTTATTTTATGACATGATGATGCTAAAGGAGGAGCCTATGATCTCCATTGGAAGAAAAAAGTAGGTGTTGTGGGAAACATCTCTTTAGTTGAGAGGAAGCTTGGATATATTATATTTTGTGTATATCCTCCATTGTTGAGAGAGAATGATGATGAACATACTTCATGTGTCATGCACTAGGCGATGACTAACAATTGTACATATAGTGAAGGCCATTAGGAGATAATGAGATTCGAAGGATTGGGTAAGAATTTGGAAGTGATGACAAATATATATTAGTCTATATACCATAAGGATGAAGCATCAACCATATCAGGGTGATGAGTTGTTGTAACTTAGGTTGAATAACCTGTATGATAATACTGTTAGGGTTGGTATCTTGGCAAGTAGCCTAGATGATACCTAAATCACTGGTTGGGTTGGTACCTTGGTAGGTAGCCTAGATGGTACATGTATCCTTGATGGTATCTTAGCAGGTAGCCTAGATGATACTGAGAACCTTGTTAGGGTTGGTGTCTTGGTAGGTAGCCTAGATGTTACCTGGTGTATTCGAAGGTAGCCTAGATGAAACCTGGATCTGTGTTGAGTTGGTGTCTTGGCAGGTAGCCTATATGAAACATGGATCTATGTTGAGTTGGTGTCTTGGCTAGTAGCCTAGATGACACCTGGATCCTTGTTGTTTTAGTGCCTTCGTAGGTATCCTAGATGAAACTTGGATCCTTGTTAAGTTCGTGTCTTGGCAGGTAGCCTAGATGACACCCATTGGTACCTTGGAAGGTAACATGTATGGTACCTATATACCTTGGAAGTTGGTGACTAGATGGTATCAAATATCTCTAGTATTTTATATGTTGATTGTGATACTCTTCTAAAAACATTTCAACTTGAGGCCATCCTTGTACTATTTTGTTTAATTAAGAATACCTCCCTACTTAAGTGGGAGTGTTGGAAACTGTAACTATGTTCATTCAACATAATTTTCATTATACTCATGTGATTATGCATATATTATATATCTATCAAAATAAAGAAAAAAATTATTATTTTTCAAGCATGGGTTTCATGCTCCATTTAAGTGGTCATCTAGGTCAAGCATGAATTTCATTCTGCTAGGGTTTTTCAAGTCAATAAGAGATATGTCACAAGTCAAGAGAGTCTTTTTACTATGTATAAGGCCCCATTGGGCAATTTCTAACAATAAATAAGAATTATTTTTGAGTCTAAATTGTTACTATTGACCTCCAAGATCAAGTTGAACCAGCCAATCCAAGCCGACCTATAAGAGGATATTAGAACCCTTTAAATGGGTATAAATACAAGTTATTTATACCTCATTATCTTACCTCATCACAAGAAGTTCGACATAAAATAGAAGAGTGCAAAATTCAAGGAAGAAGGCAAGAAAGTTAAAGGAGAGAGAATTTGAAGCAAGGAGGAAGGAAAATCAATGTTTTGACCTAGTTTATGTACTATTTTATATCATACATGCGAAAATATGATATCTTTTAGGGGGAAAAAGTTGCATACCTACCGCAGGTATAGAATTTTGATGTTGGGGCTGAAATTCCAAGTTTGCAGCAATTTTGGAATGGTTTGACCCTTGTTGACTTTGTTTGACATTGACTAGTTGGAAGGGATTTTTTTGGAGGGGTGACTTGGTGCTTGGAAGAGGCTTTGGTCTAGGGTTTTCGGTCTTCGGTTTATCATTTGAAGTAGTTTCTATTAGAAGAGAATAATTTTAACTGGGTTTCCTCCTAAGCGGGTTTTTTTCCTAGCTAAGAGCCTACATCTCATGTCCATTATTTTTGACATCTTCATTTTTTTACAGTTTTGGTAATTGTTTGATGAAAGATAACATAATAATAATAAGAAAAAAAAGCTAATATAATATCACAAAAAAATATTAAGTAAGATAAATCACCCTACCTGCTTCCATATAGATTTCTCAACACTTTCAAGGAAATTTACTTCAAAAGGAGATTATTTTGTTCGCTTGTTATAAGTTTGGGAATGTGCTCAGTAATTTCCATAATAGTGGGCCTTCTATCCAGAACCATTTCTATGAGTGTGGCTTGGAATTGATTCATGAGTTCTTGGGATATTACATCACGGCTTTCCACTTTTTTGTGATTAGGTGTTTCTATTCTTGATATTCTATTACTTTTCTTGGGTTGATCATGGATATATGGAAGAATTCAATGTTTTTTTCTCCCTCCTTAAGCCATTGTAATCAATAATTTTGTCTCTAGAATATTTCCTCTTATTTAAATATTTCCTCCATTTGGAGGTGAGTGGTTGCTTCTTAATGTTCCAATTCCTTGGATCTACATTTGATATTATTTCTTCTTGGATGGTGTCCATCTCTTGTTCTAACTTTAGTTTTTCTTTCTGTATGTTACAAAAATATTCAATATTCCAGCTCTTGATTTTCATTATGATATATTTTAAATACTATTGGAAGAAATGCATAAGTTTCCTAGGAAAATGATATGATTCTTTATACCATTTCTATAAATTACAGAGAAAATTATTAAGTCATAACAAAAAAACCTCGAATTCGAAGGGCCTATTCCTAGGATTACCAATCCATTCCATAGATAGTTCTATGAGATAGTGGTTCAAACCATGGCATGGGAGAATAAAAGCCTAAAAAATATTTCTTAAATATAGAGAGTCTTTGTCACAAGGAATCTATCGAGTCTTGAATATATTTGGGATGTGCCTCCTCACTTTTTATTCGTGTATTAGTTGTTATGTGTGCTCATTATATAAGTATGGACTTATTAATAAAATCCAAAAAGAGGGGGATTTCTTCAGTGAGTCTATGAATCCAAAATTTAATTTAAATTGAGACCTTTTATCATGTAAAATAATGACCTATAATCTATAAGCTCTCCCTTATAATATTTAAGGCTCTTTGGAGGTTTTGAAGGAAGAGTTTTTTATTAGTAAGAATACTAGGGCCATAAACCTGAACTGGCTCAAATAATGGGTTGAAATTTAACATTTAGGATTATAGTCAGAGAAAGGGAATCTTGAAAAGCTACTGAGGAAAGGTTCCATGTAATACCAATACCTCCTAATGATCCTTGGGAATCCCAGGCTAGATAATCAAGTTTCTCTAGTCATTCTTTAAAAGATTGCTCAAGGACACATAACAAAATTTCATTTCCTGAATCATCATGTTGTCAAGGTGTTCTTGGTGGATTTTTTATTTTATAAGTATTTTTTTGGATTTCCCATTAAGAACCCTAACATTCCACGAGACAAATTCCATTGATTATTTTGAGAGGAGGGTTGAAAAATGGCATCCCTCAATGACACTCTAAGTCTAGTATTTACCAAGCAATCCCCTAGGTCATGTAGTAATTTACTATTTATTTTTTTCTCTTTTTCCTTTGGTTCTTTTGGAAATTAAATTTATCCTTGAGACATTTATTTTTCTTCCATGAAAGGAAGAGAAAGAGCTAAGCTTAGAGGTATTACCTAGTTCATGAGATTTACAAAGAATTAGGTCTTAATTTTAGATGTATTCTTTGGTGATGATTTTGAATTGATCCTCGGAAAAGGTTTTTGGGTCTTAAATTGGTTCTCAGGAAATATTTTAACTTTCTTCTCCATTCCTCTACATGATATTTTAGATCAACATTTTGCAGGTCCATTTCCTTGAAAGCTTCTACATCAGACAAAAATTGGGCACTTTCCGCAATTTCTAGATCCTCCTGGTATTCTTTGTCAGTCGGTTATGCATGCACATATTTTGTTGGCTTGGGTGGTTTTTGTATAGTTTTCCTCTATTAAAATACTATGAAGAGGGTGGATTTGTATTTATTTTAATTATTATAGTAAGCTAGTTAAAATATTTCACGATAGGAAACACAAGATATACTATATTTTTTTTTTTAATGAACACAATAATGAGGTTGCCAATCCTCTTTTACAAAATTCAGGCTTGAACCTATACAACATAATCTCCAAATTATTCGAGGATCCAACCTTGAATGAGGACTCAAATCCTCAAATTTTTAACTCCAACAAAAAAAATCTTCAGTTCAAGCCCCCAAATTTAGATGAAGACTCCAATCCTAAAATATATATATCGAGGCTCCAACCCGGTCTCTCACAATGCTCCAACCTTTAACTGCTTCAAATATGACTTGCAAAGATGGCTCCAAGCTTGCTCCAAAAAGCTCTCCAGGCTTCAAGGATAATCGTAGATCATTTCAAAAATCGTTCAAGGTTTTCCTAATGATGGTTCTAAGTTAACTTCAAGAAGTTTATCAAAAATTTTCTTAAGATGTCTCCAACAACTAATTCAATAATGTTTCCAAAACAATTATGCTCCAAAATCCCTGATCCATGTTTGCTCGAAAATCAACTTCTTCGTACTTCAAAGTCTGGTCTAGGTATTCTCAAAATACTTCAATATGTTTCTCAAATTCTCTTCAAATACTACTACAAAGTGTCTCCAAGTCTACTCCAAAAATTCTTGATCCAAGAGGCTCTCCAAGGTCCACTTTAGGATGGATACAACAACTGCTCTAGGTTCCTTCAAAGAAGACACACATCAAGATATTTTTCAAGGCTACTATAGGTAATAATTTTTGCTAAAAAAATAGTTGTAAGATTCTCTGCAATAGGGTTTTTGATGTAGTTTTATAGAGTTCAAATCAGACCCAAGAAGACGCCAAATTCCGAGGAAATACTCGCCCAAAATACTACTAAAACAAGAACAAAGATGAGGCTAAATCCTATTAGAAGGCAACCGTGATTAAATAAGGGTGAGCTCTATCCTTTCTAGAAGTAGAATTATGTGGCTTCCACAAGGATGAATTCTATCTTTTCAATAGGGCCAATTTATGTCTCAATTCGACCGAGTTTGTTCCTTCCTGAGGCCAAGGTCTATGTAAAAAGGGCTAATTTTTTGTGTTACAAAGGAGGATAAATATAGTGTCTAGATAGTATTTAATGTTAGCTGGAGTTTCTCTCCAAAGTATGATAAAAATTACCTTTAATACCCTTTACCCAAGAACCAAAATATAAACAAAAATTGAGCTCCTTTAATTCACTTTAAGGTTCATGAGATATGACCCTATTTCTTCCTCCTCATGCCTGAAATTGTTTTCTCCTTGCTTGACCAAATTGGTGGCCAAGTGGGGGAGAATAGATGCTTATTTATACTAGTTCAAATACAAACTGAACTATCGTGTCTATAGGATAGGGCCAACTTATCCTAGGCAGAGCCTACTTAGACAAGAGACAAGAAAAGTAAATTTTGTCTTAAAAATTAATTTCTCCTTTAGGGGGCATCCAATTTATCACTTAAATTTTATCAAACCATTATAATGAGTTTTCGACGATATTCAAATATTGAAATTTGTTCCACAATATCTAGGATCAGATATGGAAGGGTTCCAAAATAATTTATGTATAAAAAAATAGGATCTATAAAAAGGAAACTTATTACTAGTACTTAAGGATATTTTTTATATCGATTTTCAACATATTCAATGTCATCATTCATAAGAATAAGCAATAGGATTAAAATCATTCAATGGAAAAAACCTTCAATTTAAAGCTTTAACCAATCAAGGGTAGTGAAGTAATTTGTGACCATTCCACAACATTCATGTATCATTGGAGCTGGAGTCCCTTGTCCTCAAACTTTGACCTTGTTTTTCTTTAACCCTAGTTGGACCTTACTCTGACATTGATAAAAATATATCAACAATATCCCCCTTTTTCATTGATAGAAACACCCTTATCATAACTCGCCCTGTCTTCATGCTTATTCTTTTTTTCTCACCCTTTGACATCAATAAAAAATGGGGTGCTCCTCCTCACTAAATTTTCTCTATATGACCTATCAATATGTCCTCCTATATTTTCTGCCACTAAGAATTTCTCCCCCCGAGTCACATGATTTTCACCGTTGATATATGCCATTAATTTCTCCCCTTAATAGACATGTTTTCAAGAATTTTTCAAGGAATATCCTCCATCTCTGAAATCCAAATTAATAAATTTCCTAATCAATAATCATTATGTTCATGGTTAGAAACCCTTGATGTAGAAAACTTTTTTATTATTTCCATTGGAATTATTTCTTCTAATTGATCTTAAATGTCCCTTTCTTGGATACTAGCTTTGTCATAATAATTATCCATGAATATTACTTCACGACACATTTGTATATGAGTAGTACCCCTTCGAATAGAGGATTGTGGAGGAGCTTTAATCGTATTCTTACTTAATAAGCCTCTTGAGCAGAATAATTGAGCCAACTTGGAAGTCTGTCATGCATGCAACTCAAAACTTTGTGTACCCATCCAAAATTAAATATTGTGCCGAGTTCTGGAACCTGTATGTGCACATAAGGTTGTACACTATTTTACTATGCATCTTTCATTGTTGTACCCTATTCCCAAAACTGCTAATGTTTCCAAAAATTCACCTCCTTGTACCTACACAAGGTTAAGGGCATACTAGATCTATTGTATCAATTTCCTCATTTTGGACAAATTCTCCTCATCCCTAACATGATTCTTAAAAAAAACCCATAATATCTTAGGTTCTGAAAAATAACACAGGTACAAGAAGCCAATACATTTATGTATGGAGAAACCTCCAATTCCCTATCATCCACGATTCTACATGATCAACTTGATTATATATCTCATGAATAAATTCATGGTAGGTATTTAACATGTATATTTTATTGAATTAATCAGATGTTCATGCAAAGAATCAATAGGATTCCCACATGTTTGTACTTACATATTTTCCTCTAATAAAATTCCTTGAACACAAAGTTTGGAGTACTTATTTGTGAAGCACAAGTAATAAATAAAATGTAGCAGGGGATTATTTCAATCAGAAAGGATTAATGTAAAGAGTACTAAACATCCCTCTCCCTCGACCCTTCTAGATGACATTTACTGTGATCTTAGCAAGCTTAGAATATTTTTCTACCCACATTCTCTAAAATTTCCAATTAATTTGAGCCCTTTAAGATGCATGTACATTGCACCAATATAAAGATTGGTTTTGAGTAATATATTCTGAACATATGATAATTAACACAATTTTCACCAATGTGTATATTTGTGCAGTCGTTAAGGCCAAATACATAAAATAATTCACATAAAATTTAGGCTAGGATAGGCCATGTGATTCCACTAGAGTTACAAAAGGGTCAAGTATCGAGTGAGTTTCAATATACCTTCTAGATTTTAGCAAGCATCTGTTCCTTTGATATGCATATGGACCAGCCAATCATAACACTTAAAAGAAATAGAATTTGGAGACAGTTAGAGAGGTAAATCCCCTCTGCGGATAGAGGCGATCCCTACTAGCCCAGATCGGGTCTAGCAACAATCAGACATGTAGTGACGTAGGTCTCTAGTTACAAAAACGACAAAACATGATCATTTGCCTACCTCAGGTCCTACGCAATGGTGGTCGAAGAAAGGATGACGCTTCCTGTCCTTCGCCTTGGCAGATCACAATCCTTCTGCTTGACACGTTCGAACACCTACACACATGCGAAGAAACACAACAATACATAGCATAGAATCTAAATATTGTAACCATACATCAGTCAGAGAGGATGTAATTCATTTCATAAAAAAAAAAGACACATGAATGAAACCATGATCAAAGTTGCTTATCATTAATAATAACAAAGGAAAGATACAACCCAAAGCTCTGACACTGGATCTTCCTTCGGCAGGGTCGACAACGGAGCACGTCTCAATGAAGCTCTTCGGAAATGGGACAAAGCTCTCTTTCTTTGGCTTGGCTCTCAAAGGTTGTCTGGTGATAGTCTCCTTGCTACAGATTCAGATCTTGCTTCTCTAGTGCTATTAGGACTACTATTAAGACTAGCTTGCTAAGGGAAAATGGCAAGCTTATATAGATGGTGGAAGGGGAGTTGGGATCCCTAAAATTGTGGGATTGGACCTATCCTCAAGGAAGCTTCCATGATAGGTGGAAAACCACCTCCCATACATGGAGATCCAGAGCAAAACCTCCTAACTAATTTTAGAGACTCGTTCAGGAGTTTTTTGGAATCAAACTTCCGAAATTTATTTTTTAAAAACAATCCTTATTAAGCTTGGTGCCAGCAATACACTGGGACAGAGCGCCAATTGGCACTCCTCTTTGGTGGATTTTCCCCATTGGCGCGAGGGTTGAACTGGCTAGTTGCGCTAAGGCCAAAAGATCATTTTTTAGGGTTTTTCACAGGAAAATTTCTTCAGAGGAATGATTTTCCTTGTAAAGGGGGATGCCATGAAAGTGGTTTCAGGTTATGTCACTGCTCATAGGTCATGGAAAAGGCCCTCCAATGTGCGGGACAGGGAATTGTAGGGATGGTGACAAATTATCATGTAACAGATGCCCCCTAAAGCATGAGGCCCGAAAGAGAGAGAGGGGTGAAATGCTTTATGAGAACGTGCCCAAATAAAAACATTGCCATCGGAAAACCTGCATAGGCAAGTACAACTGATATCTCAAATACATGATATGTGGTATGGGAGAAACCATCCATAACACATTATAGAATAATCAAGATCCAAGGTATGGACGTAGCCATCCAGAAAGGATCAATAAGCAGACTCAGGTATGGTCGCAGCCATCCAATCAATGATTCATGTAACCAACCATGATAATCCACAAAAACCACAGCCTGGATTCCATCAGACAAAACGTAGGGTCTTGCACTCCATCTCGACTCGAACAGAGTACAACTCCTACATGTGAATATGTGAGTTGAAGTCAAACATGCAAGAACATCGTCTTATTACCAGCCAATAATGAAAGCTGTTAACAGACGCGAGAGGAACCACCAATAATGACGATGACCCTCAAAATACTAGAGGTACAATCCACGGAATGTGAACAGTGAGCTAACGTCAAACACCCGCAGAATCATTCGATCGAAGGCCAATGATGAAAACCTTGCATCGAACGTGAAGAACCTGCCATTGAGGCATGCAGGCTCCAAGGTACCTGAACGGATTCTCTAGATTAGCTTCCTGGATAATGAGCTGAAGTCGACAGGAAGTGACCTTGATCGAAGGTGGGCCATAGTTTTTCCCACATCATCGACATGAGATAGAGGAACATAATTTTCGTGAATCAGGATCAATAGAGAATCAGAGGAGGGTTGAAAATTGCAGAGGTCAACTTCTCTTGAACATATCGGCGGAACAACACTGGATTTGGCAGTATTTGACATCAAAAGATCTGAGGTCATGATGACGAGGCAAAGAGCAGATGAGTGGTAAAAAAGGATAACCCAAACCCATGGAGGCAAGCAAAAAATGAGATGATATGTCCCCAACCCGACTCGAATGCAGACAAGTGCCATGTTCAAGAGTGACCTACTGCCGACACGACGATGATACTGGTTTCATTTTCCCCCCACCATTTCTGGCGAGTACCCCAATTATTTTTTAGAACAAGCTTGAAGGGGATAGCATATGCTTGTGATATAAGTTTTTCCTTCGGACAAATCCAACCTAGTACATTTAATGAGCCCTAGGAAGGAGAAACTCGAGTATCGTCATTATGACAGAATCCAATGTCATCAGGTTTTAAGGAGTCTGACAAAGGAAGAACTCGGTGTCTTTTCATGTTTAGAGAGTTTGAAAAGACAGCGGAAAAGTAAATTCCAATAGTCCCTTTTCATAGATAGTTCCTCAGATCCGAAATGGTAGAAAACTATGTCTGAGAAAACCTCCTAGTCGTGATAGGCTAGGGCATTCCTTTTTCATAAATAATCTATCCCAGCCCGAAAAAGGGGTAAACATATACTGGTTAGATATCGTTTCTCAACCAATTTAATGAGTTCAAAACGAAAAGTGACTCGGCAATATTTTCAGTTTTCAAGAGTAAAAAAAGAGCTGAAAGTTGACTCCTCGTGGAGGAATGAGTGGTATAAAGGGTAGCAAGTGGTTACGATAATGGTGGAACTTCACAGAACAAAATAAAGGTCAAGAGGCTGTCTAAAAAGACCACTCATCATAGCGGTTCCTCAGGAATGGGTAAAATAACCAAGTGAAGGCATATGATCGGCCAAGCAGATGGAGACGATGGAATGAGAGAACCAAGGCTCATCTGGAAAAATAGGCTAATAAAATGGCAATCACAAGAGGTAAAATTGGAATGGTTTCATTTTTACACAAGATTGAAATCAGGAAACTCTGCTTGAAGTTGGTTTCATTTTTACACAAGCTTGAAACAAAGATAAACTATGCTTGAAACCGATTTCATTTTTACACAAGCTTGAAATGGAAACAAACTATGCTTGAAAAAGTAAGCATGCCCCCAGCATGGTGACTCAATTCGAGGTACATGCCCCCCAAGCTTCAATCCATATGAGAGGCAGATGGAGTGAAGGTTCAAGTTACGAGATCAAGAGAAAGACTCGACTGGGATTTTACGAGATCTTATCAAAGACTCAAATTGAATAGGAAAGATTTTCATTGTTTTAACGAGGTTGACACATTAAAAGAACTATCCTCAGATGAACTTGTTTCATTTTTTAAGGAGCTTGACACAAGAAAAATGAACTCTGCTCCGACGACCTTATTTCATTTGTTAAGGAGCTTGACATAAGAAAACAAACTCTACTTCGACGGACCTTGTTTCATGGTTTAAGGAGCTTGATACAAGAAAACAACCATGCTCCAACAACATTGTTTCATTTTTGAAGGAGATTGACACAAGAAAACGAACCCTGCTCCGACGGACCTTGTTTCATGGTTTAAGGAGCTTGATACAAGAAAAAAAACCATGCTCCGACAACCTTGTTTCATTTTTTAAGGAGCTTGACACAAGAAAATGAACCCTGCTCTGACGACAACTCATCATGATGAATAAGAAGTCATGGCTTCAAAGAGTTCCACACCGGATGGGAGAACAACATCTCGAAAATCAGGACCCAATGCCCCCAGAACATTATACACGACGACATCATCACTGAGTACAGGCACGGGGTAGGTAGCCACATAGTTGACCTGCGGTGGGGCAGATACAACGGGTGGATAAAAACTAGGAAGGGAAGATGGCGAGCCAGTCGCCACATTAGGACCAAAGAACAAAAGCTGATCAATGGTCACGATCCATCCTTCATGTAGAAAACAGACCACACGAAAAAGGGAGGAGACAAGCGCTCCCATGGTATAGGTGTAATCGCGCCCCAAGATCAGCTTGAAATCCAAAGGGCCTGGAACAACCATCATGTCCATATGGATGGTTTTACCTCCCAAAGCAACAGGTAACCTTGGGAGGATCCCAAACGGTTGACTATTTATTTTGTTGAATGTCAACAGATTCTGCGTAACAGGTGCAAGCGGCGGCGAACCGAAAGTGTGCCAAGTAGTTGAGTATAAAATACTAACAGACGCACCTTCATCTATAATGGTGCTGGGTACAACCAGACCAAAGGCCTATACCGTTATCTTGAAAGGCACATAAGACGGAAGGCGGTATCCTACAAATCGATTCCAATCAAAGGAAGAGACCAAACTACTTGGAGGGGCTACCATCGAACCGAGATGGTCTTCCCCTGGTGTTACAATAGAAGAAGGAGCATCCTCCATGACCTCCATCTCCAAGGCAGGAGGTGAATCCTCCGGGACCTCCATCACGGGAGGTGGAGGAGTTGCTTCTTGAGGTGTAGGGACAGGAGAATCTTTCTCCAAGTCCAAAGAATTTGAAGAAAAAAGAAGAACATGAGGGGTGTGAGATCCACTCTCAACAGAAAAGACCTGGTGCACCGTAGATGGGGCCAGCTCAACCGATCCCATGACCAATGGTTGGTTGGGAATGGATTCCTGAATTTTAATTTCCCGGGGAGCGGGATTGACCAAGGATGACTCTTGACCAATCGTAGGATCAACTGGTGGAGGACTCAAAGAAATCCGTTTATAACTAGTTGGGAGGCATGGTGTAGAAAAAGTTGAGTTGTCCAAAACTCTCTTGGCTTCATCCATATATGAACAAAGGTGAATGGCATGATTCCCTTCACACAACTTACAGGGATTGGTAATATTACCCTGCTTCTTAGGAGCCTTACCAGCACCAGCTGAAGACGTGCCCCCAACCTGACTCCCAGAATCCAAAGGCAATGGTGGGCGACCGTTGGACCATACTTAGAGCACCTTGGGAATGCCAGGATAGTCTCGAAGAAGATGGTTTCCCATGCACAACATGCAAGGGAAATTGACTTTCCGTGGAGGGTTTGGAGGTTCATCAAGAGTAGATGTTTTCAAAGCAGTAGCTACAACTTTAGCCTCTCTTATCAGACTTCTTCTTCTTCTTCTTCTTCTTCTTAGCCACCTAGTTACTTGAATCCAGACTTTCACCAGGCGAAGTAGAAGAGGAGGACGCAGAAACAGGCGAAGAAGGAAAGAGGCCCACCTTGGAATCAACATGATGTTGTTCGAACGGAGGAGTTGATTGAACAGTAGCCGGGACATTCGGGACCACAGAGGTTGAAAACAACCAAACAGGCAGCCCAACAGTTAACCCAGGAAGGGACAACGTTGCCATATAAGGAGCACCAACATTCCCAAAAGGAAGAAAATGACCAGGATTCCCATCAGAGGGGATTCCTTGGTTGACGAACTCTGAAAAAGTTGCCATTAGAAACAAATTTAGAACAACACCCTAAGGAAACTAAATTTAACCAGGAATATTTTTTGGGCAGTTAATTTTTAAAACATTGAAACCAGACTCTGCTGTTTCATCTTTTAAGAGTCAAGAAACAAGAAAAAGGTGACTCTATCGCTTTCAGATTGGAAACAAGCATGAAAGGACAAGCGTTTGATGTTATTTTAAAATTTAATGAGTCAGAAAAGATCGAAATGACTACTCTAGAACTCTAGACAAAAGGGTGTACCAGATATCCGTGAACTTCCATATACACCTTGGTTAAGAAATGAAAGAGAAATCAACCAAGGACTTGATGTACGTGCATGTAATCTCCCTAAATGCTATGTCCGATGTATCACGGGTATAAGGTGGAAAACTCAGCTTCCTACGGATAAAGGATAACAAACTAGTGGGGTCTCCTTTTATATATGTGATGGTACGGGGAGCACAAGTCCATACTAGCGTTGTCTGAAGCCAAAAGGCGAACGATAGCTACTAGGTTTAATGATGCCGGAACACGTCACTAGCCTAGACCTCTAGATATTTTGTTAATGATTCAATGTTACCTTAAGGTAAATTGAGTAAATTTTAGAGTTGATCTTCAATTATGTTTCAATTTCAGGCCCTATTGAATGTTATGTCTCAAAAATCCTCTAAATGCACACTACATGCCACTACAAATCACTTTTTTCGATGAATAGCTAACTACGGGAAGGTTGAGAGCTTTTCAAACAATAACAAAATGATCACAAAACAACCACTAGTGTCTCTAATGAACGCTAATGAAACTAAAATATTTTCCTTTAGAGTTATATAACACTAATAATGCAGAAAATTTTTCAATTTTCATTAACTAATCAAAAGAAAAAAGAATGTTTTTGTATTTTCAATGTTTTAGAGCGAAATGCACCAAACGAAATGAAAAAATAATAAGAGACCAATTTGATAAATGATAACAAAAGAGTAAAAGCAAGCAAGTTCAATCAACACACAATCAGACCTCAAACTGATGGAGAAATAATTCAAATCAAAGAGGAATCCCAACAAAAACTCATACGAACCGTGTGATCTAGGCTCGAAATGAGACAAAGCGAAACTTGAATGAGAAAGAGAGAAATCACTCAAATAACGCAATGATACGATAAAAACCAACCAAACGAATGCAAGGAAGAAAAAACGAAGTTGACTGAATGAGAAAAAACCAAAAACTCCTACGGGAGGCTCAACACACAATAGCACCTAGATGCCCTAGGGCTAGAATGTAACACTGAAGGTAGAGGGAAAAAAACTGGAGGATTGAGGTCAAAGATAGTAAAAAAGGACTTCAAAGCACTCAGGCAGTCAGAAAAACAACACCAAATCCAAAAACCAGACTCAGAGGGCTCAAAAACAAGTAAAATCTAGCACCAAACAGGGTTGGCGCGACTATTTGGTTGCATCTAGCACCAAAACAGGGTTGGCACGGGTGCTTAACTAGCAACAAGCGCCAGATGGCGCAACTGTCAGGCTAAAAAGTCCGCCAATCGATTTTACTAATGAAGAAAATGAAAAAGAGCAAGCAAAGAGTAGATTAGGTATGGTGGGAGCTGAACAGAGGTTTTACGCCAGAAAGAGATAGAACAGAATAGCAAATCAAGTAGACAGAAGCCAAAAGCAACCGAAAGAGACAAGACTAACTCCAACTACATCCCCAGCGGAGTCACTAGTTTTTTGAAGAGGTAAATCCCCTCTACAGATAGAGGCGATCCCTACTAGCCCAGATCAGGTCTAGCAACAATCAGACATACAGTGACGCAGGTCTCTAGTTACAAAAACGACAAAACATGATGAGTTTCCTACCTCAAGTCCTACGCAATGGTCGTCGAAGAAAGGATGACGCTTCCTGTCCTCTGCCTTGGCAGATCATAATCCTTCCGCTTAACACATTTGAACACCTACACACATGCGAAGAAACACAACGATACACAACATAAAATATAAATCTTGTAACCATAAATCAGTTAGAGAGGATGTAGTTCATTGCATAAAAAAAAAAGACACATGAATGAAACCATGATCAAAGTCGCTTATCATTAATAATAACAAAGGAAAGATACAACCCAAAGCTCTGACACTGGATCTTCCTTCGGTGGGGTCGACAGCGGAGCACGTCTCAATGAAGCTCTTCGAGAATGGGACAAAGCTCTCTTCGGCTTGGCTCTCAAAGGTTGTCTGGCGATAATCTCCTTGCTACAGATTCAACTCTTGCTTCTTTAGTGCTATTAGGAATACTATTAAAACTAGCTTGCTAAGGGAAAATTACAAGCTTATATAGATGGTGGAAGGGGAGTTGGGATCCCTACAATTGTGGGATTGGCCCTATCCTCAAGGAAGCTTCCATGATAGGTGGAAAACAACCTCCCATACATGGAGATCCAGAGCCAAACCTCCCAACTCATTTTAGAGACTCGTTCAGGAGTTTGTTGGAATCAAACATCCACCATTTATTTAAAAAAAATATCCTTATTAAGCTTGGCGCGAGCAATACACTGGGACAAAGTGCCAGTTGGCGCGCCCTCTTTGGTGGATTTTCCCCATTGGCGTGAGGGATGAACTGGCTAGTAGCGCCAAGGCCAAAAGATCAATTTTTAGGGTTTTTCATAGGAACATTTCTTCAGAGGAATGATTGTCCTTGTAAAGGGGGATGCCATGAAAGTGGTTTCAGGTTATGTCACTACTCACAGGACACAAAAAAGGCCCTCCAATGTGCGGGATAGGGAATTGTAGGGACGGTGACAAATTACTGTGTAACAGAGACCCATAACATTGGCAGTAGTAGTAGGAATATTAAATAATGATGTTCTTCAAAAGGTTTATAAACCAAGGCTTAACTAAGGAGACCTTGAGTGATACATGCATCAATTTAGAGGTATAAAGGCTTGCATAGTTACACCAATTTAAGTGTATAGAATATCATGTTTTTTCTATCTTACTTCTTGTTTTCTGCATATTTTTCTTTCAAAATTAGGTTGAAAGTCAACTTTTAAATACCAAGGAACCTTATATTCTACCTTAGGTACATAACCAATCAAAAACTTAAAATAGTCTTTGGAGCATTCACGGCAAGTTCAACTTGTTTTCTTCTTCGTAATTTTGTAGATTTCCTAGATAAATTTTGTTCTTTTAGTTTCTTAGGAGCCCATAATCCATTTCATGCCACTTCTGCACTCTCATGCTATATGTACAAAATTTTTACATTGATAACATTCTACATTGAACTTGAATAATGGAGTAGCTGAACTTTGATAGCCATTAGAGATTTTGTCTTGTTTACTTGTAATTTTCCTTCTAAGGTTTTGATGATAACCTATGGAATTATTCTTACAATGTTCTTTACACTATCTATATTTATGAACAAAATTAGTGAAAGAATAATAACCAAAGAATAAGGTTTGATACCTGGATGAGAAGACTTTCCTTGATGATTTTCTAGAATTGACTTTCCTTCAAGGAGATTCAATCCTTAACTAATTCTCATTGTTACTTGTGTAGAAAGAAGATTCCTTGAGGTCATTAGCATAACTTCTAGGAATGGGATAACTTGCAACATTTTAATGGCTTTCATTGTGATTTTGCCTTTGGAGAATGATGATATCATTTTCAGGTTTTTCTTTTAATTTAGTCTTTGGTGATTCACCTATATAATCGAGTCCCCTTTTATCAAATGGTGATATATGATGGCTGATAATGTCATTCAATGATTGAGAACTCTTTATAATATTGCATAACTTATAAACTTCATTTTTTAATGAGTCAATTTATTCCTCAAGTTTCTCATAGTCTTCCTTTTTTTTCATCAATTGTATCTTTACTGCTTCTTCCATTTTATTTTATTATTCTAGTAGAGATGTTAGTGAGATGAATTATTTTTTCACATCTCCTTTATTGTTGATGCAATTTTTCTTCAATATTTCTAAAGTCCTTATATACTTGGAGACTTAGGATAAAAACTTCTTCCTTTATATGGTTAAGGTCTTGATTCTTCTCTTTAATGTCTTTATTTTCTTTTGTCAATGTACCCATTTATTTTAGAAAAAATATTAGTTCTACTTCAAGGTTTACTTTATTCTTTATTTCAATGTATTTTCATCTTCAATATCTTTCATGTTTTTGGTGCCTTCATATATTTCCTTTGATTCATGATAATCCTTGTACTATAGTTTTGTTTCAATATGCACAAAGGAATATCCTTCAAAGAGCTTTTGTACTTTTTCCCAAATTATTTTAGCTGAGAAAATTGACCCACCTCTCTTTTTATAGAAACTGATAAAGTATTAAAGATTGCTTCCATCTCTTTTGTATTATATTCTTTTGAATCCTTTGTATTTGTATTTCTAGTAACAATTTATTCCCATACTTCATAAACAAGAGCCATAAAAAAGAGTTTCATTCTTGAGTTCCATAATATATAGCTTACTTCATTAAACATGGGATATTTTACAACCTGATTGACTTCCTATTTCATGATTGAGGAGGAGATATATTCAGAATATTTGGAGGATTTCCATGATAGTTATATTTCCATTTTTTCTAGGGGAAATTCCTCCCAGCTATTAGGTAGCGATTGAGGGAACACTATGATTGCAATTGACAAAAATACTGAGAGGGGGGTGAATCAATATTTTTTTTATTTTTTTTATATTAATCCAGTTAAAATATTTCACAATAGGAAACACAAGATATACTAGATTTTTTTTTTTTAAAGTATTGAACATAATAGTGAGCTCTCCAATCCTCTTTTGCAAAATTCAGGTTCCAACCTGCACAAAAAAATCTCCAAATTATTTAAGGCTCCAATCTTCAATGAGGAATCCAATCCTAAAATATATATCCAAGATCCAACTTGGTATTTCAAAAGTATCCAACCTTAAATTACTTCAAATATGACTTGAAAATATGGATTTAAGTTTTCTCCAAAAATCTATCCGAATTTTTCTACTTAAGGGATTAATTCAATGAATAATCTAGAGTCACTCCAGGCTTCAAGGTTGTTCATAGTTCGCTTCAAAAATTGTTCAATATTTTCTTAATGATGATTCCAAGTTAACTTCAAGAAACTGATCCAAAATCTGCTCAAGATTTATCCAAAAAGTTCCTCAATAATGTTTTCAAAACAAGTTTTATCCAAAAGGCCCGATTCAATTCTTCTCTAAAAGGCACTTATTCATACATCAAAGTATGGTATAGGTATTCTAAAAATACTTCAAGATGTTGCTAAAATTTTCTTCAAAGGTTTTTGTAAAGTGTCTCCAAGTACGCTCTAAAAAGGCCTAATCCAAGAGGCTCTCCAAGGTTTGCTTCAACAACTACTCTAGTCTCCTTCAAAGAATATGGACATCAAGATATTTTTCAACACTACTATAATTAATAATGTCTGCTTAAAAATAGCTATAATATTACCTGAAGTAGGGATATAGATGTTGTTATTTATGAAATTAAAGTAAGAACGAAACTTATGCCAAATATTGAGAAAATATCGGCTCAAAATACTGCTGAAACAAGAACACAACTGAGGTTGAATCCTAGTTTGAGGAAACCCTAAAACAAGGTTGATGTTTTTATTTTCCATTTTTTGAATTTTATGGATTCCATAGGGATGAAGTCTGTCGTTTCAACAAAGCCAAGTGATGTCTCAATAAGGTCAATATTTCTCCTTCCTCAACCCGAGGTCTATACAAAAAAGGCTGAAATTTTGTGCTACAAAGGAGAATGAAAACAATGCAAAAATATTCTTTAATGTTAGATCTATTTTTTCTCCAAATTATAACAAAAAATACCTTTAATTAAATTCACCCAAGCACATAAATATAAAGCAAAACTATGCTCATTTAATTCACTTTAAGTTTCAAGAGAAATGAACGTATTTCTTCCTCCTCAGGCCCAAAATTATTTTCTTCTTGCTTGACCGATTTGGTGGCCAAATGGGGGAGGCGATATGCTTATTTATACTATTTCAAATCGACACTAAATTATCATGTGTATAGGATGGGGCTGACTTTTTCGCCAGATCCAACTTAGACAGGAGACAAGACACATAAGTTTTGTCTTAAACATATAATTTCTCCTTTAGGGGATACAAACTATCACTCAAATTTTATCAAACCATTATAATAAGCAATGAACAATATTTATTATTGCAAGTTGTTCCACAATGTTTAGGATCATATATGAATGTGTTCCAAAATAATGCGTTTTTTTAATCAAAAAATAAGATCTCTAAAAAGGAAACTTGTTATTAGTACTCAAGGATATTTAGTATACCTGTTTACAACACATTCAATCTCATCATTCATAAGACGAAGCCAGAGGATTAAAAGCATTCAATGGACAAAACCATCAATTTATAGCTTTAACCAATATGGGATAGTGAAGGAATTTGTGACCATTCCAAAACATTCATGTATCATTGGATATGGAGTCCCTTGTCCTTAAAGTTTGACGTTATTTGGCTTTAACCCTAGTTGGTCCTTGCTTTGACATCAATGAAAATATCTCAACGTTACCAATCTCTTATATTTTGGGTTTTTATCCTTTAGTAGTCTTCTCGTTTTATTCTAGCTATTGGAGGTGATTCGAAATATTTAGATTCGAGATTGTTATAGCATCATTTATCACCATCATATACTTGATGATTTATGCATTAGCCCTGGGCAACCCTTCCATTCAGACTTGGACATATTTCTCTAAAAAATAATTTCTCAAAACCCATACATGACTCTGCCCAGAATTTTCTGCGTATACATGCGAGCACATACATAGAGAACCATGTATACTATTTAAAATGTTAAAAAATATGTAATTTCCCCATTTTAGAGGCCGGGTTTACAATTGTTCCTGTAACTTAACTACCCCATCCCGTGGCCTAACTGTTCCCCAACTAAAAAAAAAGTAATTTGAGGGAGTATAAAACCCCCTCAAGGCAATGGCCTAATGAAGGAAGAGAGCCAATTACAGATATTATACTCTGTTATAGCCCTGTCCAAGTCTGATATATCCCTTGTGCCTCCTACACTTCCCAGATTTTCAAGAAACCCTTGTTTCCTTGAGATGTTCACTCATCCTTTGTGACATCCATTGTGCACTATTCTTGGAAGAAGTTTTGCGAGGATAGATTTGGACGGATCCAAAGGACAGTATGCTCGAAGTCCGTGGCACATTTCAGGTGATCTCTCCACATTTGATTACTGTACATGTCATTGATAAAAGAAGTTCCATCTTGTTCCTAATGTTCACGTGTCATTTGTCTCTTATACATGTGTAATGATTTTAAATAGTTTATTTATTGTTATTTTTAAGAGATTATGTATGATTTTTGCTAACATCTAGAACTTATATATGCTATAAAACTAGGCTTTTATGCTTTTTCTATGTTGGTTTGCAAGTTCTGAAGCACAAGGTGTTCCAGCGGGTTTGAACCCTGCAGGATCTACTACAACCGAAGGATAAACGAGTAAGGTCTGCAACCCTTAGTTTCTAGTTTAGGGCATATAATTTGATTAATTGAGTCCTTATTGTGATGAAATGCCCCTGATTTGTGAAGGTTTATCATCCCAAGACCTTAGGGTAACATTTCCCATAACAGAGATGGAATAAAGAATTACATGTAAAATTTCATCTTAACCATGAAACTTAAAAGGCATGAACATAAGAAGAGAGAAGCACATAAAGTCATGCAAAGAAGACAAGAACTTGATAAATAAGTTCATCCAGGAGGGAATATATCTCCGGGCCCTTCTTAATCAGTGGGGAGGCCCTCTTCCTTTAAGTGGAAAATAAAATGAAAGTACAAGCATCAATATAAAATTACACCCTTATACCTCCAAGCTGAAAAGTGATCGAAAAATGGAGACCTTTTTTGTAGAAATGGATAGCACCATTAGAATCCTCTCTTTGAGAGGTGTAGAATCCATATAAAATTTGTCCAATTTGGACACTAGGAAAATTTGGCCCCTCTGAAGTTGAGCTCAAATCATGGTTCCAACTGCCCCTGAAAAGGCTTAAGGTTCTGCTGTTCACCTCGATTCTCATGTTGCTCCTGGTCTGCCTCGGTGCATCTAAGGATTGAGAGGTTTTTATAAAAATTCATGATGGACTTCACAAAGTATGCCGTTGGGCGTGGTGGTTGTGATCCATAATGGAAGGGAGGAGGTCGGGCAATCAAACCCTGCCCCCTCCCATAATAGACATATATACTTTTTAAAAACCAAGTTGCATTTAATTGTTGGGGGGGGGGGGGAGGCGGTGGGGCGAACCCGCATCGGGTGGCCCACCCACCAATCCTTCGCCACATGTAATATGTAACGGGTAGGGGCGGCGGGGTTGATAGCCCGTGCCCCTCCCTTTTAATGCATATTTGTTACGACAGTTGCATGGGTCCGGTGGGGTAATGGCCATCGGCCCATAAATATATATTAATTTTGTTATATGGTTGGGCCCCTTATTCTATATATATATATATATATATATATATATATATATATATATATATATATATATATTTCTGGAAACTGACCGAAGGAGTCAAAGTAATTTTCCCACAAATTTTCCTGGAATCTGGAAAGAGCTGACCAGAATCTAGTGGCTGGATTTCTCTAGATTTGTTGCCTCCTTAAGCCGCCAAGTCATCTAGTCAACCCTCCAACTTTGACCATCTCTAACTTTCACATACAAACTCAGTTTGACGATCCATTTACATCGTTGTGATCAGGACAACGAGATCTTCAACTTGAAAATGAGTTTCCCAAATTTCTACCACTTTGAATTTTGAACCTTTTACTTAATCCACTTGTACTTGGACCTGTACGATCCTCGTGGATAATTACTCCCCACTGAGGAGCTTTTGGACCACTAAAAGAATTAACACACCCAACACACTGTTTATGTCCTTTCCAAACCATAGTTCGAATAAACTTCACACAAATCCAGCACATCATTTGCAGCCATGTACAAACCACACATGACTCAACAACCCTTCACTTGCCAAGCAGTTATAGAATACACTCGTTCGTCAAGGATTACATAATGAAAATCAATACCTCAACTATTCATAAGAAAGGGCCAAAAAATTATCATTTCATTTCGAAGAGATGGAAAACACATCATCACTTTCACATTTATTCGCAACGCATGATTTACAAATTGTGGCCATAACAACTAATACCTCAAAAAAAACCATCTTTTACTTAATAAAGTAAATGGGTCATCTCCCTGTGGTGGATTTGGTTATGGAATAGCTTCGAGGATTGGGTTATTCATGAGTGTTTTTTTTTATCTTGACATGTTTGACATGCATATTTCTGGTGTTCATACTCGTTGCAATGATTCTTCCTCTTCCAAAATTTCTGGATTGTATTCGAACGCCTCCTCCTGATGTGCCTCTGAAAAGTGCTCATGAATCCCTCACTGTCGCTGAAATGTGAGGAGGTGCTTTCATCATCATTTTTTGGTGGGTCGCTAGCTATTTTGGATCATTCCCCAACTTCCTTCCTGACATATCATAGTCTTGCATGACAAGGTAATTCCTCGACTTCAATGGGGTTTGCAATGTCGAGGCTCTTTCCCTGATATCCCATTTTCTTCAGCAATTTGGATCCAATTCCTGTAGTATGTTTTTCAAACACGGTGAAATCATCATCCAAAAAGTACATGAAATTGAAGGGTTTATTTTTACCTCAGGTTGGTTATGTAGTAACTTTTCCAAGGCCTCATCCTTAGCTTGTAACTGGTGTAGTAACATTTATTTTTATTCCTTTGCTTCTTCTAGGAGCCTCCTTAGCTCCATATTCTTTGCTAGGATTATTTGGTTGATCTCCTCAAGTTCTTGGAGTCCTGCCATAGTGAGCGTCCTTTTTATCTTTGGTACAATGTCCGTTGAAATTTTTGTTTCATCGTCTGAATCAGAACCCAAGTCTATGGGTCCTCCTGTTGCGATCCAAAAGGCTACAAGCTTCATTTCAATGCCACAATCAGACCCCAGGTCAATTGGTCTACCTCATGAAAATCTTGCAGCTGTGACCTTCTCATCTTCCTCTGATTCAGAACCTTGGTTTTTCTTCATGGTGGTAACGATCTTTTGCTTCCTCTTTTAGTCATTCCTCTCAGGTCTCAACTCAGGGTGTAGCTTCCAACAACTTTCTTCATCATGTCCCTCTTTCTGACAATGTGTATAAGAAGGCTTTGCTCCCCTTCTCTTGACTGCTGCAATTCTATTTGGGTGGTCATTTTGTTCATGTGTTCCCCTAATTTCTATATGCATGGCCTTCACGCTGGCCTCATCGATGATAGGAGGCTCAAATAATAATAATGAATTCCTTATATAATTATGCAGAGAACCAATATACTTAGTTACAATATCTGATGAATCTAATGGAATGCCCTAATTCAATGCTTGTTTTCTAAATTCTTCAGTGAAGTCTTGTACATTTTGACCTCTGCCTTACCTTCGGTGTTGCCATTCCATTAATTCCTTTTTCTTATATCCCAGAGGGTAAAATTGGTTTCTCAATGCAGAAACAAAATTTGACCATGAGGAGAGAAGGTTACCCAAATTTTGGCTGCCTTGCAATTTGCTCTCCCACCAGACAAGAGAAATTTCGTTCAGCCGAAGAGAATCCAAATGGATCTTTTTCTCATCCTCCTCGTTCTGTTGAATTATGTAGTAAACTTCAATCTGCCTAACCAAGTTGTTAAGATTTTCTGCATTAATTTCACCACTATACATGGGAAGATCAAATTTAACATCTAATTTAAAGAAAGGTTTCTTAGATGAATTTCCTGAGTTCCTATGGTGATGGTGAGAAGAAGAAGAGGAACTTCCACTCATGGAAGGAGAAGGAGGTGGATCCCATCCATCATCTCCATGCACTGAACCTTGTCCTTGTAGAGAATTTTTCCCTGCACTTTCTAGTTTCTCAAGCCTTGAGAACAACTTCTCGACTTAATCTGCCATTGTGTAGAATGTTTTGCATAAATTTAGCTCCTCCTCATTTCTAGCATTGTCATCCATGGTTCTTCTTCGGTGCGCACATCCTGATTTAGGATCAAAAGACTTTAGTTTCCCTTCGTCCCTTCATAGCCCATTTCTAGTTAGCATACAAACATGAAATTCACATCTACAAAGAACTGCTTTGATACCACTTGATCCAAAATCTTTAGCTTCGAGATGGAATAAAGAATTACATGTAAAATTAATTCTTAACCATGGAACTTAAAAGGCATGAACATAAGAACAGAGAAGCGCATAAAGTTATGCAAAGAAGAAAATCACTTGATAATGAAGTTCATCGAGGAGGGACTACGTCTCCGTGCCCTGCTCAATTAATGGGGAGGTGCTCTTCCATTAAGTGGAAAATAAAATCAAAGTATAAGCATTAATGTATAATTACACCCTTATACCTCCAAGCCGAAAAGTGGTTGAAAAATGGAGACCTCTGTTGTAGAAACAGATGACACCATTAGAATCTTGTCACCGAGAGGTGTAGAATCCATATAAAATTTGTCCAATTCTGACATTGGGAAAATTTGGCCCCTCTGAAGTTGAGCTCAAATCATGGTTCCACCTGCCCCTCAAAAGGCTTAGGGTTTCACTGCCTACCTCGATTTATGTGCCGCTCCTGGTCTGCCTCGGCGCATCTGAGGACTGAGAGGTTTTTATAAAAATTCATGACAGACTTCCCAAAGTACGTTGCTGGGCGTAGTGGTTGTGATCCATAATGGAAGGAGGAGGTCGGGCGGTCAAACCCCACCCCCTCCCACACTAGACATATATTGTTTTTTTTTTTTTTTTCAATCTAGGATAATCGGTAACTGGTGAGAGTTATCCTGAACAAGGCCAATTTTCATTTAATTGGGGGGTACTAGACCCACATCGGGTGGCCTGCCTACCAATCCTCCACCACATGTAATAGATAATGGGTAGGGGCAGTGAGGTTGATAGTCGCGCCCCTCCCTTTTAATGCATATTTGTTACGGTGGTTGCGTGGCTTTGGTGGGGTCATGGTCATCGACCCATAAATATATATTGATTTTTTTATATGGTTGGCATAGGGCTGGGGGTCATGGCCCGCCCCTTATTTTATATATATATTTTTTGTTTTTAATAAAAAATATGCCATTTTTAAAATTTATGGAAACTGATCGAAGGAGTCAAACTAACTGTCCCACAAATTTTCCCGGAATCTGGCCAGAGCTGACTAGAATTCGGTGGCTATATTTTTGCGGATTTTTTGCCTCCTTAAGGTGCCAAGTCATCTAGTCAACCCTCCAAATTTGACTAGCTCTAACTTTCACATACAAACTTGGTTTGATGAATCGTTCACACCGTTGTGATCAGGACGATGAGATCTTCAACTTGAAACTGAGTTTACCACATTTCTACCAATTTGAATTATAACCTTTGTACTTAAGCACTTGTACTTGGACCTGTACGATCCTCCTGGATCAAGAGGACCATGCATCGATTATGACCCACTGCATTTCCAAAGGTTGTATTTTTTGTTCCTTTTTTTACTATCTTCCTTTTATTGGTGACCCTGGTAAACCCATCTTGATCTGAGGACATATTTACTTGTGAATTTTGTTGGAATTGGTTTTCTAGAATTCTCATAATATATTATCATATTCATGGTATTTTTAGCGTCTAAAGGGGGTTTTTCTCATAATTTGTTTGATGATCCCACATTTCATCTTCACTACTCATCTGAATGCTTGTTGGGAGAGGCTTTGATATGTCTAGATAATAAAAAAAGAAGGCATGGGAAGTGTATCAACCTTGCTTTGCGGTATCCCATATCATAACAAAATTCCCTATAGCATTGCTAATTATTTCTAAAAATTTGAGTTCCTAAAACTCTCGAGGGAGAGAATAAATATTGATCCAAACTAGGGACATGGAAAAGCTTTCTTTGTTGGGGTGGAATCTTTGAATCTATGGCTTCATGAATAAGCAAACTGAATTCATGAGATATGATTGTGCTTGAAATATGTGATGTCCATCCTATATATTGTTGAATATGGCTATGGAGAAACCTTGGACCTCAATCTTAAGGTTGAGATCCCCTTTGAGTGTCCAACTCTTCTAGTTCTAGTTGTGCAGAGACTTTTCTTAGAGCAAGAGATATGCAAATTCACATATTACTACATGCTTTCTTATATATTTAATTCTCTCCTAGTAAAATTGTGGTAGATGTGATCAATGTTATATTATACATTAGAAAAAATTGATATCATTTTAAATGGTTTATGTGATAGAAAAATTTAAAGATGAAAATATTTTTTTTAATATACATATGTTTTTTTTACATATTTAAATTTTATGTTTTATTAAAATATTAAAATTCTATTATAATATTCTTTAAAAATATAAATTTATATAATTTAAATATGTATGATATAAATAAAAAATCGACACACAATTAATAAATACAAACAAAATTTAAAAAAAAAAAAAATTCTTTTAATTTTATATGTTTCTTATATATTTTAATTTTGTACTTTATTGAAATATTACATTTCTATTAAATGATTTTATAAATATATAAATTTTCATAATTTATATAAATTTAAGTCTATAAATTGTGTTGTATGTAAATTAAGAAAATGACTCTTATATCTTCCCAAAGATAACTTAACTTATATTGTCTCTCACTTATTGTCAAATTTGAGATTTAGAAACAACATTTAGTGCATGCAATCTAATTTTATTTTTGATTGTGTAGTTGTTAACCTTTAGGGACTGAATGTTTCTTGAATGTCTTGTGATTCATAACAAATTTGTAACAAATTTCAATAGAATCTTAGATGAATTTTGTGATATTATGTGTGTTTATGTTTCACTTCAAATTATCCTAACACAAACAATTTCATGAAATTCATATAAAATTCTATTGAAATTAATTTTGAATTTATTATAATATTACAGGGAATTCAAAGAAATTCATAATAAAAAGATAAAAAAACAGTAATAAAACCCTAAAGGCTTAAAAAATAAAATCCAGGTTCCCAACAATATAGGAATTAGGAATGTTGTCTCTAGATTGTAAAAATGGAAATGCAAGTACAAATTAAATTACTTTGGGAGGATGTTGGGAGTCTTTTTCTTAATTTAGAACATGAATTTTTCATTTAATAATGCTTTAAATTTTTTTCCTTTATTTTCACAATTTGATATGCTAATTATAAATTGTATAAATTAAAATATAAATTTTTAATTTTTTTATAAATTAAGATATTTATAAACAACAATAGTAAAAGTGAAATGTTTAAATAAATTATAAAAGTTAAATATATTAAAATAATATATATAAATTAAAAACAATTTTTTTTTAATATATATGTATTAATTTTTTATTTATATCATATATACATAAATATATAAATTGATATATGTATGAATAGTTATAATAAAAGTGTAATATTTTAATAAAATATAAAAATTAAATTTTAAAAGAATCATATTTAAATTAAAAATATAAAAATAAAAATTAAATATTGTTGTATTTTTTTATTTATAATATATATAAATAAATATATAAATTGATATATTTATAAATATTTTAGAAGAGAGAAATAACCTGTTTCTGAGTTTTTTTATAAATTATATTTATAAATAGTTATAATAAAAGTGTAATATGTTAATAAAATATAAAAGTTCAATTTATAAACGAATCTCATTTAAATTAAAAAAAAAAATTAAATATTGTTTTTTTTTTTTAGTATGTAAAAGAGAGATGAATTGTTTATATATATATATATATATATATATATATATATATAAAATATGACATTTTAATATATATTTATATATATAAACCATTCTTAACATCATATAAGAATGACCATTTTTATATATATTATAATTTCCATATATTATAATATTTCAAATTTAATATAAAATTTTGCTTTCTAAATTTTAATATCAAATTCTATCTAAATTTTAACTACCTAATTTTTTATAGGGACTTGAAAGTCTTCCAAATGAAACAGGATCACGAACCAACTAACGGAGACGTAGCCCTAATTAGTTTTGGGGGCTTTAAGGTCTTCCCACTCAAACAGGAACATAAACCAACCGTTCTCCCTGACTTGAAGAAGAGAGAATGGTAGCTTTCCGAGAGTGATATAAATGAAGTCCCTTGGCTCTGCGAATTTTCATTCCAAAGCCAAGTAGAAAGATGAGATAATCATGGCTGACATTGGATCTTCAGTTTCATTAGTGGAAGATTTTAATGGCGAAAAAGAACCAACTTTCCAACTTCAACCACTGAGGGAAAGTTACGATCACGTGTTATACAAAGACATTGTATTTGATCATATACTCAGCCTATGGGCACATCTATATCTCCCCAATTCTACCGCAGCCACTCCCACACACCTCCCAGTAATCTTGTTCTTTCATGGCGGTGGTTTCTGTTTGTTTAGCCCGCAGAGTCCGGTTGTGCACCGTTTCTGTGTAAAATGGGCAGCCGATATAGGGGCCCTCATCGTCTTATTAGAGAACGTAGCTTAACACACAAACTTGGTGATTTGCATTACAACGAACATATATTTATTTACAGCTGAGAAGCTTCTCGAGGCCTGAATGACAGTGGAGATAGCTTCTCCAAGAAGCTAAACGAACACTCGAGAGAATCTGAGACAGTTCCTGCATTAAATGAAGTCTGCGGGTTGGTTGGAATTAATGTATATCCAACACTCCCCCTTAATTCCAACCATATACAGACACACTATACATAGGACAAAAACATACTCTTAATTGACATTCTTGCTGGTCTAAGTCTCAGCTAGGCTTACAACATAATTTGGATTTTCTACAACACATAACTTACTCCTACAAATCTCAAATTTAGCCTTCCCAAGAGGCTTAGTGAATATGTCAGCTACATTTTCATTTGTATTACAATATATTAAGTCAATTTCCTTTGATTGGACCTTTTCTCTTACAAAATGATATTGTGTGTCTATATGCTTTGTCCTTGCATGACAGAGAGGATTTTTCGCCAATTTGATGGTGCTTTGATTATCACATCTGATCACTGTCGGTTCTTCTTGAGCTTTACCAATGTCTTCAAGTATTCTTCTGAGCCATATAGCTTCACAGGTGGTACTACATAATGCTTTATATTTTGCTTCAGTTGATGACAAGGACACTGTTGGTTGTTTCTTACTACTCCATGATATCGCTCCTGATCCTATATGAAACACATATCCAGTGGTGGATTTCCGGCCCAATCAGAATCAGAATGACCTGTCAAGTCAACATTAAAATCATTAGTACATTCAATACCAAAATTGATAGTTCCCTTTAAATATTGAAGGACCCTTTTTGCAGCCATCCAATGGCTCTCAAGGGGCTTAGCCATAAATTGACTAAGTATGCTCACTGCGTAAGCAATGTCTAGTCTAGTGGTAGTGAGATAATTCAGGCTTCCCACTAATTGTCGATACAATGTTCCATCCACCTCCTTTGTTCCATCATCATTTCTCAACTTGATATTTTATTCTAATGGAGTACTAACTGCTTTACATCCTTCCATATGAAATCTCTTTAGTACCTTGTTTGTATATTTGCTTTGTGTGATTAAAGTTCTTCCATTATCTCTCCATACTTCAAGACCTAGACAATAATGCATTTGTCCAAGATCCTTCATCTCAAATTCTTTTGATAACTTCATTTTTATATCATTAATCATTTTAGTAGCACTCCCTGTTATTATTAGATCATCAACATATATAGAGATTAATGCTATGCCTCCATTTCTATCTGTCTTGACATATAAATTAGGATCATTCTTGCTTTTGTTAAATCCTTGTTGAAAGAAGAATTTATCTATTTTCTCATGCCAAGATCTCGGTGCCTGTTTTAGTCCATATAATGCCTTTTTTAATTTTCATACAAGATGTTCTTGTCCCTTCTTTTCAAATCCTTCTGGTTGAACAAGATAAATCTCCTCTTTTAAGTCCCCATTTAGGAAAGCTGACTTCACATCTAATTGATATAGATTCCAATCATATTTAGTGGCCAATGCTATCAATATTATGATTGTGTTCATTTTTGCTACTGGAGCAAAGGTATCTTCATAATCTATACCTTCCTTTTGCGAATAACCTTTTGCAACCAATCTTGCCTTATACTTGTCTATGCTACCATCTGCATTAAACTTTGTCTTGTACAACCATTTTTATCCTATAGGGACTTTATTTTCAGGTAATTCTATTAATTCCCAAGTTTCATTTTTCATTATAGAGTTATATTCTTCTTTCATAGCTTCCATCCATTCTTTATGATTTTTGGCTTCTTCATAATTTGAAGGCTCAAAAACATTCATTACTTGAGACATTAAAGTATAATATTTATACCTGATAGGGGTTTGAATTTTTTGTGTTGACCTTCTTAGAGATTCATTACACTGTGGAGTACCTTCTCTTCTTCTTCTCTGTGGAGTGCTTTCATCACTTCTTTGTGGGCTTTGGCTTCTTGAATCGTCTTTTGGAATGTCCATGCTTTCTTGAGATGATTCCACAACTTCATCTTCTTTAAAGTTATAAGTAGGATGCCATACATTATATTCATCATCTTTCATTTGTTTATCTGCATGCTCATGAAATATAACATCTATGATTGCAAATATCTTGTGAGTATTTGGATCATACATTTTATATGCCTTTTGATTAGTACAATATCCAATAAAAATGCATTTGATTGCTTTGGCGTCTAATTTTCTCCTATCCTCGTTAGGAATATGAGCAAAGGCCTTGCATCCAAATATCCTTAAATGACTAACTTTAGGTTTAAAACCATAAAATGCTTCAAATGGCGTTTTGTGCTCAAGACATTTTGTAGGACTTCTATTTTTTAGATATACAGTTGTATTAATGGCTTCAGCCCAAAAACTATTAGAAAGCCCTTTACTTTTCAACATACTACGAGCACATTCAACTAATGTTCTATTCTTTCTTTCAGCTACACCATTTTGCTGAGGTGTATGTGGTACTGTAAATTTTTGCACAATTCCATTTTGTTTGCAGTATTTGATAAAAGCTCCTAAAGTGTACTCACCACCTTTATCTGATCGAAGAATTTTAATACTCTTTCCTGATTGTTTTTCTACCATTTTCTTGAATTCTTTAAAGTATTCAAACACATAACTTTTATATCTTATAAAGTACACCCAGGTGTATCTAGTACTATCATCAATGAATATAAGAAAGTAATATGCTCCACCAAGTGACTTAGTTTGCATTGGAGCACATACATCAGTATGAACTAGTTCAAGTATTTCACATTTTCTTCTATTTTCATGCATATGAAATTCTTCCCTATGTTGTTTTCCTAGTGCACAAACTTCACATTCAAAGTGTTCACCATTAATATTTGGAAGGCCTTCTACCATCATTTTCTTTTGAAGTAACATTAGGTCATTGTGATTTAAGTGCCCATACCTTTGATGCCAAAGCTCTATGTTTGACATGCCTGCTGATGCCAAAGCTTGATGCCTATTCTTTGTCACATCCAACTTGTATAATCCTCCAACTCTCATTCCTTTTGCAACAACCTTGTAGTTGTCCTGCATATCCTTTACCAAACATTGTGATTTCATAAATTTAACTTTCAAATGTTGATCTGTAATAGTAGAGACAGATATTAAGTTCTTCTTTAATCCTGGAACATACACCACATTTCGAATTTGTTTTTCTTGTCCATTAGGCATAGTAACACTTATATCACCATATCCTTTTATTTCATACGATCTATTATCTCCTAAATAAATGTGTGCACCATTATTAACTTCATGATAAGTATCAAACCAATCTCTTTTGCATGACATGTGGATTGATGCACCAGAATCTATAAACCAAGCATTATCATCATCAGTTTCTGCTGACAAAGCAACATTAGTCACAAATAATTGAAGATTGTTAAATTCATGACTGATTGCCTCATCGCTATCAACATAATTTCCTGTATGCCTTCTTTGTTTAAATAAATTAGATCTTCTTTTCAAGCAATTCTTAGCAAAATGACCAGGTTTTCCACAATAGTAACATGCGTCATCTCTACTTGATTTGACATTTGACCTTGGTGAAGGCATACCTTGAAATGATTTTACCTGTGGCCTTTTGCCTTTATTTTTCTCCCATTGTTTTCCTTTGAAGGCATGCTTCCCTTTAGCCACCAATGCTAAATCCGAATTGGGAGATTTCTGATTAAGACTTATTCTTCGCTCTTCTTCTTGCATAAGTATACTTGCCAATTCATCAAACGTAGGAGCCTTATCTCTAGCTACAAGACCAGTGATAAACATTTGATACTCATCCAACATTCCATTTAATGTCACAATAACCAAGTCTGTACTAGATATTTTTTCACCAATGTCACCTAATTTATCTTTTAGGTCCTTAATTCTAGAAATAAAACTAGAAATATTTTCATTTTCTTCCATCTTAATTGAAAGAAGCTTACTCTTTAAATACAATATTCGATTTGTGGTCTTTGTCTCATACAAATTTTTTAGAGTGTCCCATGTCTCTTTGGATGTCTTGCACTCTCTAATGTGTGGAATAATATTGTCCTTAATAGACATCTGCAACAATACCTTCGCTTTGTTTTCTCGTTGTTGCCAATCTTGAATTACAACAATTGTGGCTTGAGGGGGTTCTAGCTTCACTTCATCTCCAGACACAATCGTCCACATATTAGAGCCTTCCATCACAGTCCGCAACTTAAACTTCCAATTTGCATAATTTTCACCATCTAACTTATCAGAGTTAGATAAATAAGACTCTGCTAATACATTTTCCATTGTATTAAACTCTAAATACCAATAACTTTAATGGCTCCAAATAATAACACCTCAAGCACGAGTTATAAACATATATTAAACTTCACAAGGCACTCCAATACTTTATTTCTCCACTTCAACTTTAAAATTTTCAAAAGAAATTGCAATTAGCAGTAATCACAACCATTTACTAAGGGAATGCCAATTACTAATGACTACCACAATTCACTTTTTCACTGGTTTGAGCCTTTTGCATAAAACCTTTAATATTCATAATAGTTTTTTTAAAATCGGGCTGTCAAAAAGAATTAACATAAAAGTAACCTTCAACACATATACAAACAGCCAAGCCCAAACTTCGATTTAAAGACAGATTTCTTCGGCCTTCTCTTACCAATGCATAAGCAAACTTCTCCACCCAGCTCGTGCAGCCAGCTCGCCCTTCACCAGAGCTTTTACCCGCTGTAAACAAAAACAGAGTTTTCTGCAACACAAGAAAGTACAAAAAAACGAAATTCTCTACAACAGATTTTACGAGCTGGTTGCACACAAAAACTTACTCCTATCAGCAAATATGCCCTTCAACGTTCTATTGGACAACCAATCTTCTCCACACAGATTGCAAGTTCAACAACTACAATGTTTCTGAAGGCTCTCCACACAACTTAACGTGCACACTACAGAGTTTCTTTCCACAACAACAAACTCACACTGCTTCTAGCCTCCCAACCGTAGGCTCCGATACCATATCAGAGAACACAGCTTAACACACAAAGTTGGTGATTTGCATTACAACGAACATATATTTATTTACAGCTGAGAAGCTTCTTGAGGCCTAAATGTCGGTGGAGATAGCTTCTCTAAGAAGCTAAACGAACACTCGAGAGACTTTGAGATAGTTCCTGCATTAAATGAAGTTGGCGGGTTGGTTGGAATTAATGTATATCCAACACGTCTCTGTACACTACAGATTGGCTCCAGAGCATCGCCTCCTTGTTGCTTATCACGACTCTGTCTCCGCTATCCAATGGCTTCATTGCCAGTCCAAAACCATAGGCAGTGGAGATAAGGTCGATCCATGGTTCGATTTCCATGCTGACTTCTCCAAGGTATTCCTCATGGGAGAAAGCTCAGGAGGGAACATAGCACATCGCCTGGGAATGTGGTGTGGCAAACAAGATTGGGATGGAGAGATGCAAATAAGAGGATTGATTCTGTTGTGTCCCTTTTTTGGAGGGGAGGCGCGTACTGCGTCCGAGACTAGGGAGAAGAAAGCGACTGCGACTTTTACTTTAACACTAGAAGGCTCAGATATTGCATGGACCCTGGCACTACCCGAGGGAAGCAACAGAGATCACCATTTCTGCAACCCACTTGCCCCCTACACAAGAGCACAAGATGTTTGGTCCCTTTCAGGTCCCCTACCGCCGACGATGATGGTGATTGCAGGGCTTGACATTCTTAGGAGAAAACAATTGGAATACTGTGAACTTCTCAAGAAATGCAGTGAGCAAGTCATTGAAGTCGTGGAGATTGAGGAGGAAGATCATGGCTTTTTCATCTTTAGAATCGATGAACAGAACTCGATAAAAGTGATAGAGTATGTTTCCAATTTCATTAAATCTGCTGCTTGACATCAATACTCAAATTTCATTCATGAATGTTTAGTTCATATACCTATATATGTGAAATAGTAATCACAAATTTTCTTAGAAAACTTCCTATGCCTTGTAGTATTTTCTCAAATATAATATGAACTATGTCCATTATCATTTAACCTTAATGCTATTGCTTCAAGGATTCGAAACCTAACAATTTATATCTTTCAACTTTTATGTATAATTCCAAAAAAGAATGATAAAAACCATTTTTCTTGGATGCTTTTCACGCTAACTTGATTGGAGTAATTAATTATACTACTTGAAACTTTATTAAAATTTTGTCCAAAAATACATTTAATTGTCAAATTTAATAAGACCTTCAACTTTGTAATTTTCTCATCAAATAATTTTAATAAAATTTTGGAGGTTTCTATGGTGTAGATTTTGAGATTCAGAATTTAGAATTTCCACTTGTGCTGGTTGCCAAGTTTATGATTGATGAGAGCTAAGGAAGGAAGCAGTTAGATCTAAATCACGACAATGATTTAGGAAAATTAGATCAATTTATCTGTTTTGAATTTTTACCCTTGTTTTTTGAGATTACTCACCTCAATCCAAGTGTCCCTTAGAATCTAGAACATCACACATCTTTAGGAAAAAACCTACAAAGAAGAGATAAACATGTGGACAATTATAAATTCTTTTTCGGGCAGCAAGATATTAAATGAATAAAATATGAAGGAAGATCCATTATTTCCTTGATGATATTGATGCTTGTCTAAGTACGATGGAAGGTTATGTGGTATCAAACTCGACTTCAAGGGACCTTTCATACCCTCTTGGAGGCACTGTTGTTCTTCCTATTAATAATCCTCAAAATTTTATTGTTATCTCTTCAAATTAATAATGATGAATGCTCTTGAAGGTTTTTTCCTTTTTGAGGAGTACATATATCAGTTGCTCCTCATGTTTCTCATTAAAAAATCTAGTGATGGTATTGTGGGATAGTACTTTGTCAGTGTTAATGTCTCTATGGCCATAAGGGCTCATTAGTGGTTTTTATTAGTTGTTTCTCATCATCTATCTTCAATATCGATCTTCAATGTCTTTCTAATCATAAAGGCTTACTCATGTTTCTTTTGTTGGTTGGTTCTCATCACCTTGCTAGTTAGTTCTCATCGCCTTATAAGGGCTCACTTTTGGTTTTTGCTTCATGGCTATTGCGCGACACTCACTGGTTACAGGCAACGACTTGCATAAAATTTTTCATTCCTTAATTTTCTAGTGGATCAATCCATGATGCTCTCGTCTAGAAATCTGTTGTTTGGGATTTGACATTACCCACTTGTGGTGTTGGTCATTTTGGTTCACACTTACATGTTCCCCTTATGTTCTATTTGGCACTCTATTTTTTATGTTTTAGTTTGTGGAAGATCTAAATCTCTAAGCTTTGTGTGTTGATGGTATTTTCGGGTTTGATGTCCCTATCCCTTGCATGGCTTGCATACAAGATATCAATGTACAATCTTATATATTAATGAAAATTTCTTGCATCAATTGAGAAAAAAATAAAAATAAAATAAAATAAAATGAGTTGTGCCTTTTAGGAAAATGCATACACATCCACCACCACATCCCACACACATTCAATAATTTCTCGCATCTTCTTTCAAAAAAAATCAAAATCCATCTATTACTATAAATATTACTATGAATATTTTAGAATATTTAGTAGAGATTAATTACAGAGCTAAATAAGTGAGGCTGAAAAAATAAGACCTAAAATTCTAGACACTAAATTCGAAAGTGAAACACTTTTATTAATAAATAGTTAAATTCACTATTTAAAAAAAAATGTATTTATATATCTTTTATTAGTTAAAATTTGCTTTCCTAATAAATTTTATGTTGAATTTATGTAAAAATTGAATCTTAAAATTATATACTCATGCTAAAATTAGATACTCATGCTAAAAAGTCACCGCCCTTAATTACACCACTGCTGGCCGGGCATTTCTTTGCACTCTAATGTGCACATGCTAGTTATTATAATATTAACTTATTTGGCAGAATGTTCTTACACTTTTCCCACGATATATTTTTAGATTTCGACTCCATAACATCACCTAAGAGAAAAAACGCACTTTGCATCTGGACTTAAATGGGATTTAGATTTCACCTCCATAACATAATGTAAAAGAAAAAAAAAATTGTGTCTAGACTTAAAAGAGGTAGGTAATGGATTGGTTAGTCTAGTACAATATAGTCCTTTAGTAGGGCTACTAGCAATTGCACCTAATGTTGCAAAGGAAACGGCGTAAGAAAGAAGCTAGAAAGAAAGCAACTATAATTAATTTGATGTGACCTTATATTTATGTTTATAATGTGTACGTTACAGACCTGAGTATACCAACTGAACACGGCGTAATAAATGTGCTATTAATAACCATAATCACACTAAGCATCACACTTTCGTTGTATATTGAAAAGGATCGACTCGTAAATATTCCTCACATGCACTAACACACTGACATGTGTAATGAAAAGCATCGAAAATTTTGTCGCTGCAGGTTCTCCATCATGAAAACTCTTTCCCACCATATTCCGACACAAGATGTTCATTAAAATAAGATGCGCCTGCCATTTGTTTCGAGAGAAATCTCATATAAAACACCTTTGGTGTAATTAATATAAATTTATATTAAATTTTAAAATAACATATTTTATTAAAATATTATTTTTAATAACTACAAAAAATAAATAATTATAAAATAATATATTTTAATAATTATAAAAAAATTAATAATTATTAAAATGTTAAACTAAAATATAATAAAAAATGATAATTAAAATATTTTTTATTTAATAATTTTTAAATTTTTAAATATTATTTATAATTAATAAAGTAAAAAATATTTTTTATAATTAATTTACTTCATGTTATTATTCGTGGCAGGTAATCACCTAATCGATTTGCGTTGAACTTGTATTAGTTTGCCTTTGACTAAAAAAATAATTGGTTTCTCATAAAGTTTAACATTATAAATTTTATTTTATTTTTGTTTATTGATAATTTAATTCATTTAAATGTATTTTTTAATGTGTCTTAAAGTTCATGTTGCTTGTGAGGAGATCAACCTATTGCGTCTGATTGAAGTTTTGGTAACCGCGTACTCAAACCCATCAGAACTCTATTCATGAATATTAAAATGAGAGGAATACGTTCCCAATAATTTTCATTATAAGTCACCGTCCAAAGTTCTCTTAGTTTATTTTTTAATTGTATATGATGCCTCTTTTAAGTTTTCTTTTTATAAAACAGAACCTAAACATTTCCCAATGCGACAAGTGTTCAAACCCATGAGAACTATGTTCATGAATATTAAAATGAAGGGAATACCTTCCCCAATATTTTTCATTATGAGTCACCATCCAAATTTCTCCTAGTTTATTTTTAAGCGTCGGAGGTGTTCAAACCCCTCAGAACTCTGTTGATGAATATGAAAATGAAGGGAATACCTTCCCTAATATTTTTCATTATAAGTCACTATCGAAAGTTCTCATAGTTTATTTTTTAAGTGTATATGATGCTTCTTTTTTTTCTATTTATAAAATAGAACCTAAACATTTCCCAATACGACAAGTGTGCGAACCAAAAAAGAGGTCTCCACATTACAAAAAAAAGAGGAGCTCGAGAGAAGCAATTCCTTGCCATGTCAATGCCAATGGAAAAAAATAAAGATGGTATCAGCACTATCATGGTGAAGAGGATGAGGATCAAATAGAAGTAGCAATCCAAAATATTGATATGGGGATCCCTCACTCTTTTGTTTTGTTTAGTTTGTTATGGGAAAGTTTCTATACGAGTAGTTTTTAGTGTGACTTTTTGAAGGCTTTGAAGGCAGGAATTTATTGAAAAGAGAAGTTTGATTGCTAACTTTGCACAATCGAAGTGCCTTAGAGGTTTTTGAGGGTGCTGAATCCATATATAGAGTTAAAAACTAGTTTGAATAACAAAAATCAAGATTTTACCTCAAAAATTTTCACCGAATTCCAGCACCTGAAACTTCAAAAAGTCACACTAAAAACAACTCCGTTTCTATATATTTGCAGTCGAAATTCGATTGAAATTAAAATTTTAAATAATTATTTCATGAAAACATTATTTTTTTATATGTTTTTATGTACACTTGAAATTAAAGTCTTAACTTATTATTTAATAAAATAAAGTAAGGTTTTAAGTAATTATTTCATGAAATCTTTAGCGTTCTATATATTCTTTTATTTGCACTTGAAATTAAGGTCCTAAATAAATATTTAATAAAAAAATTTTACGATAAAATCAACCTGTTTGAATGAGCATATTATATCGATCCGATTGCCGCCACATCAAAACAGAAGTTGCTGACGGTGTAAGGATGCGAGACATTCTGGAAGATTTGTGTTGTTTTCATATCATTTTAACATTATTAAATTAAAGAAATCATGAAACTAAATCAATTTTATTAAATTAAAGAAATCATGAAACTAAATCAATTTCGATGAAATTGCATGGAGTTGATAAAGTATTCCTAAAATTAATTATTAATATAACATAATTCATTAGTATAACTATAAAATATTTCATTGAAAATTTCAGTGAATTTGTGCCACAACGTATATTTATAATAATTTACTCCTGCATTTCATACAACAATGTATTTTTGTGATGGGTTTCAGTTCATTATGAATTTTGAATCTATTTTAGATTTAGAAACTTATTATTGTGTCAAATATTATCTATTTGAAAATGATTGTGTAACATTACTTAAAAACATTTTTTTTTTTTTTAACATAACTTAAAACAACTTTTCAAAAATGTAATGTGTAAAAATAATTTGATGCCACAATTAAAAAAAATCATAAGGTATTTCACACATTGAATAGTATTAGTGAAGAGAGCACGTGGATTAGAAATATATTTTGTGTTAGTGGGAGTCACTCATTGGCTAGAACCAAAACAACAGAAATACGCATCATGAAAATTTCACCCAGAATAAATATTAAGAACTAATATCTTATTACCATGTACTCTCTCATTCTTTCCAAAATAAACACGACTAAAAAACACAATTATATAAGTGACTAATACAGGGCACAAAAAAATAGGTTGTGCTACATTTAGCAGTTTGTTAGTGTAGTCTGTTTTTTAAAAATAGAATGCACTTACTATGAGTTAAAATAAAATATTTAATAAACTATAAGGCTTATAATTGTCCCCAAATGATATAAATTTTATTAAAAATCCAAGAAAACAGATTCATGACACAAATATGTAAAAATGAAAAAATCTAAATCTCTCACTATCTGTTACAAAGTGCCAACGGACATTGTTCCCTGGGAAACCGCCCCTCCGAAAACCTCTTGGATCTAGTAGCCTCTCTGTATTCTGCAAAAAGATATAGCTTTAGTTGACTTGTCAGAAATAATGTGTTTCTTTTATGGATATCAAATAAAGCCAGAAAAAAAATTTAGCTAACATTACGGAAACATTTTTTCACTAAACACTTCAACAACAATTCACGAGAAACAATATTATTTTAGGACCGTCTGATCCTTGAATTATAATTTCGTTCAAGTCAACTTGCAGGAATTAATCTATTGGAAGATTCGCTAGTGCCCTGAGGTAGGCAGGGAGATATAGTTCCGCCCATAGACAAGGAAACTATTGTTTTATTAATAGAAGATGTAGCGAGAAATATACCTAGAATTAATGCAACCTTGGAAGATCGGCAGGCAGATTACCAGCCGACAATGATAGAGTTGGAATGTAAGCTACTCTCTCAACCCGTTTCTATTTTGGTAGACCCAGGTGCAAGATTAAGCTACGTAAGTCCCAAATTAATAGAGATTTGTAAATTACAGAGTCGGAAATTCAGAAATTCATGGCTGGTACAGTTAGCCACGGGAGCAAAGATAAAATTTTGTGCCAAAATTCGGAATTGTACGTTGGAAATTAGTGAACAACAGCTAACTGTAGACCTAAATATATTACCCCTAGGATCCTACGATGTGCTACTTGGCATGGATTGGTTGGAGAAGCACTGGACGTTAGTAGATTGTAAAGAACAAGTTATATATTACAGAATGCATGATGGAACTCGTAAGGAGATTCAAGGTACAAAGAAACCCCTACAACTGTGTCCTATTACCGCATCTCAAATGAGTAAGTGCATGAGAAAAGGATGCCAGTTGTATGCCATTCAAGTGGGTTTTACTAATTCCAAATAAAAGACTTCGATGATGGAAAAAATCTTGAGAGTGCAAGATTTTATGGATATATTTCCAGAGGAAATACTAGGTTTGCCACCAAAAAGGGACATTGATTTTACTATAGAGTTGATACCTGGAGCATCACCGATTTCAACGACACCATACCCAATGAGCGTACCAGAATTGACCAAACTGAAGATGCAGTTACAAGAACTGTTGGATAAAGGGTATATTTGACCAAGTGTATTCCCTTGGGGAGCACTAGTGCTATTTGTAAAGAAGAAATACGGAACCATGCGAATGTCCATGGACTATTGCCAGCTCAATAAATTGACTGTAAAAAATAGATACCCTCTACCGTGGATTTATGATCTGTTTGATCAGGTGAAGGGAGCTACCATATTCTCAAAGATAGATCTAAGGTCAGGATACCATCAGATCCAGATAAAAGACGAAGACATTTATAAAACTTCTTTCTATAACAGATACGGGCACTATGAGTCTGTAGTGTTACCATTCGAATTGACTAATGCACCAGCAACCTTTATAAGGCTGATGCATGGTATATTTCACCCATTTTTGGATAATTTTGTGTTGATATTTATTAATGACATTTTAGTTTATTCCAAAAATGTAGAAGAGCATAAAGAGCACTTACAGATAATGTTGGAGATGTTAAGGAAGCATCAGCTGTACACTAAATTCAACAAGTGTGATTTCTTCAAGGAAGAAATATAGTACCTTCGTCACATTATTTCTGCAAAGGGAATCATAGTTGATCCAGAGAAAATTAGGACGATTATGGAATGAAAGGTACCCAAAAATGTTGTAGACATTCGATCCTTTATGGGTTTGGCTGGTTATTATCAGCGGTTCATTGAAGGATTCTCAAAAATTACCTTCCCAATTACTTCCCTACAAAGGAAGGGAAAAACATTTAAATGGACAAAGGAATGTCAAAACAGTTTTGAAAAGTTAAAAATTTTATTGAATACAACTCTAGTGTTGAGAGTAACTGATCCCAATGAAGAGTTTGAAGTCTGCACTAATGCGTGTAAAGAAGGAGTTGGGGCAATTCTATCACAAGAAGGTAAGGTAGTTGCCTATGAGTCACGGAAGCTAAAATATCATGAACAACGATACTCAGCTTATGATTTAGAGTTGACAACAGTAGTGCATGCACTCCAAGTATGGAGACACTTTTTGTTTGGAAAGAGATTTGTACTCAAAACTGATCATAAAATCTTAACCAGTTATTTTAAACACGCTGACCTTAATTCTCGCAAAGCAAGATGGAATTCTTTCCTCAACGAGTTTGACATTGATATGCATCATGTGAAGGGTAAGGAGAATAGAGTAGTAGATGCGTTAAATAGAAATTTGCATGGTGTTAATGAATTTTACTATAATCAGATTGAATGCAAATTTCTGGAACAAATAAAAAAAAAAGCTAAGAAGGATCCTGAATACCAATTTATGTGGCAGCAAACAGAGGAGTCCAGAAAACAAGGAAAATCTGTTGATGAAAGAATTAGCAAGGATCAATTGTTAACTTTCAAGGAGATGATTTATGTCCCAAATCGAATGGAAGTGAAGGAACTGATCCTGAATGAATACCACGTAAGTAACTATTCTGGACATCCCGGGTATCAGAAAATGCTAACAGAAATCAAGAAGAATTACTTCTGGCTAGGAATGCGAAGAGATATTACAAATTATTTAAATAAATGTTTGGAGTGCCAACAACTGAAGGTGGAGCATCGACATTCAACAGGACCGATGCAGCCTATACCAGTGCCTGAATGGAAGTGGGGGGTTATATCGTTATACTTCATTACTGTTTTACCAAATTCAAAGAAGCATAATGACTCCCTAATGGTAGTGGTAGATCGATTAAGCAAAGTAGCGCATTTTATACCAATGAAGTCCACTTATAAGACGATGAAAATAGTAGACATATTTATGCGAGAAATCTTTAGACTGCATGGAATCCCAAAGACTGTCATATCGAACAGGTATGTGAAGTTTCCTTCAGCGTTTTGGAAAATTTTATTTACAGGATTGGGAACCCAGATTAATTTTAGCACTACTTATCATCCATAAACAGATGGACAAACTAAGCGAATGAATCAAATCTTGGAGGACATGTTACACATGTGTGTAATTCAGTAGCCAATTATGTGGGAAGAATATCTGCACCTAGTAGAATTTGCATACAGTAATGGTTATCAGGAATCCCTTAAGATGAGCATGTTTGAAGCATTATACGGACGACCGTGTCGAATCCCTATTAATTGAAGTAGCCCAGAAACCAAGTTGATTCTTGGACTGGGAATGTTAGCTGAGATGGAGTCGAAAGTAAGGAAGGTCATGCAAAATTTGAAGGCAACTCAGGATAGAAAAAAAGTGTATGCAGATAAAAAAAGGACTTATCATGAATTTGAGGTGGGAGATTATGTGTACGTAAGGATCAAACCAAATAAAATAAATTTAAGGTGGGCATCTTGTGCCAAGTTGGCTCCTAGGTTTTGCGGGCCTTTCCAAATATTGGAGAGGGTAGGACTTGTGGCTTATCGATTAGCATTGCCTAGTCACATTCGTGTACACAACGTCATTCATGTATCGTTACTAAAGAGACACGTACATGACCCAAAGCATGTAATTCACTGGAAAATTATTCACGTAGGACATGAATACAAAGCCTGATTAGAAATGTTAAAATTTATGAGAGATTAATTCAAAGTTTGTTGAATGCGGGTCGAACCGGAAAATGAGTTTCTGGTCGAGCTTCAGCATATAATCGATCAAAGAGAAATCATGCTCTGAAAACGAGTCATCACCCAGTTTAAGGTGCAGTGGAAGCACATCGGCCCGGATGAAGCTACCCGCGAGGATGAAGGTTTTGTTCGGGAGGTTTACCCACAACTGTTTGCTGAGTGTGAATGAAACACCGAGGACGATGTTCACTTCCAGGGGGAAGTTATGACAGTTGGATTAAGTGCCAACTAATGATTATGTTATGTTTGTTAAGACATTAAGACATTTATGTGTTATTTTTTTGGAAATATTACATTATGAGCATAAATTAATTTTGATTACATAAAAATAGTTATGGAAGTGATTTCCATAAAAAAAATAAAAGACTGATGTAAAACGTATTCCAAGAATTGAGAGTTAGTTGAACAGAAACAATTCAAATAGTTACCCCAACCTTTGATGATAAAGACATCTCTCAGTGAGGAAGAGGGATTCTGTGCTATAACTGGAAGGAGAAAATTTGAGAGAAGAATTCCCAAGCTGGTGGTGACTAGTGGAATTACTCAGACTCATGAGATTTTTTCTGGATTATAAGACTGGAGCGGAATGTCCCAAGGTCTCTTCTGGAACCGCTATCAACTCATATAGCTCAGAATTTGGAGCACAGGGGAGAGAAGAGGACGTAACTGCCTCTCTCGAGGTAGGGAGGACAAAATTACTCAGTAATTGAAAGACATATAAGTTTATCTACCACTAGAAATCTTAGTTTTTTTGTGAACAATATTTACAGTTTATGTGTTATAATCTGTAGACGTTACAATACTTAAATTATAAAAGGAAATGTTTCTATATATGTTTCTTTTGACAAGTAAAACAGTCAGAAAGAAATAAATTTATTACTGAATATTATAAGACAAATAACTATTAACACAGAACCCTCGAGATGAAGGCTCTGTGTACGGTTGTTTTCTACAACTATGATAAAACACGGACAGAATGGTCTGGCCATTTACATTATTAAAAACAATAGAAAGAAAAGTAACGATAGAACCCTTAAAGCTCAAAAAGCGTTGTTCTGTAGATAACTGGAAAACGTGATCAGACTATATAAAAGCTCAACATTATATAATAGAATTGTACTGAGAACTTAGTTACAGAAGTAGAGTCATGCAAAACATTACATGTAATGACAGGAAATGTGAATAACTAGATTTACTACTAGAAACTATAAATTGTATTCTCTGTGGATAGAATACAAGATAGAAGAATGAACAATCGTATAGAAGAAGCTATCATGTGCTGTAGATTCTAACTCTGAAACTGAAAAAATAGAATGCCATGGTAAGGAGCTATTAAACCAATAAGAGGAGCCAATATTGAAAAGATAAAGCGTATAATACCAATGGAGGGACAAAACTTTATTATGAGTGTAGTCATAAGAGACCCTCTGTAAATTATATTGAAAGATCCTATAAATAATACTTTTAGTACTTAAATGCCAAATATTCACACAATTAAAGAAAGACAGTATATATATATATATATAAACCAATACTGGAGGTAAAAAAAATTCTCGTTTTAGTCTCGTAGAATAAAATAGGGTATAGACAAGAAAACCATAGATGAATCAAGTTAAAATTTATTATACAAACCAGAGTTGGACATCTAAATAAAAACGAGACCGAGCACGCCTCACACAGTGTTCGAAAATCTTATGAACAATATACAGTCAGAAACTTGAGAAACTATGGGTAAAAGTCAAGCCATAAAACATGCTTGAAACGAATTTAGGCAAGAAGAGAAAATAAATACAACAAACATATTATACGACTACGACATGCACATCTTGGGCATAGCTTGTGGAGAAAAGTTCAAATTTAAAGTAACATGACAGGACAGAGAGCTCTATAGTGAGCCAATATTCCATGCCAAGAACTCGGTGTTCCGTGACCAAGTCACAAGCGGAAAGAAGTACCTATAGAACCGGTTTACAAGTAGTTAGCAAAAGCACCAAACCGAGCTTCACATAAATTATCCACCACAAAGCCATATCAGGTGAGTTTTCCTGCATGAATAGAAAGAGTAGGGTTAAACATTTTAGTTTTTCATACCCCTAAATGCGAGAGGGAAACATTGAAACAATAACAGGGCTACCTTACCTATAAGGGTTCCTTGCCAAAAATCGGACGCGTCAACCTGCAAATATTACCATTAAGATTTAATGGTTAGTATAGTGGTGAAGGTGCGATGAACAATCTAAACAAACTCAGTGCAAAATGACAATGTAGATAGAGGGTTTCAAAATGGATTCCATCTGCAATAGCATGGTTGGGGATAGGAATTCCAACTAGAGGAATGGCTTGAAATCAACCACTGTGATCCTAGACATAAACATTCTCTATCTTAGACGAGGATGCGGGTGAAGCCCAAGTATTTAACATCTAAATAGGAATATGAAACATAAAAACCCTGCATAAGGTCATCTGTAACAAGCCTTAATTTCTACAGTGAACATTCTTTTAGAATCTCGTAGCAACCATAATATAACTTACTATAAGAAATGAAGGCGGAAACCCTGTCAGCGCCGGGAAGAACCCTAGAGGGGTTTGTTGCAGAGGCAGTAAGTTCCTCCTGCAGAGCGCTGAGGCAAAATGCTCGAATGACAAAGAAACGGTTAGGGATGGGAGGTCATTACCCCGTAACCCTAAATCAAGTCAACCGTTAGATTCCGGGTAGGGTTAAATCAATGGCGGAGATACCATCCGGTTGTCCAACATAAATAATTGATAGCACAGAGGCGGACTTTCCAATAACCAAATTAAATTTCAATACTTATTTATAGAGATATATCGTGCAGAAAAAGGTTAAATAATTAATCAAAGATTATATTGCCATGAATGTGCATACAGAAATTTCATTAAACAGAATTTATAGGTTTTCAGTTATCTCCTCGTGAAGTGGGAGGCCTGAGGTTTAACCTTAGGTGTAAGACTGTAGTTCGTGTTTAATGAAATTAATAATGCAAAACAATTATACATCACAGGTGGAGTATAATCTGTGTTTTAATGTTAAGTGAGTCTAAGATATATAGGTGTGAAATTGATTATAATAAGATGTAAAAACGATGAAATGATTTTTTTTTTTTTTTTTTTTATGAGTAGATTGTTGGATGTTACATTCACTTTACCAACAAAATTTGTGTTCCTAAACTTTCTAGGCTCAACATTACAAAGGTGAATAACATGTTTTTTCCTATTTTTTCTTTCTTTTGATAAGAGTAATGTAGATATTGATTTTTCCAATATCGCATCTCTAATTACCTTAATATCAATTTTACAATCATTATCATACCAACACTTAGAAGTTCTTTTATTTTTTTTATAAAACACCTTTCTAGAGAACTTGTTAATTGTAGTGGAAAGTGTTGTAGTAAATTTGTGATAGATGTGATCAATGTTTTCATTATATAATAAAAAATCTAATCTCATTATAATTCCTTTAAGCTATAGAAAAATTTAAAGATAAAAATAAATTTTTAATATACATCTGTTCCTTTTATATATTTAACTTTATGTTTTATTAAAATATTAAAATTCTATTATAATCATTTATAAAAATATAAATTTCTATGTTTAAATATATCTGGTATAAAAGTTTAAATATGTATGGTATAAATAAAAAAGACACAAGTACACACACATATATTAAATACAAACAAAATTTAAGAATAAATATTTTCCCAATGATTTATATATGTTTCTTATATTTTTAAATTTTGTATTTTATTTAAATATTATAATTTTACTACATTTTTTTTATAAATATATAAAATTGTATAATTTATATAAATTAAAATATTTAATTTTGTATGTTAGAAATAAAAAAAATAACCTAGCAAACTTGTGAAGATAAAGATGAGCAAGTTAAAATGAAAAATATTATTTAAATAGAAATGAAAACTATTATTAAAAAAAGATATGTTCTATGTAAATTAACAATGACTCCTGGTATCTTCCCAATTGCGAAGATAAAGATAAAAAAATTAAAATGAAAAATATTATTTAAATGGAAATGAAAACTATTATTAAAAAAAGAAATTGTTCTATGTAAATTAACAATGTGACTCCTAGTATCTTCCCAAAGCCAACTTAACCTATATTGGTCTCTCCCTTATTGTCAAGTTTGAGATTTAGAAACAACATTCACTTAGTGCATGCAACTTGGATTTATTTTTGAGCATGTAGTTATTAATATTAACCTTTTAGTGTTATTGGTGTATGGTACAGTTATTTTTTTTTTTGGAAATTCATTAAATGTCTTTTGATTGATAACAAACTTGTAACAAATTTCAATAGAATTTTAAATGAATTTTGGGAAATTATTTGTGTTCATGTTTGCCTCGAGAACACAAACACAAATAATTTCATGAAATTCATATAAAAATCTATTGAAATTAGTTTTGAATTCATTATGAAATCATAGGAAATTCAAAGAGGTTATTAACTAAAAATAAAATAAAAAATAGTAAAACCCCGAAAGCTAAAACCTGCTCCCTAACAAAAGAAAATCCATCGTGCCAAGAGTATAGGAATTCTGTCTCTTGATGTCAAAAATGGAAAGGCCAATACAAGTTAAGCTAGGTGTAGGAGGATGTTGGGAGTCTTATTGTTAACTTACATTGAAAATGATTTTTTCTTTTAATAATATTTTTCATTTTTAAATATTTTTATTTTTATTTTCACAATTTAATATGCTCTTTTTTTTATTTTTACCATATATACTTAAATTATATAAATTAATATATTTTTGAACAATTATAGTAAAACTGAAATGTTTATATAATTTATAAAGGTTAAATATATTAAAAAGACATATATAAATTAAAAATATATTTTATTTTTTTATTTTGTTTTAATTTTTTCTTGTCATATATATATATATATATATATATATATATGACTAGCTATAATAGAAGTGTAATATTATATAAATTTATATAATAATAAATAATTATAATAAAAATGTAACATTTTAATAAAATATAAAACAAATATATTAGATGACATAAACGTATTGAAATTATAAAATAAAATAACTTTTAAATTTAATTTTCTTGTTTTATATATATTTATGTATGATAAGAATTATTTCAAAATTTATAGAGTTATAAATATTAGGGGAAGTATATGTTCACAGCTGGATAGTGTACACGCTTTAATTTTAAAATAAACCTATACTACCCCATTTATGGCTCCCATATTTATGACTCTATAGACTGGGAAATAAACCTTGTTGTTCTATGTTTACTATTCTTCCCTTTACTTGAAGAAGAGAGAATGGTAGCTTTCTGAGAGGGATATAAATGAAGTCTTCTTTCTCTATAAATTTTCATTTCAAAGAAAAACAGAAAGCTGAGATAATCATGGATGACACTGGATCTTTAGTTTCATTAGTGGAAGATTTTCTTCACCTCGTTAAGCTCTACAATGATGGATCCGTGGTGCGTGTAGAAGAACCAAATTTCCAACTTCCTCTCCTCAGTGGAAGTTAAAATCACGTGTTATACAAAGACATTGTGTTTGATCATACACTCGGCCTGTGTATGATCAAACACAGGCCTCCTAGTAATCTTGTTCTTTCATGGCGGTGGCTTCTGTGGCCTCCTTGCTGCTTATCACGATTCTGTCTCTGCTCTCCAATGTTTCCATTTCCACTCCAAAACCACTGGAGGAGGAGAAATAACTGATCCTTGGTTCGATTCCCATGCTGACATCTCCATGGTTTTCCTCATGGGAGCAAGCACAGTAGGGAACATAGCGCATCATCTGGGAATGTGGTGTGGCAGAAAAGATTGGGGTGGAGAGATGTGAATAAGAGGATTGATTATGCTGTATCCCTTTTTTCGGAGGGGAGGCGCAGATTGCGTCCGAGACGAATGTGAGGCAGGAGACCTCGACTCTCACATTGTAACACTCGGATTTGTTGTGGAGGATGGCACTCTCCATGGGAAGCAACAGAGACCAGAATTTCTGCAACCCAATTGCCCCCGACAGCGGAGAACTAGATTTTTGGTCCCTTTCATGTTCCCTATACTACTAAAAACCCTATACTATTTGAAATTTTATTAAAATTTTGTCCAAAAAATACATTTAGTAGCCAATTTTTGTTGGAATTTCTGAATAATTCCGAATAGAGAGGAAAATATAATTCCTCTTCTTCAACACAGAGATTAAAAAAAAAAATTCATACACAGAGAGGTGAATGGAGTAAAAACTATGTTTCTATTAGACTTGAAAAACTATTACAAAATTATTGATTAAGTCAAAACATTAAAACAAACATTCCCTTTATACTTTCTGGGGGCTAGTTGGTAAACATTCACTCCAGCTCTCTTATCCCCCCAGAATGACTTTTAGTTGATTCATACAAGTGATGACATCACCATCTCCGGTGGGTCATCTTCCCCTTTGACTCCTCATACCTTCTTCTCCTCAGAATGAGTTGCTGACTATGCATTTAATGAGTTTGGTGGAGAATTCATTTCTGGTGGGTGCTGCAGATAAGTATGCGTTTGCGTGAAGATCAGAACTGGGGATTTGCTGCTCTTGTAGTCCTTCAAATTTCCCATCAGAGTTTAATTTTGTCGTCTCTGCTCTACGTGTAGTTGGAATTCAATTCCAACACTCCCCCTTAATTTCAACTGCTGGATTTTCTTCCATACCGAGACATTTTCTCAAGTAATTAAAAATTTTCTACTCCAATGGTTTTGTCAATATATCAGAAAACTGCTCCTCTGTTCTACAATGTTGTAAAACAATTTCTCCATTGTTCACTAATTCTCTGATGTAGTGATACTTGGAATCTATGTGTTTCGTTCTCTTATGAAACACTGAATTATTTGACAATGTTATTGCTGAGCTATTATCACAATAAATTGTTGTGCCTTTTAGTTGTTCATGACAAAAATTCCTCAAAATTCTCCTCATCCAAACTGCTTGACACGCTGCTGTTGTAGCTACCACATACTCTGCCTCTGCTGTAGATAAAGCCACAATTTGTTGTTTCTTAAAAGCCCATGAAATGACTCCTGAAACCATATGAAAAACATAACCAGAGGTGCTTTTCTGGTCATCTATACTTCCAACCCAATCACTGCCAGTATATCCAATTAACTCAAAAATTTTTGAAGTTGTTTATAAAATTCCATACCTCTTTGTTCCTTTCACATACCTCAGGATTCTTTTTGCTGCTTGCCAATGTGCCTCCTTTGGCCTTTCCATAAATCTAGAAATTAAACTCACAGCATGCATAATATCTGGCCTAGTTGCAGTCAAATACATGAGGATGCCAACAATGCTCTTATATAAACTTGGATCGACATCCTTGTTGTTGTCCTCTTTGCTGAGTTTCAATCCCATTACTGTAGGAGTAATTGTTGTCTTGCAATCCTGCATATTAAATCTTTCCAAAACTTCATTCGCATACTTTTCTTGAGAAATAAAATTTTATTTTCATTTTTCTCTACTTCTATTCCTAAGAAGTATCTCAGCAATCCCATATCAGTCATCTCAAATTCATCTTTCATGACTGTTTTAAAATTTTCAATGAGGTAAGCATCATTACCTGTGAATATCACATCATCAACATATAAAACAACAATCAGCATCTTACCATCTTTCTCCTTGAGGTATAATGTGGGTTCTTCTTCACATTTTTCAGACCCATTTTCCAGTAGATAGGCATCTATCCTACTGTACCATGCTCTTGGTGCTTGTTTCAGCCCATATAGAGATTTCTTCAATCTGCAAACTTTGTGCTCTTGACCTTTCTTCTCATAGCCTAGAGGTTGTTCAACATATACCTCTTCCATCAATACTCCATTTAGGAATGCTCATTTCACATCCATTTGGTAAACTTTACACTTGTGTTGTGCTACTATGGACAACACTACTCTTACTATTTCTATCCTTGCAACCGGTGTGAAAGTTTCCTTATAATCTCTTCCTTGTTGCTGCTTGTAGCCTTTGACAAAAAGTCTGGCCTTGTGCCTTTCAATCTTGCCTTCAACATTGCTTTTGGTCTTATAGACCCATTTCACTCCAATGACTTCCTTACCTTTTGGGAGATCAACCAATTCCCATGTTTTATTTTTCTCTATGACATTAATTTCTTCATCCATAGCATCTATCCATTTCTTATCTTTTATAGCTTCTTCAAAATGAATAGGATCCTCTACATGAAAATATAATGAAAATAAAGAGTTAATACCTTCATTTTCTTCCTCTTGCTCATAAATATCATTCAAATTTCTGAATCTTTTTCCTCTTTCACTTGCTGAACTTGTGCTTGTAGAAGCACTAAAATATGCTCCTTGTGATGTGCTTGGAGAAGCACTGTTATCACTTCTCAAGGGTGTTTTCATTCCTTCTTGCAGTTTCCCTTGCTGTCCTTGTGTTGGTGGAGGTGGTGCTGCTAATGAGGTGTTTCTTTCAGCCATTTCTTCCTCATCATAATCATGGGACAAACAACTTTTAACATTCATTGTTTTCTCAATGCTTCCATCCCAAGCTTCTTCCTTAATGAATTGTACATCTCTGCTTATGATAAACTTATTGGTGGATGGGTTATACAATCTGTATGCCTTGGATTCTTCACTGTATCCAATAAATATGCACTTCTCCCCTTTACTATCCAACTTATTCCTTAGCTGATCCGGAATGTGTGTATAAGCCACACAACCGAATACTCTCATGTGAGTGACATGCTGCGTTATGCCGCTCCAATCTTCTTCAGGACTTCTGTTCATAACATATTTGGTTGGGCATATATTTAAAATATACATTTCAAAATGTACAACTTCAGCCTAATATTCATTTGGAAATTTTTTTTCCTTCAACATACTTCTTACCATATCCATAATGGTTCGGTTTTTCCTTTCAGCAACTCCATTTTGCTGAGGTGTATACCTTGCTGTAAATTTCTTGTTTATCCCATTTTCTCTGCAAAAACACATAAAGTTTTTGGAGATATATTATCCTCCTCTTTCTGTCCTTAAGACTTTAATACGCTACCCACTTTTATTCTCTACAAGAGCTTTAAAGTGGCATAATTTCTCAAACACTTCACTTTTAAATTTCAAAAAAGAAACCCATGTTTTTTTTGTGAAATCATCAATAAAAGTCAGCATATAGTGGATGCTTGCTAGTGATGGTGTTTGCATTGGTCCACACAAATCTGAATGGACAATTTCTAAGGGTGCCTTTGCCCTTATGCTCTTTCCCGATGGAAAGATTTCTTTGTGTTGTTTGCCCAAGATACAGCCTTCACATAGGCTGTTCGGTTTCTCAATCAATGGTAATCCCTTTACCATTTCTTTCCTATGCAACAAATTCAGACCTTCAAAGTTGAGATGTCCAAATATCAAATGCCATAACCAATTTTCATCCTTTGCTTATCTTTGGAATGTCTCTTGTGTTATTGGTGCCATTTCATCTCCTTTCTTCAAATCTGCTCTCATCTTGAGAGGGACCATTATGTTCCTTGTCATATTCACTTGTGCAATGCATTGCTTGCTTGGTGGTTTATCCATGATGGTACATACATCATCTTCAAAGAAAACATTGTATCCCTTTTGAATGAGCTGTCCAATGCTCAAGAGGTTACACTTCATACCAGGTACATAATAAACATCTAATATGGATCTTCCTTCTTCTTTATTTGTCAAAACATTTACTCTACCTTTTCCCATGATAGAGACCTTATTGTCTATCTCCAATGTTACTTGAGACTTTACATTTTCATCTAACATGGAAAACATGAAAATGTTTCCAGTCATATGGTTGCTACATCCTGAATCTAGAAACCATATATCTTCACTATTTTCTTCAGTCATATTACATGCTAAAAACAAATTCTCTTGACTGATATTTTCCTTAGTAAAATTAGCACTGGGTCTATTACCCATGTCACTCTGTTATTCCTACATTCATTGGAATAATGGCCATATTTTTTATATTAATGACATTGGAATTAAGATTTATCATACCTTTGTCCATGTGCTTGATGTTGTCGACCTTGCTGGTTGCTGCCTTGGCCTTGGTTCTGATTTGGTTGCTTCCCCTTCCATTTGTATTTGCTGGGATGTTTCTTCCTCCTCAGTTTTGGCTTCCGCCTCTACCTTTTACTCTGTAGTTTCCTCTGCCTTGACCTCTTCCTCTTCCAAAGGATATTTGGGTCTTGAAGGCATGCTCCAAAGATGAGTCTATAGTTCTGATCAATCTCTGTTCATTTGTCATCAGTGATGCATGAATATCATCTACTAAAAAATTTGAGAGATCCTTGGTCTCTTCTATTGCCACTGCTATGGCATCAAATCTTGAGGGTAAATTTCTCAAGATTTTCTCCACTATCCTTATTTCTTCAAGTGTCTTTCCATGAGACCTTACCTGGGTAACCAACCCAATCACATGTGTGAAGAATGAGTCTATGTTATCAAACTCTTTCATACAGAGAGTTTCAAAGTCTCTCCTCAACAATTGTAGCTTTGTTGTCTTCACCTTCTCCATACCTTGATAGGATGTCTGGAGGGTATCCCATGCATCCTTGGACCTCTTTGCTGCTACTATCCTTGGGAATACACTTTCATGCACTGCTTGATAGAGATAGAAGAGGGCTTTTGAGTCCTTCTTCCTATTACTCTTCAACAAATCCTTCTCTGTCTGTGTTAAGGCATTAAAATCTTGCTTATATGTTGGTTTTTCAAAACCATCTTCAACAAACTCCCATAAATCTTGAGAGGGAAACAGGGCTCTCATGGTGATTGTCCAATAGTCATAGTTCTTCCCATTGAATTGTGGGAGTTGAGTATTTCCTATACTCGTGTTTGTGCTAGCTCCTTCCATGGCTAGCTCACTGAACTATGCTTTTACAAAAAAACTTGACTGTATTTTTAAATAAACCTTCTCACTGCTGAGAGATAAAAATCTGTCTTAAAAAAGACTCTGTCTCTAACAGACTTCTTCTTTACAGTTCTCTAGACTGTATTCTAATGCAAACACAAAACTTTGTTTTTGTAAAATATTTGGTCTTTGTTGAGCCTTCACACACTACTGGAGAACTGTGGCAACAACACCTTCTTCCTTCAGCTTCTTTGACAATTTCAAAGAGTTCGAACTAGCTCTGATACCATGTTGAAATTTCTGAATAATTCCGAACAACAGAGAGGAAAATATAATTCCTCTTTTACAACACAGAGATTAAAATAAAATTCATGCACAGAGAGGTGAATGGAGTAAAAAATCTATTTCTATTAGACTTGAAAAACTATTACAAAATGACTGTCTTCATAACTTCTGTTGTTCTGGACTACAAAAAAAATTCTGCTGCTACAAAACACAACTCTTCAACTTCTGGCATATGCTGCCACACACACAACGTTTAGCTCTCTGTCTTCTTTCTCTTTGTCTCTCTATGTTAATACACAGTCCAAAATGCACACACAATGCTTTTTTGTTTTAGCCTTCGGGCTCTTTTCTACAATACACAGTGTATTACAAAATGCACACAGCATATGCATATGTCATTTTTCGTTATATATATATATATATTGTAAATATAACATATTTACAATATATGTTATAAATTATTTATAACAAGTTAAAAACATAAAATGTTATGCGATAATTAAAATATACCCAAAGTTAAAAACTTTAAAACATACATTGTCGTAAATAAAAAAAAAATTAAGTCAAAAAATTAAAACAAACATTCCCTTTATACTTTACGGGGGCTAGTTGGTAAACATTCACTCCAGCTCTCTTATCCCTCCGTAATGACTTTTAGTTGATTCAGAGAAGTGATGACATCACCATCTTCGGTGGGTTATCTTCCCCTTTGGCTCCTCATACTTTCTGCTCCCCGGAATGAGTTGTTAGCTGTGCATTTAATGAGTTTGGTGGAAAATTCATTTCTGGTGGGTGTTGCAGATAAGTATGCGTTTGCGTGAAGATCAGAACTGGGGATTTGATGCTCCCGTAGTCCTGCAAATTTCCCATCAGACTTTAATTTTACCGTCTCTGCTCTATTTGCAGTTGGAATTAAATTCCAACAATTTTAACAAAACCTTTCTACCTGCTAATGTGAACGATTCTTGGGCTTAGGATCGTAAGCTAAGGTTTAGGTGTTTCTGTGGTTGTTAGGGGAGTAGGATGCTAGCCTAATTTAACTTAAAAAAAGAAGTTAAAACAACGTGACGGAATGATTTTAATAAAATGTTTTTCATTTCAAAATCAAAGTTTTCAATTCACATTGTATGTTTGTTATAATTATATTATTGTAAATTGAAAAATAATAATAATAATTTATGGAGCAACTTGACATATCAAAAAATATTATTTTTTTTAATTTTTTTTTTATATTAATGTTCGTAAAACTTAAAAATGAATGTTGTTAATTTTTTTTTATCTTTTCAAAGGAAAATTTCTACCTTCTCTATAGTTTTAAGATCAAAATTTCAAGAATATGATTAAAGGAACAAATATTTCATAGAAGATGTAGTGAGTGTTTTGGTTTTTTTATAGTTTCAAAAAGGGAAAAATCAGCTATCCCACTTTAGTGGGAATTCGTAGAAAAATACCACTCCATATTTATGAGTAAATTGAGTCTTTCTCCTATTAATTTATATTTTAGTAATTTTAACAATTTTTTTATAATTAAAAACAAGTTATTGACATTCTTATAAATTTGGGATAACAATTTTTTATTAATATTTGTCAACATAGATTTTGTTGATAATATTTTAATAATATCAAATATTATCATGGATTTCCATTGCCAAGTCCATTGTATCTTTTCCTATTAAATGGTAGCTAATCAATAAATTTGGAGTTTATGTGTTGTTTTAAGGGTCCAAATGATGCAATTTCCTAAGTCCCACTTGGACTACTAAAATGAGAGAAAATATTCCATTGTATTTTCTCTTATTAAAATGGTTAGCTAATCAATAAATTTGGATTTTGTGTGTTGGTTAAAGGGACCAAACGATGCATTTTCCTAAATCCCACTTGGACTACTAGGGGAAATCTTACACACATTCGTTTTCAAATTCTTGAAAGAGCACTTTTTCAATCTTTTGAAACATGAAATTTTATATAAGGTTTTCATTTATAATTTTAGAAAGAACATTTTTTCAATCTTTTAAAAAATAAAATTTTATATAAGGTTTTCATTTATAGTTAACATATTATTATATATTATTAATATTTTATAAGAGGGAGGCATGAGTGGGAGGGTTCTTTATAACTCCAATGAAGAAATTGAGACTCAGTATGCTTGGGGATAGGAGTTCGTTATAGATAACTAAGAGAAATTCTTGGCTTTGTGGAAAGGGAAAGAAATGGAAATATTAAAGAATTTTCAACATCTAATGGTATTTTGGGATTTAATGATAATCATTCAACAAGTGATAAAACTAAAATAAATCTTTGACTGTGATCAAACTCCTATTTTGCATAGATAGACAAATTGGAATGTTTGAGTCCGTCAAGTTCTACCATGTTAAACAAAAAATTAACACCAAAGGAGATGCTTTAGCTAACAAAGGTGTCTCCTTGGAGCAAGGGATGACACTCTAGGAAAATGAAATAAGTTTATATAATCTTTTTCCATGATCAAAGTAATAAGAATGCATGCTCAAAGAGGTTGTGGAACTATAATCGCAAGGGAAAGAGGATTGGGATCTCAAAAGTGCTAATTTAAAAGTAGAAGAGTTCATTCTCACCTGGTGACTCACCCGAAAATCATCGTAGGAGAATAGAAACAATGCTTAATTAATGGTACATAATATTTAATTCCCACTTGGATAAATTAGGATGATAATTTCAAGGAGAATGATAGATGGTGGCCAAGATCCATCCTCCTCTATTACATGAAGGAGAGGTGGACAAAAGCCTTCACTCTCAAATCGAATTTGGCACACTTAATGAACATCACAACAATGTAGGCGGTTTTGATCTCTTGTTACAAAAATGCAGGCAATGATTGATGGATAGGGGCATTAATGAAGAGTTTTGTGAGAGGAAGCATAGTCAGATAGAAGGGGCATTCACAAACAATTTAGCTCCTAAGGCATGTTATTATTTCTCCTAAGGGTTATGGCTTGTGTTTGGACTAGCCATTTCTCTCGTGCCCCTTGTAGGAATTTACAAGGTAATTTCCTTAGATCAAACACTAAAGGTCACCACTCACAAACAGATCACAGATGAATACACCAGTATTTGACATGGTTAAAACTCTCAAAGAGGGAAACATTCCATGACCTCAGCCAATGTTGCCACTTCAAGAAATTTATTAATGTAAAAAAAAAAAAATTACATAATATTCTCTCATAAACAGTCACCGGACAAATGACCCTCCATGCTCTTTAAATAGAGATCATGGACCAATCGAGGGTTAAGCCACAGATCAAGTGTCGGTAATACCGAGGAGAGAATGAACCGTCAGATCACTACATATCGTGAACGTCGGATTACAAATTACAAAGGTACATACTAAAGAAACACACTTTACCTAACTTTACGCTACACCAAGTTATACTTAACTATTTCCTATGTGTCGGAATATCATAACACCCCCCCTAAGAACAAATTGGGATAGGATTGAAGGATTTACAAAGGTGACACAATAAGAGAAGGAAGGAGGCATTAGAGCCTATCCCCCCTTAATGATAACTTCTCTCAACTCCAAGAATAGATCGAAGTTTAGCAAACTTTGCTTCTGTGAGACCCTTTGTAAAGATATCAACAACCTAATCATTGGTTGAACAGTAGTGCACTTCAAGAACATGATCATGAATGAGAATTTTGATGAAGTGCATGTGTAGCTCAATGTATTTTTTGCTTTGATGTTGAACTTGATATTTTCATATTTGAATGGAACTTTGATTATCACACCAAAGTGTAGTTGGATGTTGCTGATGAAGACCAAATTTAGATAGGATCTCACGAAGCCACAGGGTTTCCTTGTTGGCTTCAACAACACCACGATACTTTGATTATTTCGAAGAAAGAGATATGGAAATTTTTTTCTTACAAGACCATGTAATAGGTCTTGAACCAAGAGTGAATACATAACCTGGAGTATACTTTCACTCATCACGGTCACCAGCACAATCAAAATGAGTGAAACCAACCAACTATGGAGATGCTCCTACACTATAATAAATCCCAAACTGAACTATACCTCAAACATATTGAAGTATTCTTTTAGTTTCTTTCTAGTGACTTGCATGAGGTTTGTGCATAAACCGAGCAACAATACTAACAACAAAGGAAAGGTCAGGATGGGTATGGGTTAGATACAAATGTTTACCAAACATTTGATGGTATAAGTTATAATCAACTTGAAGGGAAGTACAAGTGACTGAAAGCTTAACTCCAGAATGAAAGGGAGAAGGGGTTGGCTTACAGTCTTCCATGTGAAAGTGGCATAGAAGATCACATGCATACTTGGATTGAGAAATGGTAATACCTTCTTTGGATTGCAAGACTTGAAGACCAAGAAATAATGCAAGTGTCCTATGTTTGTCATTTCAAACTTATTTTTGAGGCTAGAATTCACATGTTTTATATGGTTGGGATCACTACTAGTAAGGATAGGATCATCAACATAAAGAACAAGGATGATTAATGACTTACCAACTTTCTTGGTGTAGACACTATTTTCGGGATGATATCTAGAAAAGCCATTATCTAAGAGAAAGCTATCCATTTTGGCATACCAAGCCCGAGGGGTTTGTTTGAGACTATAGAGAGACTTCTGAAGGAAAAAAATAAGGCTAGAGTCTTTTTGGATAAATCCAGGGGGTTGTTCCATGTATATTTCTTCATGCAAGTCCCCATGTAAGAAGGTTGATTTAACATCGATCTGATGGACTTCCCATTTAAAGGAGGAAGCAAGGGAAAGAACAAGGCAAATATAATTCATTTTGGAAATAGGGGAGAAGTTTTTAGTATAGTCAATGCCTTCAACTTGTGAAAATCCTTTAGCAACAAGACGAGCTTTATGTTTATCCACTTTTCCATCTGGTCCAAATTTTGTTCTGTAAACCCATTTGCATCTGACAAGTTTTCTTCCCTTTAGAAGAGGAACACGATCCCAAGTATCGTTTTTCCAATAAGGAATGATATTCTTCATTCATAGCTGCATCACAATCTGGATGACTTGAACCTTATTCAAAAGTATCTGGATCATAATTTTCTGGAACTTGAGCCAATAAATAAAAGGCTTTGTCGAATTGATCACATGTACGACGTTGATCTGTAGGGTCACTTGTAAGAGAACCTATTGAACCTCAAGTACAACGGACCCATTTTGGAAGTTGTGGAGCTGAAGGAAGATCCTGAGGAGGTGGAGGAGGATTTTGATCCTCACTGTCATCATCCGAAGTAGAAGGAATGTTTTCAAAAGTAGAAGAGATATATAGGGATGGTAGATATGTCGAATCAGGCTCACAGGCCAAAGGCGGCACACCCACCAAACTAGGCTCGCGGGCCAATATATTTTCATCGAAATTTACATATCTTCTAATGATTGAATTTTTGGATTTTGTTTGAAGAAGTATGTATCCTTTGACATCTTCAGAATATCCAACAAAAATACAATTTTCACTCTTAGTTTCTAAGGCTTTATGTTTCCCATCTTGAATATCGGCCCAAGCTTCACTTCCAAAAACATGAAAATGAATTACATCTGGTTTGATTGAGCTCCAGGATTCTTCGGGAGTGATATTCCTTAAAACCTTAGTAGGAGTGTGATTTACTATGTAATTTGCACAATTAATTTCTTCTACCCAAAAATTAAGACTAAGTCCTTTAGATTGAAGTATACAATTAGCCATTCCTTTCAGAGAATGATTCTTAATTAACCATGGAAGATATTTTAATTCTGCTAAAGGAAATTTCTAACTACTGGAAACCACACATAAATTCTTCTTTTCAATAAAAAAATTTGTCTCCTCCATGTCAACCTAGATCTATTGCAGGTAAATGCACACATATTGGACCTCTATCTGGAAAATATTGAAGTTGTGGCTCAATTAGGATCCAAGAAGGTTAATGTGGAATTTGAACACTACGCAGAAATGTGATCTCCTCAACTCTTTGTTCTTGTTCAGGTAGAGTCCGAGGAAGGGACAACGGATGGAGAAGATGTTGAAGACCAGACAACCCTCATAGGTTAGTTAATTAACTCTTCTTTTTCTAACATATTTTGCAAGTATTCACTAGTTTTAGGATTATCTTGGAAAATCTGCAAGTGTAATTAGTTTTGTAATACAATAGGCACGTATAATCCACGTACTGATTTCTTATGGATTGTAATAATGCTCCAATGTGAAGAATTAGAGAAATATGTAAAAGGATCTTGCTTTCAAACCAAATTTTAATAAATACAAATAATAAGAATTTGGTTTAAAAAATTATAATTTAATAATTTATTATTAAGAAAATAATTAATTATATTAAAATCAATATAAATGTAAGTGTTGTTTATCAAAAAAAAATGTTGCTTATCAATATATATATATTACAGATTTCAGCATACATAAACTTTACCTGATGGAGGAAATCGGAGGAAGGAAGACATAGATAAGCTTTCTTTATGTAGACGACAGAGAAAGGAATAGATGTGTTAAATTTTTGAGATAGTAATTTGTTTCTGCATTTTATATGAAATTGTTCATGGATTATTATTTAAATAATTAATTTTTATTTATTTAAAATTTTAAAATACTATAGTTTAATATATTATTTATAATAAAAAAATTATAGTAAATAATCAATTAAAATGTCTTTTATTTAGATATTTTTCGGATTAATCACATTAATTTTATTTAGTCGTTGTTTAGAATCAACTAATGCGGCGGTTCATCCTCAGGACAAGGTGAAAAGCTTAATCAATCATCATGAATAAATTGTAAGGGTGAAAAGCTTAATTGATCATCATGAATAAATTTAAGGATGCAACATTGACCAGATAAAGCACTTAAAAATAGCCATTAAAAACTGGTCGAGTTAGTTAATTAGTTATTATTTAAAATATTAAAATATATTTTAATAAATATTTTAATTAAAATAAAATTATATATATATCTATATATATATATATATATATATATATATATATATATATATATATATATATAAGGGGGAATTATATTTATAATTATATAAATAAAGGGAAAAATAAATAATATCAAGAAAAATAAATACTAAGGGAAAAAGTCAAAGGACAGAAGAAAAATAATAAAAATTAAAGAAAGGAGGAAGAAGGAAAAAAAAACATGAAAGAGCCTCGAGAGACCTAAGGAAACAATGAACATAACAAGGGGGTGGGGGTAGGGCTGGGGGTAAGAATCATATCGAGAGAGCTGGAGTTGAACTCTTACTCAATTTTCGTGCTCTAATAATCTCTAATGAAAACCACCTAGAGTCAGAGAAATCCCATCTCCTTGGTGTCTTTGAAAATAATGGGTACAATAGATATCAAGGCCATAAGGCATTTCAAAATGCATATAAAGGGTTAAGAGGCAAATCTACTCGGGTTGATCCTATTTCCAAGGTTCATCTCTCGTTTATCGAAGGGACTACAGACAAAACCACCCATGTCCTTAGAAGGAATAATGTCTCCTCGTTGTTCAAGCCTCTTCGTACCCTTAGGAGTTCTCTTGGATCTATCAAGGACCCTGTTGACTCTAAGGACATGAAATTTGTTTACATGATTCATTATTCTTGTGGTCTTCCCTATATTGGAGAAAAAGGGAGGTCCATTAAGAAGAGCATCTAGGAGAATGCTGTAGACATTAAGCACAATCTCTCCTGCACATCAACTCTTGCTGAACATGCGGAAAAATCGTGTCACCATGTCTGCATTAAAGACTCCAAGGTCATTTCTAAGGTCGACCAATTCCACCATAGGAAGCTTCGGGAGGCTATTGAGATTGAGAGGCATGCTAGGAATCTCAACAAGGCTGATGGTTGGAAATTGAGCAAGAGCTGGACTTCGGCTCTCTTGATATGATTGTTACCCCCGCACCCTCATTGTGTTCATTGTTTCCTTAGGTATCTGGTGGTTTTTTCTGGGGTTTTTCCCTTTTATTTCCTTTCTTTAATATTAATTATTTTGCTTCTTTCCTTTGACTTTATCCCTTAGTATTTATTTTTCTTCACGTTATCTTTTTTCTGATTATTTGTATAATTCTAATATATAATCCCCTCTTCTTAGATTATAAAAATAATAAATAAATAATAAAAATAACAATAACAATTATTTTTTTAATTACAATATTTATTAAAATAATTAAAATATCTATTAAAATATCTTTAAATATTTTAAATAACTAAAATGTTTATTAAAAGAAATTTTAAATAATTAAAATATTTATGAAGTATTACTTGATACTACCATTTTTAACTTTTATAGTAATTATTAAAAAAATTAAATATTTTTCTTAATAACTAATTAACTAAGTCAATAACGGCTAGTTTTTAATGGCTATATCGTAGAAAATTTGCAGCTTTACTATTTATTCATGATGATCGATGAAGCTTTTGCATCCTTACTATTTATTCATGATGATTGATGAAGCTTTTCACCTCGTCCTGAGGATGAACCACATTAGTTAGTTCCAAACGTCGACCAAATAATAATAAATGTGATTAATCTGAAAGACATCTATCTACTTTATGGATCACAAAAGTCTTAGATATAACATGTCTTTTATTTATTAATTTTCAAATTTTAAAAAAGTTAGAAGTACTATGTAAAATATGTTATTTATAATTAATAATGTAATTTTTTTTTAAATATTATATTTATAATTAATAATGTAAAAAAATATTTTTTGTAATTAATTTACTTCATGTTATTTATATTTTTTTAAATATTGTTAATTTTTTGAATATATAATATATGTTTTACATATCTTACTAGTCATATTTCTCATTAACCTACTCAATGTATTAATAAAATTTTATTACATAACAAATAACATATATATATATATATATATATATATATATATATATATATATATATATATATATATATATATATATATATATAATAATATTCAATTTCTTTTATTTAATGTAATATAAAAATACATAGAGGTTCTCTGCCTCTCTAGCTTTCTCCAGTAGCTATCTTAAAGGTATATATAATTCTCCAAAATAACAAAATAGGGACTGCCCTCAGAGGGGAAACTAGTCCATTTGGTTTTTTTATTGCTGCCCACAAAGGGGAAACCAACGTCACACATGGAAAAAAGGTAAATGTTTGCAGTCATCAGGCAAACCTTAAAACTAGAAACCATATAAAAAGGCCCAAAAAACATGGAACCAGAAACTAAAATCTAGAGAGAACCTGAGTACTTAGGTGTCATTTTGGGAGGGAGGTGTCTCTTCCACAGTAAGACACCTATACTCATCGTTGTCGTCTGCAAGCTTGTCGTAGGTGGCATCCGCAACATTCTACGACTCCATGTTAGCAAGAACTTTCCTAAGGGCATCTTTACTACCCAACCAATCTTCGTTGCTGCTGTTGATACCTTTACTTCTACTGCTGGAGGCTAGGCCACTCTTCTCCGCTGCGGATGGAGCTCCTTGGTTGGAAGACTTCTGCAATTTTCTGGGTTGAAGGAAAGCCGCACTGGTGGGTTCCTCTTTGAAGGAGATGGTGATGGTTGCAGTTATGCGCGGACGGTCCAAGGTTCATGAATTATGGAATTGAGCAGAGTGGGTGGGTTGCGGAGAGGCGGTTGTCTCCTGTTGAGGTAGCGTCGGGGAGAAAGTGGTGGAGGGAGGATGCAGTGGCAGAGAGCGAGACCTACCTGAATTCAAAGCACAGCCACGCCTACTGCGAGTCGCTGGATAACGTCCATGATAGTGCTGCAGAGATGAGGGAGATGTATCAGAGTGGGAAGAAGGTGACGGATGAGCGACTCTGCCTCGGATACTATCGCGGTGGCAGTACATTCGATGGCACAGATGGAGCATGATGGAACAATGGGGAGGATGAGTGCTTTGAGCTGAGATAGCAGCAGGATGAGAAACCAGTGGAGCTGAGGACCCGGAAGCCAAGGACTGACTGTCCACAGAGACGAAATTCAATCTGCAAAGAAGAATCTGAGAGAAGTGCAGGCCGGGAACTACCTCAATACAGTAGAGGAGACTACAACGTCGCCTGTAGGCGTTCGGTAGCTCGGCTCCAAGACTCCAGGGGGGAAATTGTAGCTCAATGGTAGAGGCGAGGGAGGGAGATGACTAGGCGAATTCATTTTGAAAGATTGGAGATGGCATTGACAATTGACTAGAGTTAATGTGCATTTGAGGGAGCAGTTGGAGCAATTAAATGCCCGCCGTTGAGGCCTATGGGTGGCCATGTGGCTATGCCACTTTCCATCCCATAAGCTCGCCTTATGGCCTCCCCTATAAATCACCTACATCCGTGAATATATATATATATATATATATATATATATATATATATATATAACCTCACAAAAGGCATATTTATTCAGGTTGGTATATGGGAATCAGTTATCAATATATATTATCGATTGTTATACGTAATGTTATTATTTTTATTTATTATCAGAATATTAAATTATTTAAATTCATTAACCCTCTTTCCAATACAGATCACAGCATGTTCAATTTGTAAATATAAACTTCACACATTCAAGTTTGGGCATATAATGTTTATTATTTGTACCCTGGTATGACAAATAAACCTACTTAACTAATGTTAAACCCCACCCTTAGTTACTATTAAGGGTTTAATGAAGCTTTGAAAAGCTAGGATGTGGCCCTCCATTTGGGAGATGAGCCTTGGGATTGGGTAAGCATCGATGGCTCAATAATCTTCTCGCCCAATGAACGGTAAAGATCGAACGATGCAGGGTTATTGAAACTACCACGTTTTTCCGCTCGAGTCTTCGCTGATTTTGTTCGGTTGCTGGAGGGTTTCAAGGGGATTCTACTACAAGGGTTTCAAATAGTCTCAAGTTATCCTAATTCTAAGAAATCCGCTCAGATAGACCAAAAGGTAGGTTATAAATTATGAGGTTAAAGAGCCACAACCCATAGAGTGATATTTGTTTAAAAATTTCTACCGAAGCGTCTTTAACTGTGACCATATGCCCATTGGAGTTTGAGGATGATGGCATGGAAAGGAAAATCAGTCGTCACATGCATTTTTATGTCGGACAATATTTCTTCTCCTCACTCTAGTTTCTTTAGTTAAGTACTCGGTGATAGGGAGTACTGTTAGAATTTTTTTTTCTTTAATTATTAAACCCTGATCTAACATACTTCATTTGTTTTTCTCTCGAGATTCATGTTGTGCTACATTCCAGATTAGTTTCGATGGAAAAAAAAAATTGGTTTCTGGCTTCACGTCAAGATTCAAGGTACTATTGGATTGTATTCAAATATTTGTCAACGAATTATCTATGTATTTTGGGCAAATTTTCAAGCCTACAAATGTTGTAGTAATAGTTAATTTTGTGGACTTCTCTGTCCCGTTATTTTTATGTTAGGGATTTTGTAAATTGTCTTCAATTTCTGGTCGCATTCTGCCAAATGTTGAACTCTTCCGAAATATAGTTTATTGGCATATTTTTTTGTCGATTTTGAGTACAATTTTCCCTATCGCCTGGAGTGACTAAGGTTCAAGCAAACCTCGTTTGAAAGATAATCTTGTGTATCTGTCTATTATAAAAACTCTGAGTGAACTTTATGGTTTTTAATGGACAATGCAACACGTAGTTTATGTTCAAGTTTGCAATTCGTATTACAATATTTCTATATGTCGTACATGTTTCATTGTGCTTGATGTTAGGAAATTATTGATAGACATGTATGTTACTTCAGCCACTACATCGTATTGTTTTATACAAGCATATAAGTTTTATTGAAATGTATGACATTAAAGTCAGTATTGTTGGGGTTTTGTTATGTGATATGGTATGGAGGGACTATTCATGGCAAGACCTCTTAGGCAGGTAGTTCCAGAAACTAACCCCCATCCAATGCTTCAAACATAATTAATCCTTAGTTAAATTCTTGGTATTCCTATGCCCCAAGCATCGCTCATAATTTAAGTGTAAATATTTATGTTTTTGTTAGGTCTGAATTGTGAGACCCTAAAATATGTATACTCAGTCCCGACACTCACCTATGGTCTGCAGTTACAATCGATCATATATAATCTTGTTGCTTGTAACTGTCATTGCGGTTTTTTCACAGTGATAATTATAGCTCTTCTTCCTGTATTAAGTTTTATCTCCTACCCATTATCATTGTGTTTCTGTTATTAATAGAATATGTATTTATATCACATTACAATAATATATGGAAAGATTCCATGGTCACATTTATCACATATATAGTAAGCATACAACGAGATTTCATTTCATAAATACATCTACGTGATTTCTTATGAAAAACAAATATAGCACATTACAGTAATCTATGGAAAAACTACATGGTCATCTGTCTAAATATTGACATATACAGTAAGCATAAAGAGAGATTTCGTTTCATAAATATTTATCTGCTATCTATTTTGTTGCCAAAGAAATCGATTCACCTTTTAGAAACAATGTCAATCTCCACCCGACCATGATATCAGTCTGATACTGAATCTCCCCCTGTGCTACACTCACAAGAAGGGTGGTCTGTAACAGAATGATAGTTGTTGAATTCCTGTGACTTTATGGTCCTAGCCAAATGTAGTCCAGCTAACTTAATTCATTTCAGCATGTATGATCTTCCAACACAGACTCTTTTTTTATTTTGTTATAACATTTTTTCCTCCTTGATAATCTCAGGTACTCTTACCGCCTTGGTTTTGTTTTTCTTTTTCTAGAAGAGGTTATGGGAAGATAACTGCCTCACCCATAATTGTCTACCCACCTTGTCATGTGAGGTATGGTTGGAATTGTTTCCTTGGTGTCACGACCCTCCACAACATTATAGTCTAAATTATAATAAAAATAAAATCAAATGTTTCCATATTATTATATGAACTGACCAAGGTTTTTCAATGGTTAATATGTCTTTCACCTGTAGGAATTTAAATATCTACACTTTACTAGGGGATGTCACATCTCCCCCCCCCCTTACTTAAAACATCGTCTTGACATTTACACATTATCGAAAAAATCTTGGATATGCTTCTTTCATAATTTTTTCATCATCCCAAGTAGCTTCTTTGGGGATAATGTGTTTTCATTGCAATTTAACCTAGATGATAACTTGTTTCTACAATGTTACTTCTCTCTGATTGAGTATGCGAAGGGGTTTCACCAGGAATTCGTCCTTTGGTCAACCTACAACCATAATCATTGAGTTTCCTTGGAACCTTAAAAATTAAATATATAACATAATGTATTTATTACTACATGAATTATCCATATATCTGGCCAAATGATTATGTTTCTAGGACAATACACGTATTTTTTTAACATGGAAACATGAAACTAATTATGCAAATGTATATAACTAACCAGAGCTAGATGATAGGCTACATGTATTATTTGGGCCATAACTTGAAAAGGACCATAAAACCAGGGTTATAGTTTGGTACAACATCACCACTGCAAAGTACTTTTCTTAGGCCTTACTCGAAGATAAATGTGATCCCCGAATTGGAACTCTTAGTAACTCCACTTCCTATCAGCATAGGGTTTTTTTCCTATCCTAAGCATCTTTTAAATTATCCTCACTTTCTTGACGTCTTCCTTCATTTCTTGTAACATATTCAGTCCCAGCATGAATTTATCTTCAAGGCCTTCGCATTTTATCAGTGTTATAAACTTGCGACCATATAATACTTCAAATGGACTCATCCGCAAGGAGGCGTGATAGCTGTTGTTGTAAGAAAAATCTAACAAGTGTATGTAGTACTCCCACTTAGAAGGTTGTTTCATAACATACATTCTCAACATATCCACAATTACTTGATTTAATCTCTTAGTCTGTCCGTCAATATGAGGATGATATGTTGTAGTAAAATGTATATGGGTGCCTAAACCTTCAAACAAATATTTACATAATGCAAAGGTGAATTTCACATCTCTGTTATAATTTATTGCCTTTGGTATTCCATGCTGTCTAAAGGTAAATTTCATCAATATGTTGGTAATTTGAATCTCTTCGTAGGTAGATTATACAGGAATGAAATGAGCGTATTTACTTGATTTATCCACTACCACCATTATAGAATCATTTCGTTTCTGTCTTAGGTAACATCGTAATAAAATAAATTGTAAATATTTCCCACTTCCATTTTGGAATAGATAGTGGATGGCGAAATCCACCTAGATGTTGGAGTTTCGTCTTTACCTGCTAACATTCCAAATCGTGAGATAAATATTCTGCCACTTTTGTTTTCATATCTCGCCAAAAATAATATTTTTCTTAACATTGTGATTAGTTTCTGGTAGCCAAGGTGAGCCACATAGGAACTTATGTGATACTCATCGAAAATTGATTTCGTAATGATTTTCTAATTAGGAACAAACATTATGTTTCAGTAAATTAAAAAAAATTATTTATTTACCATATATCCTAGATGTTGTTCACTGTTGTTTGGATTTTGGGCTTACTACCATAAATTTGTAGTCGGGATATTGATCAGCTTCCACAATTTGTTCCTTAAAAATATTTTGAACCTTACTTAGTGAAATTTAATAAATGAAGTTTACCTTTCGACTTAATTCATTCAGATCTTTATTCTCCTTCCATTTCAAGTGTTTTATTTCAAAGCCAAATTCGCTTAAAATGACTACCCATCATGCTTCTCAGACATTTAAAGTGGGCTTCCTAAAATAGTTAGTCAAGCTATTATGATCAGTCATTAATAGGAATTTATTTCCAAGCAGATAATGGTGCCACAATTTTTAATGCGTGAATAGCCGTAGTTAGTTCCAAATCACTTGCTAAATATTTGTCCATGTTCCTTCAATTTTCAAAATTCATAGACCACCACTTTTCCTTATTGTATCAATACTCCCCATACACATTATTTACAAGCACCAGTGCAGAAAATAAAATCTTTGTCTGGATCAAAAATTCTTAAAATAGGAGAAAACGTAAGTAAGTGTTTTAGTCACTCAAAACTAGCTTGACACTCTCCTATCCATTTAAATTTTTGTTCATTTTTCTACAAAGAAGCAATAATATTATAAGCTACTTTAGAAAATCCTTCACCAAATTTTCGGCAGCACCCAGCCAAACCCATAAAGGATCTTATATCAGTCGCACTTTTGGAACCAACCATTCCATTGTAGTTTTTATTTTCTCCAGGTCTACTGCGATGCTATCTTTAGTTATAATGTGTCTTAAATATTGAATTTGTTCTTTAAATAAATCACACTTACCATATTTTGCATATACTTAATGCTCCCTCAGGGTTTGCAAGACTACGTGTAATTGTTTTTTATGCTCCTCTACATTCCGGGAATATACAATTATATCATCTATGAAAATCAACACAATGTATCCAAGTATTGATGGAATATATTGTTCATTAGGCACATGAAATTTTCTGGGGCGTTAGTTAGTCCAAAAGGAAACACAAAAAATCATAATGCATGTAACGAGTGCTGAAGGTTGTTTTATATATATCTTTGTCCTTTATTCTTATCTGATGATAACTTGGTAGAAGATCAATTTTGGAAAACATTGTTGCACCTTTCACTTAATCAAACAACTCATTTGTATGGGGAAGGGGATATTTGTTTTTAAATTTACACTTGTTTAGGCAGTAATCAAGGCATAACCGTAAAGTAACATATTTTTTCCTTACAAAAAGTACAGGAGCTCCCTAAGGCAATAAACTTGGGTGAATGTATTTTTTGTCTAGTAATTCCAGTAGCTACATTTTTCAGTTCTGTTAGTTATGGAACAATCATATGATAGGTTGACCTGGAAACAGGAGAAACTTCGGGAACTAACTCTACGGTAAAATATATGACTCTTTTAGGGGGAAACCCAGGAATATCTTCAGTAAGACATTAGGAAAGTTTTTCAGAATTGATAGTTTTTCTAATGTGGCAGTCTTTTGTTTGGAGTTTGAGTATCCTACTTTCACTGCATAAATTTGACACTTTCTGAATACACTTCACCAGTTAGGAAGTAGTTATGGGTCTTAACTTCAGAGGTATTTTCACTCCCTAAACCTATTTTCTCACTCCTTCCTAATTTAAGTAACTAATTGTTTTTTATTTACAATTTACGAGAGACTAAAGGCCCTATAGCCAGTCCATGCCTACTAAATCATCATAAGATCCTAAAGGTATAAAATTTATATTTTCATTGACTAGTTGACTTGTTAGATCCATAGTGCATGTGCCAAAATTTTCCAACATTCTTCTCTTAGCTCCCATGGCCAATGGCACCAGCCAATGGTTTTTAACATTTTCAGTTTGTAATTGACATTTTTCCACCACCTTAGGACTTATCTAACTTAAGATAGCCATGGGTTCAATTAAAATAGAGAGAGTTTGACAAAAAAATTTACCTTCAAATTCCACCATCATGGGTTGATACTCAACTTGGTGGTATTCCAGTCCTGCATTAATTTTGGGCAAGCTCCTCGCCACTTCCCTAACTATTGAGGCCTCTTGAATTTGTGCTACCTGATCTTCCCATTTTTGATAAAGATAATTCTTAACATAATGGAATCCACCACATCCCCAAAACCGCACTAAAGGTCTGTATTCCATTTCCAAATTTGTTTTATTTGATTGATTATTAGTTTTAAATTCACCTGGTAACTTAGGCCTTTGTTGGTTCCTATTTACATTTCGTTTCTACTAAGTTATATGGGGAATTTTAATGTTTGAGGGTTTAAATCCTTTAGCACCATGTGAAAACTTAGACCCCTTCTTATCAATCAAATTTTTACCTCACTCTCCTTTATATTTCATATGTTGGGAACATATACGCACCTTCCTAATAGATTCATCCATAATCCTTGGATTTTCAAACTCTATGCGCTCCTTAATGAATACAGGAAAACTACTAATAAAACGTTGATTTTTTTCCTTCTCTTCATGTATATAGGGAAGCTATCGTAATAAGGAGGTAAATTTTGTTATGAACTCATCCATAGTTAGATGCCCCAAACACATATCATGGAACTCCTTTTCCTTTTCATCATAAAATATCTCAGTTAAATATTGATCCTTGAAATACTTTTGAAACTTTTCCCACGTTAGCTTTTTCTCATCAATTTCAAATTCAGTTTCCACCTCCTCCCACCACTGAGTGGGTTTTCCTTGTAGTTGATAGATTGTTAGTTGAGCCTTCATATTATGATCATACTCATATAATTGAAAATGTTTATTCATATTAATAATCCAAGCCTCTATAGCCTCCTCTGGTTCCCCATAAAATGTTCGAGGCTTGATTTTCTTAAAGTCCCCCTATAACTCAACCTTCAATCACTTATGATCTCTATGGTCTGAAACATCATCCCACTCTTCTTGCTGATTTCCTTTATCAGCTTCCAACTCTAGATTTTCATTCCTTAATCCTTGCATACCCATCATGTTTCCCTATACTAGGCTAGGCATAGGATGACACAGTTTTTTTCGATCACACAAAATTTTCATAATATTTTCCTTCCCCTGCATCAATATTTCATTATTATCCCACAACCTTTCCATTATGTTGTTCAATTATTTCACAATTTCAAGGATGGAAGCATTGGTGGTGTGTGAATCTTCTCCGAGCTGCACCGACATTTATAGATTATTCTCTGGAAAAGTTGTTGGAACAACTCCCATCGATGGCCTTACTATTGTAGTCCTAGTCGTCCTCATTGTAACGCTCTCTCTGTAATCACAAAATATTGTGTTATTCTCTGGTTTACTTACCATAGGCCACAATGTTGAAACCGTGGCTCTTCTACCAGTTGTCACATAACTTACTAGTCATATTTCTCATTAACCTGCTCAATGCATTATAGAATTAAAAAAAAAATATTACCTTTAACGCAAAAAATATTTATTTAGGTTGGTAGATGGGAATCAGTTATCAATATTTATTATCAATTGTCCTACGTGATGTTATTATTTTTATTTATTTTCATAATATCAAACTATTTAAGTTCATTATCCATCTTTCCAATACAGATCACAACTTCTTCAATCTGTAAATATAAACATCACACATTAAAGTTTGGGCATATAATGTTTATTATCTATACCCTGTTATGAAAAATAAACCTACTTAGCTAAAGTTAAACCCCACCTTTAGTTCTGACCGAGGGTTTATTGAAGCTTTGAGAAGCCAAGCTCTAGCCCTCCACTTGGCAGATGAGCCTTGGGATCGGGTAGGCATCGAAGACTCAAAAGTATTCTCACCTGATGAATGGTAGAGATTGAACAATGTATGGTTTTGGAAACTACTGGGACTATCTGCCCTAGCCTTGGCTCATTTTTTTTGTTGCTAGAGGGTTTCAAGGGGATTTCATTGAAAGTGTTTCAACCAATCTCAAGTAAGCCTAATTCTAATAAATCTGCTCAAATAGACCAACGGATAGGTTTAAATTATGAGGTTGGAGAGACACAACCCATCGAATGATATTTTTTTAATAGTTACTGCAGAAGGGTCTTTAACCGTGACCTTATGCCCATTGGAGTTCGAGGATGACAATCTAAAAATGAAAACTAGTCCTCACCTGCATTTTTCTGTCGAACAAGATTTCTTCTCCCCACTCTATTTTCTTAAGTTAAGTACTCGGTGATTTGGAGTATTGTTAGAAATTAGTTTTCTTTATTTTTTTAAACTCTTCTCTAACTTCCTTCGTTTTTTTTCTCTCGAAATTCATTTTACGCTACGTTCCCAGTTAGTTTCCATGGAAAAACAGTTTGGTTTTTGGCTTCACGTCAAGGTTCAAGGTACTGTTGGATTGTCTTTAGAGTTTTGTCAAAAAATTATCTGTGTTATCTGCTCAAATTTTAAAGCTTAACAAGGTTGTACTAATAGTTAATTTTTAGGACTTATGTATCTCGTTATTTTTATGTTAGGGTTTTTGTAAATTGTCTTCAGTTTTTTGTCGAGTTCTGCGAAATCTCAAACTGTTATGAAATATAGTTTTTTCACATATTTTTTTGTTAGTTTTCAATGCCATTTTCCCTATCACCTGGAGTGACTAGGGTTTGAATAGGCCTCATTTTAAAGCTAATATTATGTATCTACATATTATAAGAACTCTGAGTGAATTTTATGGTTTTTAATGGATAGTGCAATACATAGTTTATGTTTAGATTTACAATTCCTATTAAACTATTTCTATATGTTGTACATGTTTAATTGTGATTTTTGTGAGGAAATTATTGATAGACATGTACGTTACTTCAGCCACTACGTCGTATTATTTTAGACAAGCATGTAAGTTCTACGGAAATGTATGACATTAAAGTTAGTAATGTTAGATTTTGTTACGTGATATGGTATGACATGACTGTTCCTGGCTAGGCCTTTTACGTAGGTAAACTGAGGAACTAACCCCCATCCAAAGCTTCAAACATAATTAATCCTTAGTTAAATTCTTGGTATTGCTGTGAACCTCAAGCCTAGCTCATAATTTAAGAGTAACTCTTTGTGTTTTTGTTAGGTCTGAATTGTGAGACCCTAGAATACCCATACTCGGTCTTGACCCTCTTTATCCTTAGCCTGCAGTTACAATTGATCACATATAATCTTGTTTCCTATAACCCTCACTGGGGTTTTTTCACACAGACAGTTATAACTCTTATTCTTGTATGAAGTTTTCCCCCCTACCCATGACCGTTAAATTTATCTTATGGAAAAAGTATGTATATATATCACAATTACAGTAATATATGGAAAGACTCCATAGTCATCTGTCTCATATATACATTAAGCACACAACGAGATTTCATTTCATAAATACATATACATGGTTTCTTTTGAACAAATTAAAGAGATAGCACGTTACAATAATATATGGAAAAACTTTGTGGTCATATGTCTAAATATTCACACATACAATGAGCATACATAGAGATTTCATTTCATAAATACTTATCTATTATCTATTCTATCGCCACAACAATTGTTTCATCTTGCAAAAACAATGATAATATGCACCAAACCGTGAGATCATTTTGCGACTGAATCTCCCCCTGAGATATACTCACGTGCAGGGTGGTCTGCAACCAAACGATAGTTGAATTCGTGTGAATATTTGGTCCTAAGTAGATGTAGTCCAGATAACTTAATTCATTTCAACCTGCCTGACCTTCCAACAAAAACTCTTTACTTATTTCGTTACAACCATTTTTCATCCTTGATAACTCGAGGGACTCTTACCCTATTGGTTTTCTTTTTTCTTTTTTCTAGTAGAAGTTATGGGTACAGGTAACTTCCTAACCCATAAATATCTACCTACCTTTTCATGTGGGGTATGGTTGGAATTGTTTCCTTGGTGTCACAAACCTGCACAACATTATAGGCTAACTTATAATTAAAATAAAATTAAATGTTTCCATATTATTATTTGACCTGACCAAGGCTTATCCATGGTTTATATATCTTTCACCTGCAGTAAATTAAATATTTACGCTTTATGAGGGAATGTCACAATATGGAAGAAAATTATATAGACAATGTTAAAGAAAATGTTAAATTGTAACTAAATCTATAAAATTATCCAGATTCTCAACAATATAGGGATGCTTAAAAAAAAACATGCGAAGAACATGTTAAAATAATTTATTGGAATTCAAATTTTCAAACTCGAATTTCTTACGCAAAAATTGTAAAAAAATTAAAAAAAAAACTCTTCAGTGTCTCATTGGAGATTGACTCGTCAAACTGTAACCTTTCGTTAATGGCATACTTGATTTTTATCATTAGCCCAATATATCTCTCAATTCATCACCCCCATAATCACTTTCTCTACTTGAAATAATTAATTTGAAATTATGGTTAATTTATCTGAACTTTATAGAAATCAATATAATATATTGAAGAAATTTCCGGATCATCTTCAAAACAAGATTTTTGAATGAAGATAACCACAAATATAATATACTCAAATCCTTACTACCTTCCTATAAAAAAAAACTAAATTATAATTTCAAATTTACCAATCTCGACATAAAATAAACTAGGTTATTGTTCTAGATATGACATCGAATAATTATTAGGAAAAAAAAAAAAAATCTATGAATAACATGATATTCTTTCCATGTATGTATAGATTTTAATTTTTTTACAATATATTTAAAAAATAATTGAACTAAAAAAAATTCTATTATTAATACCAGAGGTAACAACTTGAGATTTTTAATGGTAAAATGATTGTAACAAACATTAAAAACCTAATTTTTAATCATAACATTTTTATTTATTTATTTATTTTTTGTTTTAATTTTTTTAACGTTCCTTTTTCAATTCTGTAACATAACTAGAATAATATGATGCATGGAAAATATTTCGATGTAAACATTCAATAAATTTTAAACAAGGACTTAACCTACACATTAAATCCTGTCCTCAGGGTTCTCTCAAATAAGTTCGTTAATGAAAGGAAGTACTGGTATTTAATATGCTTGCATTTATTTTTTCCCTCGCATGGTGCCGGGTGGACACCAACTGTTCCAAAAACTTCATCTTTGGTCTCGAACTTTCAACTCGAGGCCACCTGGTTTCTCTATTACCATTGATCTTGGAACATCTCATCCGACGGTGCATAGGGTCCATCAGATGATAAAGTTTCATCCCAACCTTTCCTTTTTGACATTTTGCGTTATTCTCCTTAGCATGGTTTTGAGAATTCTTCAGGTACTGAAAGCTCTCCTTCACGCACTGAAGTTGCTTCTGTGGTTATTTTTTCTAGCTCTGTTATGGGTTTTCGTACCTCTCAAAGCCTGGAACTAATATTGAATCTACTATTTCCGTGACCACATACTGTATCCAGGTGTTCGATTGTTGCACTTGCCTGGAACTAACTGGTGGGGCTTAACACACACACAGATACATATATATAAGTCCCCCCATTCAACCCAGTTTCTTGGTATGAGGTTACTTTGCGTAGTCGGTTCAATATTTCCACTCGAGCTAAATTATTTTAGTATGTTTAAATGCAAAATCATTGTTTTATTACGGATATGCAAGTCACAACTTAAATGGGTTTGTTCTTCTTTTAAGTTATAGTAACGACCTTATTACATTAACCTTACAAGGAAATGTATATGTGAAGTTTCTAGATCTGTGACTATTTTTAGTTGTGATATTATTTTTGTCGAGGTTCCCCTTAATGTTAAACTTCTCATTTTTCCCTCAAGGTGTTGTGACAATCCATCTAAACTGACTAGGGCTTATGTTTTCTTATGCAACCACAAATTCTATAGATATTCTATGTTTTTATAGTGAATTAAAATTACCGAGTTAAAATGGCCAACCACCAACCCATTTAATGGCGTTTTTTCATACCATTTTTGTAAACTTACTATATAGAATCATGTTAAATTTTCTTTGTACTTGAGGGATAATTATAGTCCCAGCACTATTAAGTTATAATTTAAATCAACATTACTATTTTCCTTACTTCATAAGGGGTTTTTAACTCATTTTATTGACATAGCTATTTTTAGGAATTCTACTTGTATTTGCGTACTTTGCCACTGGCATTAGGGTATATTTTAACTTGTTTCATTTTTGGTCTTGTCCTCTCGATTCTTGGTTTTAATACCCAACTATGAGATATGTAGCTTAGTTGTATGAGTAATTGCTACTTGTAATGCTCTTTTCAATTCGTCTCTCATGCTAAAGAACTATTTTTAAATTTTTCTATAAACTATGATAAAGACTTCTATTAACAATAATGTAGACCCATGAACAGTTTTGTTCATTGTTATAAATCATGTATTTTGTTTTGTTGACAACATGTAAAAAACTCAGAACACATTATCTAATATACAATTTCCATACTGAGTAGATAATCCAGAGAGTTGTGCACGAATTCCTATAATGACTTTCTTTCTTTAACTTCGAATGAAGTGATAATTATTTAAAAGGGATAGTTGCTACCTACTAGTGTATAATTTATCTTATAAGTATTGTTATAGTTTGTACTCCTAAGAACAAGGGACTCTTCCTAGGCTATTAATAACTTTACCTTAGCATAGGACCTAACCCAAACTTCCTTAGAGAGTATGTTTCTAGCCTCTATTTATATATCATTATTATTTTTGTTTTTATTTGTGATTATTTACATGTTATACCACATTTTCATTCTATAAACAAAAATTTAGATAAAATTATAGTGGTTTCACCATGCCTCTTAACATATACTAGATTTATTTTCAGAACATTATAATTGTAAGTTTGAACATACATCATAGCTTCCAATCCTTTTAAACAAAATACAACTTTATTTCATCAAAACAATAACTAATATAGAAAACAATTTTTCCTTAGTACTTATCTATTCCTTCTTTCATCCTACCACAAAAAAATAGGAGGAAAGAGTGCTCCTCCCAACATGTGATAATTAGTACCTCTACTAAAACTCCCCCAAAGCGAGATTCATATCCATAACAATTTAAGATTAAGAACCTTCACATGTTCATCGAATACCATGTGGTCCCATCAAGCTATGGTCTAGGGCATTTAGTATGAGAACATAGGCTTCAGATAAAGTCCCACTTTCCAGCTAGATCAAGAACTCTCTGACCCAGTAGCTTATTTCCTCCCTCTACAGTGTTCTTCTAGTTGGCCTAGTCCTGCAATTTCTTATCCTCAATGTTGAATTAGGTTATTCTCTCCCCTCGTGGATTTACTTTCCCGTTTGAGATACTTTGTCTCTAGGGAGAGGATTTTGGGTAAGTAACTACCTCTTCCTGTCATTTTCTTTAACTATTCCAAAATATGAAACTCACTATAGCATTACTTTCTCCATAATTTTATGATTGACTATTAAATTATTTTTATTAATAGAATTAAAGAATTAATGTTCACATCTCACCTTTTAACATGGTCAATAGTTTTCCAAGTAACTCTACAGAGTAACTCGAGTGTTTACACATTTTCTGAGGATTATTACATCTATCCCCTCGTTGAGTGAAAAATTGTCCCTCATGTTTCCTAGCCTTGGAATAGGATGGGATGTGCTTCCTACATGTAATTCTCATCTTCCCATATAGTTTCTTTTGGGATATAGTGCTTTGATTTTTCCTTAACCTAGGGTCATAGCTTATTTTAATAACATTGTTTATCATTGATAGAAATGGAGAGAGGCTCGACCAGCAGTACCTGGTCTAGTTTTACCTACATCCACAATTATTAAGAATCACATAAATTTCCATGAATTATTATTTAAAAATGCATATATATCTGTCTATGTGTGTGTGTGTGTATTGTTTCAAACTTTATTACAAATACCATCAATTTTTATTTACGTACCCAACAAGGGTTATCAGCATGCATCATAACCCATCAAAGGTTTAGCAACCTGCTCTCAACAAGAGTAAGTAACATCATTGTAAACTCATCAATAATGGAAATAAATCATTTTTACTTATGAAATCGATATGCCAAATTACAAGGAACCCACCATGTTCTCCCACTATACATTTCAGACAACCAACCCTCTAATCACCAAAATGATAAATCACTGCACCATATGCACACTAGCTTAGCTCCTAATAAAGATATTCACAATATTTGTAATATAATAAAGGAACTTAAATGTCTAGTAATTCCTTCCATGCGCTAGGCTCCCTTCCTATCAAGTTGTACATAAAATATTTAGATGATTATATAGAAAATGTATTTTCATCACTTATGTGATTAGTTAACCTCTTCTACTATCAGAAACTGAGTGGAAAAACAATGCTCCTCTCAACAAATGGAAACTCATTTCCACAATTAAATTGACACATTTTCACATCCACATAGTTCTCTGATAGAGACCATGCCAGATCTAATAGATGATTCATATTGTAGTTCCCTTCCTATTCCTATTATAGGATATTATCTCTGAGGGATTTAAAGCCCAACCACTTTCTCTTTTATCCTCCTCAAACAATCTCCAAAATGAACATAGTTGCCTCAATATTTTTCCCCTCTCAACCTCTTGGCCAAATATTTTCCATTATTGAGATCATATACCTCATGCAGAGAAAATATGGGTAAGAAATCACCATCAACCCATCCACGCAGTCAATTGCCATCAATTCAAGGTCTCCTCCCTTTCACAACTGTCTATAAATTCCCGCCATGTGAAATTCTCTTTAATTTCGTTTTCTATTGTAATATACATAATTTATCATATGAATCTTATCATCCAAGCAAAGAATCTTGTATGTGCACCATGAATTCATACTTTGGCCCTCAACATGGATCCCACAATTTGTAATAGTAAATTGAGAGGAAATCATCACATTTCATACAGGTGGAATTTGATTCAAATTTCCGACATAATTATCACCATGCAATTTTAGAGAAATAATACCAATCTTGCATATTATAAAATTATACCTTATCGCCTTTATTTGTAAATAATATTACAATGTTTGTACCTTTCACAAGTTCATATGATTCCATTATGCCACCCCTTCCTATCCAAATTCAATTAGGTTTCCACAGGAAATGAGTAGGGAAGGAATATTGCTCTAACACATCTTACCTATGAGTTTTCACATCTCCCTTCTTAGGTTAATGCCCAATTTTCTATTGCAAATTATTGATTAAGATGTGTGGCATCACATGTTCCCCAGCAATGAGGTTCTTCCCCTTGCATATTTTGCGCCTATCAACTGCCTCAAGAAATCGTGTTACTATGGTTTTCTTGAAATATTGATTTCATAACCATATGTTCATTCAATAATTTGGCTAGACATCACTTTTGTCTATAAAAATCATATTAAAGTTCCTTAAGTACTTATCTATGGTAACATTAGTTGGTGGCATGCTAGCCTTTCCATGTCAATAGGAATAGGTAAATTTTTTGTCAAAAAATACCAACATTATCTTATCATAGCTTGAATTTTTCCTTAAATTATATGCCATAATTCATTAGTTACATTGCTCATTCATCTTCCTATTTATAATCATTTTTTTAAAACCTATACACGCCATCAGTCGTTCAAGCCTCGTTAGGAAAATATAATTCTCATAGTATTAATATACACATCCATTTCATTATGTATATTGTCTCATCATATATGTAAACATATATTCCTATGCTTTCCCATTTCTAGCTGATGCTATCTTCCAAAACTTTAAGAGAAAACATCAACCAACAATGACCGTGTTAAGAGTTTTCCCTTGTAGCTTACGATTTTATTATTTGGCCTTAACTTATATATATTCTGCATTTTTTCTATATTTCTCATCGTATCTAGGCTGCATCCATTTTTGTTCATTTTTTTGTACTAACTCAGATCAAATGTTTAGTTATCGGAAGCACAACTAAAAATCCATTCAATAAATCATAATACTTTTATTATCTCTATTTTGATTAGGTAAAATTATTTAATGGTGAGATGAATATGAGTTAAACCAATTAGTGAATCATTCCATGATTATGTTTCACGAGTTTGTAGCTCATAACAATCTTGTGCCCCCCTACATCCAATAGGTCCAAAATTTTGAAAAATACCTAATTTCCTTTTCTATATTTTGGGTAATTGAATTTCCTTCTTAATAGATTCCAATATTAATGAAAATGACTCTAATATTTCTTACTTTGTACCTTCTAAATTTGGTATAAAGTTGATATCTTTTCCTGTAGTAGTCTATGGGTCGAAATTTGAAACTATGACACATGGCATCATGTACACCTTCACTCTACTGAACCATTCCATAATCCGATCATCGTGGGAGATTTGGAATAACTATATATTAAAGAATCCAATATTGGTCTAACTTGTGGCATTGGAAAGAATATTTATAGGGCTAGAATAGGAAAAAACTTCATACCCTAGAGGTATGATATTACATAGTTACAACCTTTGCAAGATCGAGCTCCTAAAAGAAAGAAAAAGGTGTGTATTTTTTTTAAATTTCATAACTTTTGTTTGAAAAATTAGTTTCAAGTGATTCAAAGGGAATATTGAAGCACAAATATCAATATTGGGTTGTAAAATTCCTCCCAAACAAAAGAATTCCACACCCATTAATCCCTCGTAAATCTCTGCTATGATGCATGAAGAGGAATAATTGCACCATGATATACGGGACCAAGTGTAATAAATTTCACTCTCACAAAGAGAAACCAACGATCAAATAAAAGCATAAATGGATGGTTTAAAAGTGAAATAAAAGGTGACATGTATAGTTTAAAAGGAGACATGGATGGTTTAAAAGGGTACATGAATATTTTAAAGAAAGACATGGAAGGTCTAAAGAAAGGTTTGATAGAGTTGCTACGAGAAATGTTTCCTAATGGTGAAAAGGTATTCCATGAAACTCATGATGAGAACGAAAGGAATGTCAATCCTGATTTTAGAGAATTAAATGTTGGTTTTAAGACCCACTGCATTCGAAAGATAAATAAGAGGAAGTTCGATGGAAAGGATCTGGTAACATGGATACTACATATGGAGAAATATTTTGATCTCCATGATGTGCAACACACACAAAAAATATGCATTAAAACTTTATCTTTAGAACCCAATCAGTTTGACATGGTATCGATGATTTTGTTCTAATAAACCACTTTTCACTTTGTTTTGTGGATTAATTCCTCTTGCGGACAAGAGCAATCTCCCTAGTACCCCAACAGGTAATTAGAAACAAACAAAAATTTGAATGCCTCTCTATCTAAACTATTTTAATTTTATATTATTATAACTCATAAATAAGGAGATTATTCTCTTACCTTTCAATCGAGATGTTTGATGTAGCCTTTTTCCTTTCTCTCCAAAGAAATCCTTCAATGATGAGGAGAACCTGCAATCACAAACAATGCAAAGGATCAAATCACCTGCAGTATATAATAATCATAAATACTAGTTCAACTTAGTGATCAACGAGTCCAAGTATTTACATTATTTAAATGAATGCAGAAACAAGACAATGAGAAAAAGAGATCCATATGTATTATCAGAAAATTAAAAAGAGCAATATGACAACCTGGGCCTCGATGTTGTACAGATTTCTCTCATGTGCCTGCGTAATTGTTTTCCTTGGTTTGATGAGCCTTATTCTATAGAATTACCAGCATCAATATTCAATGTAAAACCAACAACTTGCTAATTCAGAATCTATTATGAACTCACAACTACCAGTACCACCAGTCTTTGTATCTACTATCTACCCTTCAACCTAAAAATTTAGCTCAATTTATAGAGTGATTGAGGAAGTTTCAGATCCATGAATAAATGTATGATATCCTCCAATGAAGGGATGAGGGTTACTTTTGCCAAGAGATAAGCTCCATGAGTAGAGGGATATAGCTCGAACTACCATGACTTTAGAGGCTTCTATTTGGGAAAATATTCGACCAACTAAGCTTCTAGAAGTTATCTTTTTGTGTTTACTTCCTTTTTACAGGGGCCACAGGTTTTAGTGGATGGTGATAGACCCATAATGATAGTAAAATGTCATGGTGACAAAATGACGTGTAACATATTTCCCCCTAAAGTGCGAATTCTGAGAATTTTTGCCGACAAAGTGAAGTGCTTTATCATTCCTGGGATTCGATTGGATACACCGGTCGAAAACCTTGAAGAAACATTCAATGCAAATATATATCATCACTAAGGTATGAATTCACATACTCAAAGCAAAACTAATTAAATTTTATGGTACAAATATAACTATAGTATTACATCAAAAGTAGACATAGTATGGGCGCAACCATTTTTCATAAAGAAGTCTATCATATCATGAATACATAACTCCTCGTAGCTTGGATGGTGGAAAGTAGATCCAGGGTTTTGTTTTCCGCTTCTCAAACTAGTATGAGTCTATCCATGTGGTTGGTTGTGTCAATGTCGAACATGGTAGAAACTTCTTCATTACCGGTCAATGATGAGAATCGTTAACAAGTGTGAGAGAAACTGCAAATAATGAAAATGGCTCTCAAAGTACTTCATCGCAATCTATGAAGTGTGAATGATTTATTTGCAGTCGAACACTCATAGAATCATTCGATCAAAGGTCAATGATGAGAACGTATCTTCGAAGGCAAGAAACATGCCATTAGGGCATGTGTATTCCAAGGTAATGATAGGATTCTAAATCAAATTTCTAGATAATGAGTTGATGTTGATAAAAAGTGATCCGTCGTTGGAAAGCCTATGACACAAAACCATTAGATCAAGTTTTTGAAGAATTTTTTTTGCAAGGATTAACTTAGCAACGGTCAACATGAATGGAGACAAATGTTTATAATGAATGGTGAATTTAAAATTGAACTTTCACTTGAACACACAATGACACTGTAAATTGATTGGAAACATTTGACTCAAAGATAATACCCAAAACCGGTTCAATAATTTCAATGTGGTTTTATTAACTGTAAGACAAAAGGATTACCCAACCTAGACACGAGTACAAAAAAGTGTCATGTTCAAGAATGACATGCTGCTTTTTAAAACAAGAACAAAAATTGATTCTTTTTCTCACATTTCCCCCACCATTACTAGCAATTACCTCTTTATTTTTATCAACCTTGAGGAGGATAACATTTTCTTGTCGTGTAAGCTCATCCTTCAAACAAGTCCATCTCAGTATTTTTTTATGAAACCTAAGTAGGAGTGGTTTTGTCATGTTTTAATTGATAGGTCTTGTACTATTTAGTTTTAACGAGTCCAACATATGATTAACTCGGTGTTTTTCAATCTTAAGGAGTTGGAAGAAAAACCTAAGTAAACTTCGTAGCATCCTTTTTCATAAATTTAGTCTTTCAAACTCGGGAAAGGATAAAATAATGTAGGAGAGAACTCTATTGACCATGTTTAGTCAAAATATACATTTTTTTTGTAATTAGTCTAGTTCATTCTAGAAAAGGGGTAAACTTATACTGAATAGAAAAATGTTCATTTACTTTAACAAGTTTGAATATTCAAGTGCTCAGCGATCTTTTCATGTTTAGAGAATCTGAAAAGGGCCTAAAAGAGGACTCCAGGGTTTCAATTTTTTGTATTTTTTATAGAGCCTGAAAAAGTGATAAAAGTCTACTAATTCTCAAAATAATTCTTTTAAAACATAACATGTTCCCTGCACAAAAACTCAAAAAAATTACAATTATCTTCTCTCAAACATGAAAATACATTTTGAAATTGGACTCCTAAAGTGAAAATAAACAAAATAATATTATTGTATTCATTGAAAACTATAAAAAGAAGTCAAAATAAATCAGTTTTACCTTTTAGTTTTCAGAGCAGACAAGAAAGATTTTTTTCCCTAAACCTTTTAGAGAAGATATTGCAAAAAACAATAAGCCATTTCGAGAACCGTTAGCTCCAGGTATTTTACCTCATCATTATCATTCTTTTAATCCGTTTAGATTTTCATTTTAAGCTTTTAGGTCATTTTTAGGGGGAAAAAAGGTTTTGAAATCCTCCCTCAGGGGTGCACAAGTTTTCGTGGGGAAACCCACGCACCTCGATGATTTTTTAATAGAAAAATCATCAGGCCGCCATAGTTTTTATGGATAGCTCATGCACAAAAACAAACTGTGTATACATAAAACCCGTGCAAGCACTATGGGGTTTTCAAAATCATAATATCATCAATAAAAAATGGCTCAAATTCTCTCAAATAGTTTCTAATGCTCTTATTTGATTTCTTGTAGGTTAGCAATCATGTTGGAATGGAGAGAAAGGGAGCATGAGCTTCAAGATAACGAAGCCATGGATGACCCAGCAACACTTCACACATTAAAAACTAGTGGATTTTATAAATTCTGGGAGATTCAAGGAATGAAGGCACAGGTAGAGCTAATGACCTGCTTAGCCAATGCTTGGGATTTTCGAGAGGAATGTTTCATCATTGGGGACCATAAGCTTGTGATCGAGAAAGAGGATATCTATTTCCTCTCTGGATTAAACCACAGAGGGAGAGACATCTCCTTGTTTGGGTCACAACCAAGTGGTCTGCGCACTGCATCTTACATGGCTCAGTATTGCAGCCAATATTCAAAGCTGAAAGATGGTTGCATTAACATTAAAACCATTGTTTCATTAGACCTAAACATCATTGCATTCACATTTACCAGGTCGTGTGGTAGTGCAAATCCACATGTGGCTACCAAAGCACAAATTCAGATTGTAGTTGAATGTTCCAACGGAATAATTTTCAACTAGTACAAAGGATTTTTGGTGAACATGAAAGGCCAAATTACGAGAGCAAAGAATGGGAAGTTGAAAAAATTAGGCTATGGAGCCATTATTGTGTCTTCTTCTTTGGAGAGGATTCCACTCCTAGCACCTCATTAGTCTCTAGTGGATCCGATGGGACCTAGGGAACCACGTATATTGCAATGGGTGTCATTGATGGCTTGCATTGGCGGTGATGGTGGTACTACGGTTCAATATACCCCTCAGTTCTTTATATGGATTAGGAGCCTAATCTTCATGATTGAGGATTTTCCTTATGAAAGGGTATATTTTAGGGCTGACCCTAACACATTACTCCCACAAGGGACATAGTGGGATGCATGAGGTAAAAGATCTCATTTTTAATTTTTTATGTTATCTAATTTTTATTTTATTTTCTATCGTCCAATACTGATAAAAATGCTAAAATGCAGATATTGGCCCATCATGACCAACAGTGCTTTGTCGCTTTGACAGGGGAGATGCACAACCTATAATAGTAGGCCCGCCACAGACCAACACAACAAAGGCCCTTACAGAGCTAGAGCACAACCTAGAAAGGTTTACTATTGACATCCCAGAGACAAGGACGAATGATATACCTATTAGGCTCCAGAGACATGTGATTGGGGTTCTAGGCCCATTCAGGAGATATCTGTGCAGGGTGACACATGTCATAGTCTGCTACCATGATCATCATCATGGATAGTTTTTGGTTGATCTAGATTGGATTTCTTTTGTATCGGTATCTTTAGATCATAAGGTGTTTGAAACCTATGATCATAGACGATGTAATATCTTTTGACACACAACTATTTTAACCTAATGATACTACTACTTCCTATATATCTTTGAGTTATCTTATTCAATATGGATGAAATATTGTTTTGTTTTACTTTTAATGTTGTTGATGTCTATTTAAAAATTTGTTAGCTAATTCATAAGCCAATGTGTTTAAATTTCTTGAAATGTGTTGATATTTAATTTAATAAAGTTATCTTTTCAAGAGACGAACCCTTAAAAAAATTCTTAACAAAGACAGATTTATGATAGCATAAACACCGTTTAAATGTAATACAATGAGTTGTGAATCAATCAAACATAGAACACCAAATGCGATGGCATCAGATAATAGCTCAATGACTTCTTTATATTCTAAAATATTGTTCAATGTTTGACTGAGGCATATCCCATGAATAGAGACTAACTCACCAGTGGGCACATACATGACCCAAGCAGTAGAAGAAATGTTCCATGTACTATGATAGGTGCTGTAAGAAAAACTAATGTAAGTCTGAAGGAATGTTGACATCTTTAGTATCAAGAGTAATCAATATAATCAGCGAAAGTAGAAAAAACTCGTAAAAAAAAAAACTAATATAAGGCACACTTTTCTAATCTAAGGCATGTTGTTCTAAAATGTAACTAATGTACAAAGAGGATCTTCACATGAAGAATCATGCATAATATCTCTTGAGATAAAGGCAATTTCTTGGTTTATCTAAAGAGGCGCATTCATAATCGATTAATTCTAGGCTCCTTTTGCAAGCACGCGCTTAACAATATAAGGACCATCCCACATTGGTTTGAATTTACCAGCACCTAGTTTGTCGTGAGCTTGATTATATACTAGAACTAGGTAACCTTCTGAATATATACAAGGGTTAACACTTTGAAAAAACTAAGCCTTAACACATTTTTTATGAGCTTCGATACCTAATGAAGCGGTGCGACGATTCTCATCTAGTTGTCCTAGGTATTGGAAGTGTTTCTCCTTTTAAGAGGTAGGTGGTAACAACGCAATGGCTAATTTGAGTGTCGTTATTTCACATTCAATGCGTAAAAAAACTTCCAAACCATAAACGAGCTGAATGGAGCAAACCCTGTGGATGTTATTGCAGAGGTACAATATGCCCATAATGCCAAAAAAAGCATGGTATGCCAATTCGTTTTATGAGTTTTGACAATCCATTTAATCATGCTAGTTAAAACGTTGTTGACAGCCTCAAATTGACCATTAGATTTCAGGTAATATGCTGTAGAATTATCATGGTGTACGCCAAGTTGAGTGAAAATTTCGGTCATCATAATGTTTTGAAAGTGGCTCCCATGGTTCGTAACGATAGCTTGAGGGACACCAAACCGAGCAATCATGTGATTGAATCTGAAAATTATTGTATTTTTGTCATAAGCCATGAATGTAGGCATCACCTCAGCCCATTTGGTAAAGTAATCTACTGTGATAATAATATACCCATGCCCCCCGGCTGAGTGAGTGTTACATGTGATGAAACTAATGCCCCAATTGGTGAAAGCACTGACAACAATGATTGGATGAAGAGGAGTTGGAGGTGCACGCATATTTCAATAAAAAATGTGGCAATTGTGGCATTTTCTAAGCACAAGAATACAATATTTGAATAGTGGCGACCGTAAATAGCCAACACGCAATATATTTTGAGTTGTGGAAAACCCATACATATGACCATTAGAAGCTCCAGAGTGGCAGTCATTCAATACCATTTTGGCTTCTTCATGTGTTATACAACATCGAAAAACATAATCGACACCACGATGATAAAGAGTGTCACCAATAATATTTTATTTTTGATATTGGTATCGTATTCTACGTTGATCTGATTGTGAAATCTCTCGCCAAAAGGTTTGGATTTGGAGATATATAATGATATATCCATACCAAGGGTCTAATGTAATGATTAGAAATAGATATTCATTAGTAAGATGATCCTCTACCACCGTCTTAGATTCAATATAGGGAAAATCACACATAAGTTCAGCGAAAACCAGTGATTTCTTATACTTCGATTTCTCAAACTCCAAATCAAACTATTGCAGGATAATGATCCATTTAGAGTATTTTCCCCCGAGAGATTGTTTCATCAAAATATACATCATCGATTTTCAATTATATATGACTATGTTTCTTTTTTTAAGCTATTCTAATTATATTGATTAACAAAATATTTTACAATCCATTGTCTGAGAAGAGGAACTTATCGAATTCCTGCTCTCAGTTGTGTCCAAAAATTCAAAACGAGGGGTTGACCATAGTAGGGAAACCAACCCTTTAATTTTTTGTAAAAAATTGAAACATCTACATTCACTAAAACACTATAAAAAGCTGTAAAAACAATAGATAGAAATATTGTCCAGAAGTGGACTGAGGTGCAAAAACCTTCAATATTTGCGAGCTTCCCCATGCTGATCTGAATCAGGTGCTAGTTTTTCCTCCTCAATCACTGAACATCCGTAAATATGGGAAATTTCCTCCTCCTCCTTCATGAAGACGTATGGCTATGGCTCCATCGGCTCTCCTCTTTCTTCGCATTTGCACCAGCCACTTGCCTTGTATTGACAAAGATTGGGAATGTACAAGGAGGAAGCCTTGATAGGAAGGCATTCGAGCTTCTTGGGCGAAGGATTTATAGAATGGGGATTTTTTATTTGTGGTATTTCTACTTGGTTCAGGGTTGGGGCATCTCGGATGGCTCAGCAGAAGAGATGAGGGAGATGGTTGGTGGAATCATAAGAGCAGAGGGAGCGGAGGAGCCGTTAGTGGTCAGGGTTGCAGACTGAGTGGAGGAGCTATCAGTGGTCAGAGTTGCTAACTGAGCATAGGGAGTAGAGGATGGTTCAACAATGGAGTGAAAATTTCTGTCAGTAGAGGCTCCGGTTAGCCTAGTCGAGAGGGCGGTGCTAGTGCTACCTCTGCGAGGCTTCTATCTCTACCTAGGAGCCATGATAATGGGAGAATAGAGTTGCAGAGAGCGCACCAGGCCGTGAGGGAGAATTGATGCAAAGCTATGTTGGTAATCTGGAGGATGAATGTGAGGGAGAGTGTGGTACCAAGATTTAATGGCTTTGTCTCTTCAATCGAGACTAGAGCTATCTGTCACCTACCTAATTAAATCTCTTAATTTTCCTCTACTACGACGCGGTGTGACCTTCCTGCCATGGCGCTGCCATTTCTCAGCTGGTTTTTTCATCACACACTGCGGGCTAGGGTGGGTTGGTTGTCATGTCACCCAGATGAGGGAAATATCACTATGGTTTTACGTAAAAATATGTAATGACATAATCGTTGGAAAACTTGAATGGCCGCCAAGGCCAATTTCTCCACATGTGAATACTTGATTTTTGTCGGGATGAGATTCCGACTTAGGTAATAAATCAAATGTCCATTGTGTAGAAATTTCTGAATCTTAATTATTATGCATAAATTATTTCTATTAATCTGTTTAAGCTTCTCCTACTTATACAAGTTATGAATTGAATAAATTCAAGTTAACATCAAATAAAGACACATAACAGATCTCTACCAATTCAGATCTAGAATAAGCACATGCACACATAGACAAAGTGACATAGTTATTTTTGGACAAACTCTCCACAGAAAAAGCCAATGTGGGAAAATCGGTCTCTGGTTGCTGGAGGACTCTATTATTAAGAATATTTCTGAATACACAACTTTGGGTTCCAGATCTGGAAAACCCTACAAATAAAACTCTAGATCTGCAACACCTAGCTAATCTAAGACCAACAATATTGACTGATCCACACCCTCAAGCAGGATTTATAGAACTTAGCCATATCTAGGCCTAGAAACCCCATATCTGCCCCTGAAAGACACTGCGTCAGCCTCTGAAGGCCTCCAAATGCTCTGCATTGTCACTGGAAGGGAATGCGTTACCCCAGACTGGGTGACACAGTCACTACACTATCCCTAAGGGTCTGTGCGTAACCCCTAAAGGGTTTCCTGAAAATCACGGTGTCCTTGTTTCTATTGTTGCTGCTACCATCTGCTGTTGCTGCTCCTACTAACATCTACTACTACTGCTACTGCAGTCTGTTGCTGTTGTCGTCTGCTGCCATAGCCATCTGTTGCTGCTACTGCTATCTTCTATTGTTGATACTATTGTCATATTTTGCTGCTTCCGTTTGCTACTACTGCCATCTACTACTGTTGTTTTTTCCTTCCTCTGCATTGTATTTACTAATATCTTCTCTACTTCTTGTGTATTCTAGACCCCGAGATCAGATCATCCCCTTGGTCTAAATTCCCCTCTCTTCAACTGAAACACTTGAAAATTCTTAGCAACCCCGCCCTAGAATCTCAGCTTAGCTTCAGTGCTCTACCTCTGTGTGTCTTACAAATGACCCCAAGCCTTTCCTTTATACTTTTCTCATTGAAAAATCAATGGCCAAGATTAAATCTTTAATCAATGGCTAAGATTAAAAGAAAGCTTGATCCGTGTGACTTAAGACAATTTCATCACATGTTTAATTAAATTCACTTTAATTATTTTATTTTCCTAAGTTTTAACTTATGAAATACATTAAAATAATGAATTAATTTAATATCTCCTAAACCAAATGAAATTTCCCAAATCCATTTATCGGTCTTGTAGATCAGGTGAACTCTAGTCCTTCCTCAAAATTTGGGATCTATAGCACAACTAATGCTACCCCAAATACACAAAATCTCAACACTCCCTCTTAACATCAAGGGTGTGCTATAGAAATACATCACACTAATGCATTCCAAGATTTTAGGCACTGGTTCTGTGCTGTTGAAGCTTGCTTGTGATCCAAGAGATGAGTTGCTCAAGGATCTCGCCTTACTTCCATGTAGCTTCTCTACATGTCCATGTCACCCCACCTCCATGGTTCATGAGCACTCATGGCTACATCATCTCCTAACCCATCATCTTCCACCGCTGTTTTGGAAGAAGATGCTTCCTTGTTCTTCTTCTTTTATGGACAATGGCTAACAAAATGCCCCATTTTGCCACACTAGAAGCACTTGATCTTAAAAATATCCTTCTTCTTCTTCGGTTTCTTCTTTGATGCCAAGGCTGAATCTTCCTCCTCTTCCTTCTTAACCTTGCTCAACGCAAGGTTGTGCTGCTTCTTGATGAACCCTCATAGTTCTCATTAGGGGAATTTTGAGGTCTAAAATGGGCCTCCTAAGTAAAATGTACAATAAAAATTCACTTTATAAGAACCAATCACATTTTAGGGGATGACATCATCCCTAATGGTTGAGGTGGCATTGCTTGAGTTAAAGGTACTTACTTGTCACATTCTCAATGGTGGATAAAAATTCATAGTTAACCATGGTAGTGCTTTAAGTACTTTTAAAGTCAAATTAAAGTACTCATAATAAACGTCATTTCACACTTTTTGAATAAAAATATATTATTTGTTGGAAATACTGCGAGGGGGGGGGGGGGTGAATCGGTATTCCTTTCAATTAGAGAATTAGTTAATCTTCAATTATTATCAATGTTTGTATAATGATAGCAGCAAATAAGAGGAACACAAATGCACACAGTTTTTAAGGTGGAAACCCACTCCGGGACAAAAACCACCTAATGCTTTTCTAATAATTCTTTAATATTCAACTCCAATTGAAAATAAAGCTCCAACTTCCTAGAATCTAGAAAAGCATTCTTCTCCAGCTCCCACTAGATGGACGCTCCAACGCCTGAGATTCTTCAGTAGTCAACTGAATGGATGCCCCAACACCCAATGATCTACAACTCACCCTAGCACCACCCTACCACCCTATAGAAGAATAAAATAAGAATGGACTCCCGTACCAGGGAAAATGGTAAACTTTACAATGATATAGAATGATGTAGAAGAAGAATATATACTATACCATAACTCCAACTTTGACACAACCACCTAATGGTGATCCTAGACCTCCCAACACTACCTCTTCAACCCTTGGTAGATAGACATTAGTACAATTTTTACAATAATGTATTTACAATGACTTAGTACAATGTTACCTTTACAATGATTGTGCAGTGCTGCCCACTTGAAGAATTCATAGGATGAACTTCTTGCTGCTATTATTCACCTTGGTTGATTCTATTTTCATGCTACCCTCTGTTGCACCTTGCTTTGATTTGCTGCCCTAGAAATTTTGGTCCTTTGCAACCCTTGACAACACATGATCTAGCTTTTTCTTTTCCTTCTAGGAGCTCGATATTGAATCTGGTGTATCTCTGTTATTTCAGATCCTCAATATATTATTTTCAGTATTGTAGTAGTCCTATGATTCATCTTTCCAATGCCATAGGTATGACCCAATTTGGATTCTTCAAGAGAGAGTTATACCCAATCTCTCACAACGCCCTAATTATGGACTATTTCAACAGAGCGCACTTGTACAAAATTCCATGTCTCATTTTTTCTTCGTTTGGCCCTAAAATTGATAGAGAGAAAACTATAGACTATGCAATATCTGCCACTTCTTACAGAATTTCAATCCGATACTCAGAGAGAAAGTTATGATGATTTTACCAAGGTCACTTCTTTGAGATGAATTTCAGGAGCCTGCAAAAACCCTGACTTCCACAGATCATATCTCCAAAAATATTGTGCACCTTGATCTGAAATTTTAAAAAAAGCTTCCTCAGGATTTCAGCTTCACCTCATAAAAATTTCAGCTTTTGAACCTTTGTAGAAAAAACGTTAGAGGGAAAATTCTATGATGACATGTTTCAGATGGTGAAATCCCTTGCCTAAGAAGGAAATGAAGATCACAATTTATATAAATTCTTAGGTTGAGAGGGGCTTCAACAAGTGAACATGGGAGGGATTTTAGGAGCTTAAAAAATATTAATTATGACGTTTCAATGACCCATGCCCCAACCCCATGGGTTTTAGCTCACTAACTAGGGGTACAAACTTCAAACATGAATATCTCTCAAACCGTGAAGAATTACATGGCATTCCATATATCAACAGAAACATCTCGACATGTAGAAACCATCAAAAGAATTATTGACCCAGAATATATTAATTTGGTAGGCCAAAATTCCTATGCAATATTGGGTTAGCCCCTAGTGCTGCTTGGGTTGACATCAATGACAACCGCTGATCAACAATCTCCCCCTTTGGCATTGATGGCAACACAAGTACTCCCCCTGCGATCATGAAACCTCTTCCTACAACATTCTCTTCCCCTTTGACATCAATGGCAAAGTGTAACTCCCCCTAAAACACAACCATCCTGCGGACCTGTACACACTTCCACTCCCCCTGACACACAACTGTCCTGCAGACCTGTAATCTACTTCCACTCCCCCTTTATATTCTGAAAAAGGAAAATCTAATGAGAAATTGGGAGAATCCCAAGCTTCTGGCGAAGATATTACAATGCTGGAAAATATTTAATATGTGATTCTTTTGGTGCTTCTTGGAATATTTCTACTTGTCCAATTTCTTGCATAACATCTAGTCGGGAGGCTGTTACATATAGAAGACTACTAATCATAGATCTGTACAAACTTTGATCCACCTCCTTAGATGAGTCTTCTATGCTCAATTTGCAACCTATTACCATTGGAGTAAGGATGGGTTTGCAATCTTCCATTTTAAATTTCTCGAGCATTTCCTTGAGGTACTTGGCTTGACATATAATTATTCCTTTCTCTTGCTGAGATATTTGAAGCCCTAAGAAGTATGTTAGCTCACCAAGTAAAGACATCTTGAAATCACTTTGCACCTTTGTAGCAAACTTCTTACTTAGTTGATCATCATTGCTACCAATTATTGCATCATCCTCTTTAGCTATTAGACATGCTTTAGTTGCTTCATCTAGAACATATATGTCGTTTGGAGCTCAACTTGCTGTAGCCACAATTTCACCAGACATGCCTTTCCTGATTTCACATTTTGTGGAGTTGAATAGTATTATGTGTCCTTGATCACACATTTTTCCAACACTGAGTAGATTGTGATTCATGTTTTCAACCAATAGAACATTCTTGGCTAGAGCATATTTTCTTCCGAGAGTGACAGTACCCGATCCTATAACATTTGAAGATCCATAATTTCCAAAGGACATGGTTCCATCCTTCTTCTCTTTCAGAGATACAAATTTATTTCTATCTCTAGTCATATGCGTTGAGCAACCACTATCAACATACCACACATATTTGTTCTTTTGAGCCTTGAAAGCGAGAGCACAATTATCATTCTTCTTCTTCTTCCATGTTCATTTGTTCTATGGCTTCGAAGATTATTCTGGAGGATTTTCAAGTCTGCAGTCTTTGGCTATGTGTCCAAAGTTTCGACATTTGTAACATTCAATATTATTTCTTAAATGTTCAAATCTATTGATGTTTCGTTGAGCCGTGGGAGGTTCATATTTGACATATCTCCTGGAATTGTATTCGTTCCTAGGGTACGTGCGACATTCTACAGCTTTATGACCAAATTTTCCACATGAATAACAATAGCCATAAAAAATATGTTGGTACCTAGATGGAAATTTTCGTCGAGGAATTGTCTTCCAAGGCTGTTCTTGTGAATCTTGTCCAATGAAGTCTACATGCATGTCAGATCTCATAGGTTCATTGTATTTTGTTGTAGAAGGTCCTGCTTCTTCTTCTTTGTAACCGATGCCAGTTTTGTCATTGTAAGATCATTGATTGTTGATGAGTTCTTCCAATGCCCTTGAGCTATTGGCATAGTTTTGGATAGTTTTTCCTTTCTTCACTTCCTCATGCAGCGAGACTACTTCGGCTTCTAATTCTTCCCTTTCTTGGTTGCTTTCTTCTAACTTCTTTTGAAGTGACTCTTCAATGCATTTGTGTTCTTCAACTTCAATTTTGAGACCTTGAACTTGTTCTTCAAGAGTATTGGAACAGATCTTCTCCGCCTTGAGATCTTTTATAAGCTTGATTGCTTCCTCATAAAATTATTCTATGGTCCATCCTTCTTCTTCGTTGTTTGATACCTCTTGTTTATTGTGCTTGGCCATAAAAAATACTCTCTCATTGGCTTCTTCTTCACTGTCATTGTCTTCATTGGATGATGAGCTATCTTCTTTAGAGAGAAAGTTCCTTTTGGATCCTTGCTTGTTGAATTTCTTAAAGCCTTTATTTCCTTTTGAGTTGCCATTACTTATGTTTGGACATTTTGCTGCAAAATTCCCAACCTCATTATAGTTGAAACATATCAATGGAAGTTTACCTTTGAATTGTCCCTTACCAATTTTTAGTTTTCTCGTGAAGTAAGCATATTCTTCATCTGAAAGACCTTCTTCATCATCTCCCTTTTCGTCACACTTGTAGGTGCATGTCTTTTTAATCAAAGTTTTTTTATCCTTATTGGTTTTCTTAGATGAAACGAACGCAGTTTCTAGATGCGAAGTACCCTCTTCTTCATCAAGTCTCATTTCATATGCTATGAGAACTCCATGTAATTCCTCTTTGTTGAGTTTGTCTAGATTTGCATTGTATTCTAAGACTGATACATTTGGGTTGAATCTCCTTGGTAACATTCTAAGAATCTTCCATATAACAGTCTTCTCATCAACTGGGTCTCCCAATCCTTCTAGAGTATTGGATATTTCATCAACATATTGGAAGTATGCAACAATGTTGCAATCTTCTTTCATTTTGAGTTGCTCAAATTTTGCTCTATAGATTTGAAGCTTTGCTTCTTTGACATTTGAGTCACTTGCATATATATTATCAAGCTTGTCCCATACATTTTTGGTAGTTTTACAACCCAAAACCTTATGATAAGCAGATTCAATAAGTCCACTGATAATGATATTCTTTTCTTTTGCATCATTTACCAAAATTTTCTTACCTTGTTCATCCGTAGTTGAGGTAAATCCATTTTGAACAGTGTCCCATACTTTGTAACCTTGCGCCAAGAGATAGACCTCCATTCTTCCTTTCCAGAGTGCATAATTATTTTCATTGAATAGAGGTACACCATTCTTGGTATGCTCCATGACCTCCTTCTAGCTGTTAAACTGCTATTGAAGGAACCAAGCTCTGATACCAATTGTTCTAGAAAATGCGAGAGGAGGGGGGGGGGGGGGGGGGTGAATCAATATTCCTTTCAATTAGAGCACATTATTTAATCTTCAATTATTCGCAGGAGTGTTTGCAATATAAAAACAAGAGGGACATAAATGCACACAATTTTTAAGGTGGAAACCCACTCAGGGACAAAAACCACTTAATTATTTTTTAATAATTCTTTAATATTCAACTCCAATTGAAAATAAAGCTCCAACTTCCTAGAATCTAGAAAATCATTCTTCTCCATCTCCCACTGGATGGACGCTCCAACGCCTGAGATTCTTCAGTAGTCAATTGAACGGATGCCCCAACACCCAATGAGCTACAACTCACCCCATCACCACACTACCACCCTATAGAAGAATAAAATAAGAATGGACTCCCGTACTAGGGAAAATAGTCCACTTTACAATGATATAGAATGATGTAGAAGAAGAATATATACCAGACCATAACCCCAACTTTGACACAACCACCTAATGATGATCATAGACCTCCCAACACTGCCTCTTCAACCCTTGGCAGATAGACACTAGTACAATTTTTACAATAATGTATTTATAATGACTTAGTACAATGATACCTTTACAATGATTGTATGTAGTGCTGCCCACTTGAAGACTTCATAGGATGAAATTATTGCTGCTATTATTCACCTTGGTTGATGCTATTTTCATGCTACCCTCTATTGCACCTTGCTTTGCTTTGCTGCCCTAGAAAGTTTGGTCCTTTGCAACCCTTGAAAACACATGATCTATCTTTTTCTTTGCCTTCTAGGAGCTTGATATTGAATCTGGTGTATCTCTTTTATTTCAGATCCTCAATATATGATTTTCAACCCTGTAGTAGTCCTCTGAGTTGTCTTTCCAATGCCATAGGTCTGACCCAATTTGGATTCTTTAAGAGAGAGATTTATACCCAATCTCTCACAATGCCCTAATTATGGACTGTTTTAGCAGAGCGCACTTGTACGGCATGCCACGTGTCAATTTTTCTTCATTTGGCTTTGAAATTTATAGAGGGAAAACTGAAAACTGTGTACTATCTGCCATGTTTTACATAATTTCAATCCGATGCTCAGAGAGAGAGTTATGATGATTTTACCAAGGTCACTTCTTTGAGATGAATTTCAGGTGCCTACAAAAACCTTGACTTCCACAGATCATATCTCCAAAAATAGTGCGCACCTTGATCTAAAAGTTTTACAACAACTTCCTCAGGATTTCTTCTTTGACTTGTAGAAATTTAAGCTTCTGAACCTTCATAGAAAAAAAGTTAGAGTGAAAATTCCACGATGACCTGTTTCAGATGGCGAAATCCCTTGCCTAAGGAGGAAATGAAGATCACAATTTATATAAATGCTTAGGTTGAGAGGGGCTTCAACAAGTGAACATGGGAGGGATTTTAGGAGCTTAAAAAATATTAATTATGACTTTTCAATGACCCATGCCCCAACCCCATGGGGTTTTAGCCCACTAACTAGGGGTACAAACTTCAAACATGAATATCTCTCAAACCGTGAAGAATTACATGGCGTGCCATATATCAATGGAAACATCTCGACAAGTAGAAACCATCAAAAACATTATTGAACCAGAATATATTAATTTGGTAGGCCAAAATTCCCATGCAATATTGGGTTAGCCCCTGGTGCTGCTTGGGTTGACATCAATGACAACCGCTGATCAACGTTATTTTCATTTCATATTTCTTGAAAGAAACAATGCATATCCCTATACATTTATTATATTATATTATATTTTTTTATATAGTATATTAATTACATGTTATTATACAATTAAAATAAAATAAATTTTAATTAATATCATATAATATAATTAAGAATTTACAAATTTGTATTTATATTTTATTTTAAGTTAGTTAAGTACAAAGGACAAATGCATTAGTTGTTCAATGATAATGAATTTTTCTTGAAAATCTCATTCTTATTTACAGTCACATGAATACAATTTTTTTATTAATTTTATTTTGGTACAACTTTTTAATTGAATTTAACTATGGTTACATTTATTGTGGTGCAAAAAGTGAATTGAAAATTCATAAATATTATTTTATTGGTTTAGATATTATTTTATTATTTCCTTAGGAGACCCATTTTAGACCTCAAAATTCCCCTAATGTCTTGCTGTAGGATCGACCACAAGCTGTCCCAATCTAGGAGGTCCGTTGTACCCAAGATACTTTGGACAAAGGTTTCCCACTCATCCGTGACTGCATTGAGGGCAGTCCTGACTATCACTGCATCATCTACGGTTGCACCCATTGCAGTCAGCTGATCCCTGATTGATTGCAGTCTGAAGAGGAAATGCTCGATATATTCTCCCTTCATCATCATGAATGACCTCATTTGGGCCTCCAACAACATCTTTCTTTGGACTGATTTTCCCTCATACAAGGAAGTCAAGGCCTTCCACATCTCATTAACTGTCCTATTCTCAGCTATGTGTGGTACAATATGGTCCTTGATACTGTCCATTATCAGTCACTTGGCATGCCCAGTAGTTTCTCTATGCTTCCATAGGAGATCTGCATCTGTCGGCGTGGCTAGGTTCTACTCTACATGGTCTCTTAGACCATATGCCTCAAGGACAATCAGGACCCTAGCTTTCCACAATGAAAAGTTTGAGAGGCCCTCTAGCCTATCCAGATCATGTAGTCCATGAGGAGATATCTGCTCAGAATGTTTCAGAGCTCTTCTTCTCTGTTATTCATCAATAATTTTTATCATTTGAAGATGACTATTTGAGAAACCTAGATTTCTAAAAAATAAAATTCATGAAATATTGTGAGTTTTAGGAATCTCACTGTCTTCATTATCCTTAGGATACTTTTTTCACTCTTCTACTACTCTACCATTCCTTGGCCAACCTACCACTCTTGGAGAGTCCCTCATAAATCCTAGGTCTCTCATCCCCATCCCATTTTCTACACCTATTGTTTGGACACTCTATTTTGCCCTCTCCCATTTTTCACCATGCCCACTTAATGCCTCAAAGCCTTCTAAATCAATTTTCTCCTGAAACTCCTTAGGCAGATAAATTTCCAATGGTTTTTGAATTCTTAAAATTGATCTAGCTTGTCAAAAAGAACTCAGTTCCCTCCTCTTTCCTAAAAAACCCCAAGTCAAAACTTCAGTCGATGGAAAAGTCAAAAACCCCCTCCACTAGGTCACTAGAGTTTATAGGTGCTAGGGTCGGCCTTTATGTTCAAGAAGCATTTTTTTTAGGTAACGAGAAAGCTGAAATCAAGTCAAAGGAACAAACATGTAATTGGTCTAAAAAAAATCAGAGAAGACTCCAACAAGGGTTTCCTTATCAAAAGTATATTCTGCAAAAGATAGTTAGCCATGAGTGACACTTCTGCAAGATTGTCAAATATGGATACCTACAGGAAGATTGATAAGATCAAACAAACCTAATGTATCTCATGATTATGGCACATATAACGACTAAAGGAGCTATTGATACCAACTATTAGGGTTTTTACACCAAGAGGTTTTCACTGCTTCAAAGTGAAAACATGACAAAATGTCAGTTGAAAGGTGGTCAAAATTCTTCTCTTCAATCTCATCCACCAAGCAATCAAAGGCATAAAAGATGCAGGACTGAGGATTCCAAGGTGAAAGTGCCAAAATAATCACAAGTTTACTGTTTAAAAGTGTTGAAATTCATGAAAAGGATAAAATGTAGAAAACCTTCAAAAAGGAGCACTAATGTCACTGTATGCCTTTTTTTATCAGAAATTTGTCAAAATGACCTTTTTCTTTTCAAGAACTGGTTCATGTTTCCAAAATGTGGGTAAGAGGAAAATTTAAGCTTGTTAAAAAGTTTTGCAATCCAAGGGAAACATCAAGATGCTCCAGCAAAGTCAAAAAACCATTTTTCTCAGAGTTCAGCCACCTATAGGACAAAAAGACCAAAAGGTCAGTGAAAAATCAAGAAAGGAAACAAACATTAGAAAAGTGGGTTTGATCATGAAATTATTTTTCAAAAGAGGTATAAAGGCCTTCCTTCCCTCTTCCAAAGCTCATTTTGTTTTTGAAAGAAAGATAGAGAGCCATTGAAGCATTTCTAGGCGTTATCCGGAAAGCAGGGAAAAATTTCCCCGGCGCTGCGTGTAGGCGGTGGTGTTGCGCATAGAACCTTTGGCGTTGTGCACAAGGGAGGGATCACAGTGTTAAAAAACACTGCATTCTGCACAGATGGACCAGCGCTGTGCATAGGCACCGATGCTACACACACGCCTACGTCAAAGCCTGAGCTGCCCACAGAAATGGGCATTGCGCATAGGGGAGGACCCGACAGGCCTGTGTAAAGGCCCAAGCCGCCCATAGTCTTCGGGTGCTGTGCACAGGCCTGCACAACAGCCCGACTCGGCGGTGCTGCGCACAAGGGCACCCGACCTGGTCAAATCTGCACACAGAGGCATGCATAGGGCACGACTAAAACGACCAGTCTGGTGGCGCTGCGCACAAGAGAAGTTTGGCCAGAATTGCCAAAAATTGGTCAAAATCAGTATTTTCCTCCTCAAATTTTCCCTAGGCTCCTGCACGAGTTGAAAAGGGTTGGTGGTCACTTCTTCTTTGCCCTCCAAGTGTTCTTTTTGCATCCATAATCAAAGAAGAGTAACAAAAACCTAAATTGCTAAAAAACCCTAATCTTCATGGAAAACAATCATTTAACCTTCTAAGGAAGAATTTACTAGTTGGAGAGTGGTCATTGGTGTAAATACACTCAGTACAAGCTAGGCATCCTTCAAAACTCTAAAATCATTCCTAGAATTACTTCCATTTTGCCCCCATTTATTAAAATTTACCCTCACCATCACTCATTTTTCCTCCCTAGACCTAAAGCTCTCACAAGCTAAAAGCCAATTTGTTCAAGGACACAATTAGTCACTATGTCCAGAGAAGAGATAAGTACCAGTAGTGATGAAGGCCAAGGGCCTATCAGGCCAAAACACAAGGGAGGAAGAATTAATAGGTTTGAGCCCTTGGATACAGTTCAAATCACATCTTCTCCCATGATCCTTGCATGTTTTCAAGATGTTGGATGCTATCAATTTTGTGAGAGGGTTAAACAGGTCCAAAACCACTCAGATTTGACTAGGTTATTTATTCTCAACCTACAAAACAAACAGCTCAACCTAGTAGGAGTAAATTTTTAGCTATCATCTGAATCCATTGCTAGGGCCAAAGGGATGCCAGATGTGGGTGAGAGATGGTTCAAGAGGGAGAAATTGGCCTTAAGCTACTATGATCCCTTCCTCAAACCTAGGTATCAACAGGGATGCAAGACTTTTTTCTCGTTCTCTCGCCTGCTAGAGAGATATGCACCACTGATGAGGGAGATCATCAAGTACTTCACTTGTGAGGGGAGGTACTCCAGGCTTTATTCATATCACATAAGGTTGCTAATGCACTTCACCAGGGTTAAATTGCTAAACCTACCATACTATCTCTACCGGAGCATTGACAAAAGGGCTTCAATATTCATGAAAAGGAGTTATGCCCACCAAATGCAAAGCCTTTTTCACCACTATTTGGTTAAAATGATTGTTGTACACCAGCTAGAGCGGCATGGAATCCCTTGGGAATTTTTCATCTCACATGATATATTTGCAAATCCCCAAGCCTTCATTCAGTAAAATTTGCCTTCCACTTCACACCCACTTACCTCCACTCCTCCATCACCCCCTAGAGATCATGTTCCATCACCTCCACCCATGCCTTCTCCACAAGGAGACTTAACTCTTTCTTCTTCTCCTGAAGCATCAAATGAGGAAAACAGTGATAATGAAACAAGTCAAGAGGAGGCAGAGCAAATATAAATGGAAGACAATGAAGTTAGTAATGATAATGAAACAAGACAAGAGGAGGTAGAGTAAACAGAAATGGAAGACAATGAAGTTAGTAATGATGATGATGAGTCTGAGGAGCAAGGAAACAGTGATGCCCTTGACATTGATGGACAAAAAAGTAGCCTTGAGGCAGAAAGCATGGAAGAGGATAGTGAGGTAGAAAGTAAAGGCAGAGAAGATAGTCAAGAGGATCATAGTCACAATGAGGATGAAATGAAGAATCAAAGTGGTAGTGATGTTGATATGGATGCACCACAAACTGATGACCAAGATAAATAGCAAAACAGAGATATGGAGGTTGATGACACATCATTAAATGCTAAAGTAAACTTGCCAAGTGAGCATGAGGACAAAACAGTGCTCAAAAATGACCTTGACTTTCATGACAGAAGTCATGATTGTCAACATGACAGTGGTAAAAATTAGAGTGTTGAAGGCAGCAGTGAGGCTCACAGCACACCTAGTGAACAAGATTATGATGCACAAAGTGATGAAAGACCTAACAGTGAGGATGAGATGGAAGAGGGGGCTACACACAGCAGTCCAAACGGGTGAGAAAGAAGGCTTTCTAGCAGATGATAACATTAATGACAAGGACCCTAGAGTAAAAATCATTAGACCTTTTGATTCCTCATATCACAGGGGGAAGAGGGATGTGTTTGCTGCCTCAAAAAGGAAAGGGGCCATCTCTTCTCTAGCTATCAAACCATTGGACAAAGGTAAGGAAAAAGTGAATGAAGATGTTGAGGATCAACATGGTGAAGAAAGAGAATTTGAAGTTATACATATTGATAGTGATGAAGAAGAGAAAATCTCCAGTTCGCTCCTCCAAAGTAAGAATGCCCAAATAAGAGATCCTCAGGTAGAGTTGGAGAGAGCCAAGTACAAATATGATGTCTTAGATAGGGAGAACTGACAAAGGAGTTCTCATATGGAAATTTATGAGGTAAGGGCACTCAAGGCCCAGAGACAAGCCATAAGGGAAGAGGTACAATTAGAAGAGTATAAGAGGTCTCATCCAAAGAGTGAAGAAGAAGAAGAAGAATAGCCGAGAAGGAGGCCAAGGACCACTGGGCTGAGAAAAGCCTTGGCCAAAGAGACGGAGGAAGAATCTGCCCTAGCTGAGAAAATTCCTATCAGTGAGCTACTTGATAGACACATAGATTTTGATAGGGAGCCTTGGCTTGAGAGGGCCAATATGCATTTAGAAGATAAGTTGGAGAAGGCAAACAAGGCCCTTGAGCTCCAAAGGAAGATGGCCAAACACTATGCCCTCAGAAACCAAATTGATAGGGCAAAGCTCAAGAAGGAATTTCTTGAAAATAAAAAACTAAAGGAGGAAAAAGGCCATGAAAGCCTTGAAATTCTGGCTGAAGCTTCCCTATAGGTGTCCAAGACCTCTTGAGGGACCACTCCACAAATTTTGGCAAATTTGAACAAGATTTTGTTTTTTTGAAATTTTGAGGCCTCTATGCGCAACAACCTTGGCGCTGCGCACACAAATCATGCATCCTCAGCTTGTAAACTTGACATTTTTTTATTCCTCTCATCATCAGCAGTCTGCTCACAAAATTGCAGACCATTTGGAGCAGTTTTTACCCCCCAAAAGGTCAAAAAATACCTAGTTTTGACCATTCTGCCTCATTTTCAGGCAAGGTGCTGTGCATAGATCAGTGTTGGGAGAATGGAATTTTGGATAGGAAAATGGAACTCATTAAGAAATTCAAAGGTTTATCTAGAAAGCCAGCTTGACAATCTTTCCAACGAGCCATCACGGAGAAAACTCCGACACCGGGAAGGAGGTCAAAATTGGACTGCAAGTACACCTATTTTCTGATATTTTTGCACTATGAATACAAGACCAAAAGAGCAAAAGTCAACAAAACACACTCATTTATTGCAAAATGAGCTTTTTAGTATTTTTGAGGAAAATCACTCTAGGATTAGGTGTTATAAGTTATTATGCATTTATTTTTCTTGGATATTTATGCCTTGGGCCTTGCATGGTCACTTGGACATAAATTGTCATTTATGACTATTTTGGATATTTTAAAACCCTAATTAGGGTTTCAGCCCTCCTTTGCTCCATAAATATAGCATGAGGCTCTCATGTAGTTTTTTGGAAATTGGTGACTTATTCTGAAGTAATACATAGTCTCTTGGAGGTTGAAAGCAATTTCATGTCTTGGAGCTTGTGAATGCCCTGGTTTGTTTGTTGATGGAGGAGGATTGGTTGCAGGATCCCTGAGCTTGGTTGATGGTGAAGTGACTATATTTTGTTATTTTTATTTATTGTTTCATTATGTTTCCATATTTCTATGTTGCAGTAGAATAAAGGATTTAGACTAAGAAATGTTTATGAAAGCACCTTAGCTCTGTTTGTTCTTCACTTCCTTGATGTTTTCTTCTGCTAGGAGATGTTAGAGAATCCTTCACTGCTCTCTAGACCTCCTAAGCTTGTTTATTTCCTGAATGGTTTAATACAATAGGTATCAAGCATGATTCATGGTTAGCCCTACTTATTTGATGTCACTAAAACACTATTCTTGAAGTCTTTCTTTAAAGTACCATTACTTAGGTTTGTCAAAGAAGTTTTGTTTCAATCATACTCTTTGCACTTGATTAGTTAATTTTTTTAAAGATATTCATAGCTATAATCTTATATTTTCAGGAGTTCCCTCCTCTCTGATTGTAGTTATTTGTGTATCTTAAATGTTTTCTGTCCTTGATGATGCGATCACTGGAAGTTAAATAAGTTTCTTGCCTTATATATTTCATTGGAATGTTTGTCTTGAATAATTATCTACTTTAGTTGAATCAAATAGTTTAGGGTTTTCTCTGCCTTTGATTTCCTCTCTATTCTTATGATTCTTCTAAGTCCCTTTTTTTTAAATTATATGATAAAGGATTCTTGATTGTCCTTTGTTCAAGTTTTTGTTCTCAAATTTGATGTCCATCTCATGATCCATTAAAGCCCGAAGATCCACCAACCAAGCTATATTTTCCCTACAATACTCCTTAATCCATTAATGAACCTATCATGACTTTATTAGACTCCATTTCCCAATAACTTGAAGATTCCCTTATTCTATCTGTTCTATCTAATCATCATACCCAACCAAAACAAATAACAAAACCTAATACTTCATAACTAGTGTAAAATTAACCTTAAAAAGCAAACAAGTTCACATCTCTTGCACAAATTAGAGAGAGCCCTCTCTTAATCCAGGAAAGCTAGGTCCTTGGATTCCAAACTCTGGTTGTACGTTACCCCTGTCCATTTGTATCTCAATCAATCTAGAAAATTATGGGGAGCTAACATAACGGCAATCACGGTAAGACCTTCTGAGTACATAGTTTCCTGAATACATCTTAAGACTCATTTGACCCTCAGTTAGACTTAGAAAATATAGTGAATCTGCCACCTCATCGCCACACTAACATAATGGTCATCACAATGGGACATTTTGAGTTAGTGACAATATAAGTACTCCTTAGGACTTCAGAAACCCTTATCAGTTACATTTAGAAAATTTAAATGCTAACCAAGAGTAGAAACTAATTGCCTCACCACCCTAGCAAGATGATGACTCAGCTAGAGGATACTCATTGAAACCTTAGGGCTACATAAGGAAACTTAGAAAACCCAAAACAGTCTTTAGATTGATTTTTGTTAAAATTTGGTGGTGGACCATCATATACATACCCTCAAAACTACAAAAAAATCCACCTGGCGACTCCACTAGCCTCCAGTAGGCCTTTTTCACTCCACTAGTCACATAGGCTTTCCTAGGATTGTGTCAAATCAGTCCTAATCAGTTTAGAGGCCTAGTCACACATTGAGGGAGTTCAAAAAAACTAAGAGAGGTCAGCCTTCTGAAAACAGTCATAAAATTTTAGCCTCTCTAAACTTTGGGTTTGAAATCTGGCTTCACGAAGAATCAATACTAGATCTCACCCAGACCCAAATCCTCCGACCATACTTGATGACCCGGAAAAGATTTTGTGGAAAACTTATAAGGCTCAAGACTCAACTACTGTTAGGACCATCCATAGAGAAATATTTTTCCTTTAACATCTCACAGCCTTGCAAGACGCTTAGTTTGACCTCCCTCATCAAAGAAATTTGTTCAAGACCAAATCACAAACTGAGATAGACCAGAGTGACCTTGAGACCTCATATTTGCACCAAAGCCTCCGTAAAGAAGACTCTCCTTCTACTCCTCCTGATTTTTATCTTCTCCATCACTTTGGATCATTTTATTCCAAGACTACTCAAAATTAGTGGGCCGGTCCAAGTACCTCAACTACACCCATTCACACCACCACTGTGCAAACCACTTCACTTCATTCTCCTCCACCTCTCACAAATAATCCCCTTGTAAATCAACCTTTGTTTCCACTACCTCCCATCATGTAAGCATGGTATGCTCCCTTGGTGCTACCACTACCTCTATTGCCTTTGCCAAATGACTACCAATCTCAGATTCCACACTTCACAGGAGCCGAGTCTGCCACTGCCCAATAGCATGTGCACAAAATGAATGATGCTTTTGACTACATGGAAATAGAAGAGGAGACCATTAAGATGTGTATGTTTTCCCAAAGCCTAGGAGGAGAAGCCAAAAAATGGTTTAAAATCTTAGCTCCTAATAGCGTACATGACCTCCCTTCCCTCTACCAAACTTTCATAAACAAATGGGAAATCAAGAAGAACCCTCTCCAAATCCTTTTAGAGTACAAAAACCTCAAAAGAAATGTAGGTGAAAGTGTTCAAGACTATTGCACTAAATTTAATAGTGTTTACAATGCCCTCCCACCTCACATGAAACCTCCCCAAGGCCTAGCCTTAGTGAAATTTCCAGAGGGCTTTGATGACGACATGGCCTACCAATTGAGGGAGAGAGATCCCCTAACTCTAGAGGACATGCAAAGAGGGGCTATGAGTGTAGTGGCCAACTTGATTGAGAAAATAGCTAGGATGAGATTAGAGAAGAGAGTAACCTATAGAGATTAAACAGTGCCTTCAACTTCCTCTTCTAATGCCAAAATTGACACCCTAGTTAGGACAATGCAGAGAATGATGGAAAAAATCAGTTTGAGTGAGAGAAAACCTCCTAGGGAAAACCAAGTCAATCCATAAAATATGAATAGGAATCAGAATTTTAGAAAAGACCCTCCCCAAATCAGACAAAGAGAGAATGACCAACAAATTAGACCCCCTTTCCAAGACAACTATGTAGATGAAGAGGAGAGAGATCTGGAGGAGTCGAAAGAAGATGATGTAAATGTCATAGGTTCTAATGATGAGGATAAAAATTTTCTTACCGAAGAAGAACAAATGATGTTCTCTTCAAAACCAAATGAAAAATCATATGAAGATTCCGAAGACTATAAGTTAGGATTTGAGAATGCCATAATGGAAGTCCATAGGCAATATGACCTTAGGAGAAAAAATAATCAATATGTTCCTAAAACAAATCAATCAAACACTGCTGTTAGGAAAATCCCTGAACATATTCCTAAAAGGACAGTGGAAAACACAAGCACTATGACTAAGAAAACTGATCTAAACAAGCTAAAAACTAGCCAACCAAGTAATGACTCAAGTTGCCCTAGTACTTCAACTAGTGGCCCTGAAAAAACCTTGTTGTCCAAACCATCAAATCAAAAATGTAGAAAATTTTATGGCTGATAAAACTGATGTAAATATGTTAAATACACCTATGCCTTTTAGTTTTGAAGGAGAGATTGCCAAATCAAGATAACCATGCCTCTCACTGAATTGTTAACCCAAGAGGTGTATAGATCCCATATTTTGAAAGTGTTAAACATAGAGAATGATACCGACACTCTAAACTTAACTAATGATAAACCAGAGCTATTGTTTGGTCCTGAAGTAGAGGGAAAATATCGAGAAGGAGTTGTCCCTCCTTTCTATGTAAGTCTGAACATACATGAAATTTTTTTACATAATGCTATGTTAGAATCTAGTGCCTCACACAACCTTATGCCAAAGGTTGTGATGGAGAGATTAGGCCTAGGAATAAAAAAGCCTTAAAAGGACTTATACTCCTTTGATTCGAGTAGGGTCAAATGTTTAGGCCTAATCAAAGATCCGTGTGTCAATCTGGCACAAATCCCCGTTAAGAGTCTAGTCATGGACATAGTTGTTGATGATATTCCCCAAAAGTATGGCATGCTTATATCTAGATCATGGGGGGCCAAGCTTCAGAGAAACCATCAAATGGACATGTCCTATGCCACCATCCCGGTCTTCAACAAAACAAGGAGGTTGTACCGGGAATCTCACATGAAATATATGGTGAGCAGCTTAGATAGGACAAACAACACACTAGTTTATTCCATTCATTTGGACCTTGACTCATTCATATTGTACAATGAAAATGATATTAATGAAAAAATGAATGAAAATAAAGGAGAACTAAGCCTACCAGAACAACCAAATCAGCTCTCTAGCGAAGAAAATGACACCCAAAACTCTAGCAGCCCTGAAGTACAAAACAGTGACAAATCTGAAATTGACATACTTTGGCACATGAGCTTTGATGGCTCTTATGGCAAGGATGGATCGGGAGCTGTAGTTTGGATCCATAATACAATCAAGGCCATTCTTATAGACTAGATTTTCGGTGCACTAATAACATTGCAGAGTATGAGGCCCTCCTTTTTGGTTTTCATTTACTTAAGGACCTCAAAGCTAAGAAAATACTTGTTCAAGAAGATTTAGAACTGATCATTAGACAAATAAAGGGAGAATATTCAGCCAGGAACCCTAGACTAAGAGAGTATAGGAATGCTGCCCTAGACCTTTTCAAAATATTTTAGAAGTATGAGCTCACTTTCATCCCTAGAGCCCAAAACTGCCTTGCCAATGAGCTTGCCTTTGCTGCCAAAAATTTCCAAGTACCTTATGCCAATGAAAAATACCTCATCATAGTCAAAAATAGGCCTAAAGTACCAGACAACATAAGCCATTGGCAAGTGTTTGAGGATGATGAACAAATAGATGATTTTCTGCAATCTAGGAATGAATTTGCAAGTACAAAACATAGTTTAAGGCTTGAAAGAGATGATTTTGTTGAAGATGAAACTCCCAAAACCGAGCTGTCCTCTAATGCTGATACAAACCTCATTAAAAATCCTTATGATGCATAAATTTTTGATAATTTAGATCAAATAGCACTTGAGGTTTTGCAATGTAAAGATGACACCTTGCCAAGAGGCCTTACACCATTAGAAGAGCTGTTTTATTTTAATGATGTACCTAAAAAACCCAAGATGGAATCCACCGAAACAAATGTAGAAGAATGTAACATTGGAAGCATGGAAGAGCCCAAAATGATCAAGCTGTCCAAAAATCTTCCTCCTCACATAAAACATAAACACATTGAGTTTTTTAGATAATTTGAAAATCTGTTTGCTTGGGGGTATGAGGACTTGAAATCCTATGACACAAACATCATTCAACACAAAATTCCTCTCAAGGAAAATTAGAAACCATTCAAACAAAAATTGAGAAGAATAAACCCTGTCTTATTACCTTCAGTTGAGAAAGAGATCAAAAAGATGTATGATGCCAGGATCATAGTCCCTATTAGGTACTCAGAATGGGTGTCCAACCTTGTGTCAGTTAGGAAGAACACCGGGGAGATTAGGCTTTGCATTGACTTTAGAAACTTGAACAAGGCCTCCCTAAAAGAAAATTATCCCTTTCCTAAAATGGATCACATACTTCAAAAGGTATTTGGCTCACAAATAATATCATTGCTAGATGGCTTCTCAGGTTATAACCAAGTACTAGTCTTTCCAAGTGACCAACACAAAACTTCTTTCACTACACCTTGGGGTACATTCGTGTATGTCAAAATGCCATTCGGTCTAAGGAATTTAGGGGCCACCTTCCAAAGGGAAATGAACATAGATATTTCAGAGGACATAGGTTACTTCATAGTCATATACCTTGATGACATCATTGTTTACTCTAAAAATGATGAAGAACACTTAGTCCATTTGAGAAAAGTTTTGAAAAGTGTAGGAAGTATGGCCTATCTTTGAATCCTGAGAAAACATTGTTTGGCCTTCAGGAAGGAAAACTCCTAGGCCACATAATCTTTGAAGAAGGGATCAAGATAGATCCCAAAAGGATTCAAGGCATACTACAAATCAGCCATCCAAGAAACATTAAGGAGCTACAATCTTTCATTGGAAAGATCAACTTCCTAAGAAAGTTCATCCCCAACCTTGCGGAACTCCTAAGGAATATTACAAACATGTTGAAAAGGGAAGCAGAAGTGAAGTGGAAATTGGAAGCAAAACAATTTTTTGAGCTGGTAAAACAAGCACTCACACAAACACCAATCTTGATCAGTCCCGACTTCACCAAGGGTTTCTACATCTTCTCATTTGCATCTGAACACACTGTTGCTACAATGCTATTGCAAAAGAACATCATGGGGCAAGAAAAACCCATAGCCTTCTTCAACAAGGCATTGAGAGATGCTCCTCTAAAGTATAACATCATGGAGAAACAAGCCTTTGCCTTAATCAACGCCTTGAAAGATTTTAGAGTTTATATATTGCACTCACATGTCATTGCTTTTGTCCCACACATAGTTGTCAAAGACATACTCAATCAAGACCCTGATGGTAAAAGGGGTAAGTGGATTGCTACTATCTTAGAATATGATTTAGAAATTAGACCCACTAAATTGATTAAAGGACAAGGACTTGCAAAGATTATGGCTGAATAAAATTTCCACCCATTAGACATGAATATGGTTGATGTGTTAGAAGAAATAAAATAATTCACAGCTCCATACATCGAAGAAATATTTTTGAATTCATTTTGGTATGCTGATATCATTTATGTACTTCTTTATCTCAATACTCCTCCTTCTCTGTCAAAGACTAAAGCTACATTCTTGAAACATAAAGCTTTAAATTTCTGCATTTTAGATGGAGTTTTATATTGGAAGAGTTCTGTTGGAATGCTACTTAAATGTTTGCTTGAAGATGATGCAGAAAATATCATACATGAATTGCATGAGGGAGAATGTGGAGGTCACATCTATTGGAAGACCACAGCCAACAAGATCCTTAGAGCTGGCTACTATTGGCCTACCCTTTTTCTCGATACTCACAAACTGGTCATGACTTTCCATAAGTGCCAAATCTATGATGAAAAAAGAAAACTTCTACCTTTTCCTTTGCCTCCCATCAGTGTCGAAGCTCCTTTCCAACAATGGTGGTTGGACTTTGATCAGGTGATCATGTCCTAAGTGAAGAAAATGCTCAAAATTGGAACTGCTCAGAATTGGTTGAAACCAGAACAAATGGATAGGCCTCGTTAGTACGATCCTGATGCCGCAAATGGCATTCAAATCCAAAACTGTATGTGAAATTTATTCAAGTTTGAAAATTCACGATTTCCTTCAAAAGTCCAGTTTGACCAAGGTTGACTTTGATTATAAAAAATATTAAAAATATAATATTCCACAGAATATTCTGGGAATATTCCACAAAATATTCCATGGAATATTCCTTCAAAAACCTATCACAGCTTGACACTTGGCATATTCGGATTGGAGGATTTTTATGACTGTTTGTTTTGGGCCAATCAACATTTTCCACGTGGTAGGCCCGGAGGCCGCCACGTGGCCCCAGGACTGAATATTTTGGAGTGGTAAAAATATTGTGAGTTGACAAGATTCGACCGCGAGTCGAGCGGGTGGCAGCCCAAGGCCTTACCGCCCGGGCTCATGGTGGTTCTTAACCACTATGGGTCATTGCATATATTTAAAGTTTAATTAACATATGGTTGGGGCGGAAAGGGGGCCAGCCTCCTATACACGAAACCAAGCGCTCAGAACCCTAGGCTACAAGACCATCGACGGTTGCATTAAACTTGCGGTCAAGTGGATAGGGTCACATGTTCTCCGACGGAGGTTACGTAAACTGTTTAATACCACGGTTATGAAACCGTTGGGGAAACGGTTAAGTCCGACGGGTTCGGATGGTGCATGTAACTGCCAACCCATAAACATTTATTGCCTATTAAACCACGCAGCTAAACTAGAGTGAAGCCCCTAATTCCGGCGGTAGTTGCTAGTTTGGTGGAGCTAACTGCAGTTACTCCAAAGTTAGTGGAGTTTTTTTAGGCCAGATTGGACAAAACTTCTGTTGGTCATAACTTTTACATTACTGAACCTTTTGGAGCGAATTTTTGTTTGATTTTTGGTATTCTTAGCATTCTGGAGCCATTGGAATAGGTTTCAGAGCCATCAAAGGTGTCTTTCAGCCATTCTTACTTCAGAGAAGCTTGGGGAGCCATCAGGGCCTTGAGGGAAACTGAGCTGCATTGGACTACACTTCACTATTTTAGGTGAAATCAGAGTCATTCTTAGCTTGTTTCTGTGTTCTAAATTTATTTTCATAGCTGGTTTGGTATGTTTAGGCCTTTTTATCACTGTATTACCAATTTGAGCATCATAATATATCAAGGACATGCCCATTGGGAGCCTTGGACCCGGCAGATGTAGCCCAAGAGGGGTGAACTGCCTCATCATGTTGCTATGTGTTTATGGTGAAGTTATTCTGCTATGTTATTCAGATTAAAGTTGTTAAATAGTAAATTAAAACAACACTCCATCACACCAAAGTTCATAAACAGTTATCAAAAACACTTTGTTTCACTTGCAAGACTATCCAAACACTTTGCACACTTAATTTAGTGGAAATGAATACTTTGAACAGCAAAACAAATACTTTCATTTTCTGATCAATTGGTATCAGAGCTCAGGATTAGAGCCTTAGAAGCTAGATTTTTTACTCAGCATTTGTTTTGTGCAAATATTAAGTCATTTGTTTACAAGTTTTGATGCTTACTAGGCTAAAACTCAAGAGAGGTGAAGGAAACTTGGTTAGTACACAAACTAATCCACAACCAAGAAGGGTCAGAGAACCACCTCCAAGAGCCTTAGAAGTAGCTTCAAGCATGTCTTCAAGAGAAGGAGAAGCTCCTGAAGAGATGGATCCCAAGGAAGAAGAACGGGTATTCTGGAAAGCTTTCTTGGAGATGCCTGAAATGGTAAGGATCCTCTATCAAGAAAGAAATGATAGGATTGCTGGAGAAGGGTCTAAAAACCATAAAGAAGGAGAGGTTTCCTCAAGAGGAAAGAAGAGTAATGATCAGTCAAAGAAAGGACATGGAGGAAATGGTGATCCACCATCTCCATCTTCATCCTCTTCCTCTACATCGTCTTCCTCGACTTCGGTAAATCAGTCACATAAGTCTAAAACCACTAGTAAAAATCATTTTTTAAAGCTTGATGTCAAATTTGAATTGCCTATGTTTAACGGTGAAGTCAATGTAGAGAAACTAGACAATTGGATCAGACAATTGGAAATTTATTTAAGGATTCAAAACCTTCATGATGACGACACCAAGATACAACTAGCCTCGCTAAGGATGGATGGAGCAGCATTGGTATGATGGGAAGCCAAGACCAAGGATGAAATCAAGAAACATGGTAAGATTACTTTATCATGGACTGAATTTATTACTGCAATCAAGAAGCAATTTTATCCTTAATCTCATCTACAAAAGGCTATAATGAATTGGAAAAACTTTAGACAGCTTAAGGGACAGAATGTGCAAGACTATACCCAGGAATTTAGGAGAAAAGCACTCTTATTAGGGGTAGACTTACAAAGTCAAGATACTTTGCTGAAATATATAGGTGGTTTGCACAGTTACCTTAAACATATTATTCTTATGTTTAATCCTACTAGTTTAGACGAAGTTTGTGCACAAGCTACGCATTTAGAGGCTAGAGGGAAAAACACTTTTGATGAGGGTAGAAACAAGCCTTTCAAAGGGAAGAATAAAGATAAAACCTTTAAGGGAAAAGGAAAAAAGAATGCATCTATCAAACAAGAGGGTGAAAAAGTCATTTGTAAACATTGTTCAAGAGAGGGCCATGAAGAGAAAAACTGTTGGAAATTACAACCTGAAAAAAGAAATCAGTTTAACAAAAACAAAGGAAAGAAGAAAACTGCAGCTACTACAACTACACCTCAAAATTTAGGTGATGATTCAGGGGATGAAACCAAAATTGCAGCCATGGGTTTGAAAAGTATGAAGGGAAAGGAAACTAAAACTAAAGCAAGCACTAGTACTTCAAACTGTCATGTACAAGCTCCTAATGAGGAAGAAAGAATTGAATTGTTCCATGTGAGGGTAGTCTCAAAACATACTAAAATTGACACACTGTTTGACAGTGGGTCACAAGCAAATCTCATATCAGAAGACTTGGTCAAACAGCTAAAACTTGAGACCATTCCACATCCAAAGCCTTATCCACTTGGGTGGATATGCAAGGATGCAAACTTACAAGTCTCAAGAAAGTGCATATTGCGATTCGCCATAACTGCACACTTTATTGACACAATTGAACTTGATGTGGTGTCGCTTGATAAATTAGGAATTGTTTTGGGAAGTACTTACTTATTTGACAGGAAAGCGATATTCCATCGCCATGAAAATAAATATCATCTCTTTAAAGATGGAAAGGAGTTCATTGTCAAAGCACATCACAAGAAGACAAATATAGCGATGGTAAATGCGGGACAGGTAAAAAGGCTAGTAAATTCTAGTAAGAGTTTTGTACTTCTTATGGTTAAGCCCAAGGTTGATATGAATCATGAGTCATTTGAAAATTGTGATTCCAAGCTTAAATCAGATTTATATGATGTAGTTGATGCACATCATGAGATGTTTCAGGAACCGACAGATTTACCTCCTAAAAGGGAGATTCAGCATGAAATCCATTTACATCAAGATTGTCCTCTTCCTAACATCGGCATGTACCACATGTCTATCATGGAGAATGCTAAAATAAAGAGGCAAATTAAATACTTGTTGGACAAAGGATTCATAAGACCAATCAATTCACCATGTGGGTCATCGATAGTGTTGATTCCAAAGAAAGATGGAACTTGGCGCATGTGTGTGAACTTCAGGGCATTGAACAAGATAATGGTAAAGAATCGTTACCCACTTCCAAGGATAGATGATTTGTTAGATCAGCTGAAAGATGCTAAATATTTCACTAAGTTAGACTTACGTAGTGGTTATCATCAAGTTAGAATTGCAGAAAGTGACATTTGGAAGACAGCATTTAAAACCAAACAGGGACTCTTTGAGTGGCTTGTTATGTCGTTTGGTTTATGCAATGCACCTGCAACTTTCATGTGGGTAATGGATGATGTCTTACATCCTTTTCTTGATGATTTCGTTATTGTCTACTTAGATGACATCTTAATTTTCAGCAAGACTAGAGAAGAGCATGTCATGCATGTTAAGAAAGTACTTGATGTTTTGAAGAAAAATCAGTTATTTCTTAAAATGTCAAAGTGTGAATTTGGAAAGACTTCTTTGGTTTATTTGGGACACATAGTAGGAAGAGGCGCTTTGAGAATTGATCCTTCCAAAGTAGAAGCCATTGTGAATTGGCCTACTCCCAAATCCATTACAGAGGTAAGAAATTTTTTGGGTGCAGCTTAGTATTGGAGGAAGTTTATTTCTAACTTCTCTGCCATAGCAGCTCCTATGCATGCAGTGACTAGTGTGAAGTGTGCTTTCCAATGGGGGAGAAAGCAACATAAAGCTTTTGAGTCTTTGAAAGAGGAGATAAGTTCAGCTCCAATCCTTACATTACTGGACTTGAGACATCCATTTGAGATTCAGACAGATGCTAGTGATTACGCCATGGGTGAAGTTCTCTTACAACATGGTAAGCTTGTTGCATTTCATTCTGAGACATTTAATGGTGTTGTTGTGAATTATCCTACATATGATAAAGAGTTGTATGCGTTGGTACAAAGTGTCAAAAAATGGAAACACTATTTGATGGGCAAAGAAACAATTGTTCATACCGACCATCAGCCTTTACAGTATTTGCAATCGCAAAGTAAATTGCAGCAGTCACGACATTTCAGATGGATGGGCTTCCTACAACAATTTCACTTGGTAATAAGGTACAAGAAAGGTATTTACAATAAGGTTGCTGATATGCTTTCAAGGCCTATTATTAGTGCTAGTACTTTACTTAAGAATGATTCTATTGTACATGAGAGCTACATAGAACAATATGCATCAGATGTTGATTTTAAGGATGTGTATGCTAACTTGAGTGAAGGGAATCATGTTGAGGAGAATGATTATCATTTGCATAATAATTTGCTGTTTCATATGGGAAAGTTATGTATACCACAGGGGGAGAGACTAAGCATCATGAGAGAAGCTCATTCTTCTCTCATAGCTGGACATTTTGGGGTAAGCAAAACGGTGGCACATTTACAGAGGTATTGTTATTGGCCTCGCATGGTAGATAATGTTTCACGTTTCATTAGAGGTTGTTCATTATGTGCTACAAGAAAGCCTAGCAATAGGAAGCTTGGTTTATATACGCCATTGTCGGTACCTTCTAGACCATGGGAAAGTGTTTCTATGGATTTTGTTGGAGGGCTACCATTATCTAGAAAGCAGCATGATTATCTTTATGTAGTAGTTGATCGTTTCAGCAAGATGTGTATTCTTATGCCATGTAAGAAATTTATAACTGTTGAACAAACTGTTGGTTTATATTTTCAACATGTATGGGTTCCTACTTCTATTGTTAGTGACAGGGATTCAAGATTTGTGGGGAATTTTTGGTCCAATTTATGGAAGATGATGGACACCAAGTTGAAGAAGAGTATTGCTTTCCATCTGCAAACAGATGGCCAAACAGAGGTAGTGAACAGAACCATTGTACATCTTTTGAGAGGTTATTGCAGCAAGCATCCCAAGCTTTGGGATGAGCATTTGCATTACATTCAACATGCTTACAACTGGGCCAAGCACTCTTCTACAAATACTTCACCTTTTGAAGCTTGTTTTGGGTATTTGCCTAAGTCACCTTTAGATTTTATTCTTGAGAAATATGTGGCCATTGATGGTCATAGTGACATTGAAAAAGCTCGCATATTCATTGAAAGAATTCAGCTCATACATCAGCAAGTTCAAGAACAGCTTGAAAAAAGTCAAGGCAAGTACAAGGAGAGGCATGATAAGCACAAAATTGATCATAAGTTTCAAGAAGGGGATGAGGTATGGTTGCATATTAGTAAGGAAAGAATGCAAGGAGAAGGTAAAAAGTTGAAGCCTATTCATTATGGTCCATTCAAGATCCTTAAAAAAGTTGGAAATAATGCTTTTCAATTAGATTTTCCTTCATACATGCAAATGTATTCCATTGTGAATGTGGAAAATTTACGTTTGTATGAACCTCCTTTAATTGTTGATTATGAAAGTGACATTCAGCTGCCATCCATAGAGGATTTCTCGCTAGAATTTTTGGATTAATTGAAAGAGGACGCTATCCTTGACAGAAGGACACACACTTCAAGGAGGGGAAATGTTGATTATGTTCGGGTTGGTCTTAAAGGTAGCAAACCGAGTAAGGAAAAGTGGATTGAGGTGGAAAAGGTGAGGGACCTATACCTTCATCTTCTTAATAGGTAATTGAAGGCTTTTGGGGTCCAAAAGCTTCCCAATGGGGAGGTGTGATCAGGTGATCGTGTCCTAAGTGAAGAAAATGCTCAAAATTGGAACTACTCATAATTGGTTGAAACCAGAATGGTAGGATAGGCTTCATCGATGCGATCATGTAGCCATGAACGACACTCAAATCTGACACTGTATGTGAAAGTTATTCAAGTTTGAAAATTCACAGTTTCATGCAAAAAACCAGTTTGATGAGGGTTGACTTTGATTAAAAAAATATTAAAAAAATAATATTCCACAAAATATTCTAGGAATATTCCATAGAACAGTCCATGGAATATTCCTTCAGCAACATATCACAACTTGACACTGGGCAGTTTTCTGCGTACTGAGGAGTTTTAAGGACTCGTTTGTTTTAAATAATCAATATCCGCTATGTGGCAGTCTTATCGCCACGTGGCCCCAGGACTGAATATTTTGGAGTGGTAAAAATATTGTGAGTTGACAAGATTCGACCGCGAGTCGAGCGGGTGGCAGCCCAAGGCCTTACCGCCCGGGCTCATGGTGGTTCTTAACCACTATGGGTCATTGCATATATTTAAAGTTTAATTAACATATGGTTGGGGCGGAAAGGGGGCCAGCCTCCTATACACGAAACCAAGCGCTCAGAACCCTAGGCTACAAGACCATCGACGGTTGCATTAAACTTGCGGTCAAGTGGATAGGGTCACATGTTCTCCGACGGAGGTTACGTAAACTGTTTAATACCACGGTTATGAAACCGTTGGGGAAACGGTTAAGTCCGACGGGTTCGGATGGTGCATGTAACTGCCAACCCATAAACATTTATTGCCTATTAAACCACGCAGCTAAACTAGAGTGAAGCCCCTAATTCCGGCGGTAGTTGCTAGTTTGGTGGAGCTAACTGCAGTTACTCCAAAGTTAGTGGAGTTTTTTTAGGCCAGATTGGACAAAACTTCTGTTGGTCATAACTTTTACATTACTGAACCTTTTGGAGCGAATTTTTGTTTGATTTTTGGTATTCTTAGCATTCTGGAGCCATTGGAATAGGTTTCAGAGCCATCAAAGGTGTCTTTCAGCCATTCTTACTTCAGAGAAGCTTGGGGAGCCATCAGGACTTTGAGGGAAACGGAGCTGCATTGGACTACACTTCACTGTTTTAGGTGAAATCAGAGTCATTTTTAGCTTCTTTCTATGTTCTGAATTCATTTTCACAGCTGGTTTGATTTGTTTAGGCCTTTTTCTCACTGAATTACCAGTTTGAGCATCATAATATATCAAGGACATGCCCATTGGGAGCCTTGGACCCGGCAGATGTAGCCCAGGAGGGGTGAACTTCCTCATCATGTTGTTGTGTGTTTATGGTGAATTTCTTCTATTGTGTTATTCAGATTAAAGTTGTTAAACAATAAATTAAAACAACACTCCCTCACACTAAAATTCATAAACAGTTATCAAAAACACTTTGTTTCACTTGCAAGACTATCCAAACACTTTGCACACTTAATTTAATGGAAATGAATACTTTGAACATAAAAACAAATATTTCATTTTTAGATCAACTTGATAGATATAAGAGAGAATGTATTACTTAAAGTAAAAAATAAACCCTTAAACTTCAAAAATATCAAGTGCATTACAAACAATAATAGACATAAGAATGTAGAAAGAACTATTAATGTAGTTAATATCATAAATTACTCCTATATAAGGAATCACTCATTTCATGCTTATGATAGGAATAAACATCCAACATATCTTCAATACAATGATAGTCATGTGTATCTACACTCTCTCATTTGTGTTCATAGGGGTTGTTGTACCCTAGAGACAACCTCTGGCTGCGGGAGGTTAGGGCACAAGACATTCACAAAGTAGTTAAAGACTATATAAAATGGTTGCCAAGAGACATAACACCCTTGAGTGTAATGCCAACTTAATCTTGGGGATGAACTCATTCAACCAAATTTTCCTTCACTTAAGTGATTACATACATTGAAATATGTTGGGTGGAAAGAGGAATTGAAAAGAGTTAGTGTTTTATAACTTGGGCTTTCGAGAATCCAAGGTTTAAACCCTTTAAAAAAATGAATGATATAAGGAGAGAATGAAGATGTTGAAACAATGAAAAGCCCTTTAAGGCTTATTTAAATAAAATCACAAGTATTTTCCATAACTTTTTAAAAAAACATAAATAAATTATAAATTTGCATTTCATTAAAGAAAGCCTGCTACAATCATACACTAGCTTCATAAGAAAAAAACAGAGATGAATATTCACATAAGAAGTAAACACACATGTTATAATTCATCACAAGATCTGGAATCAATCTGGTTTTACTTTACTTTATTGATCTCCAAGGAAACCTCCGCATTACATAGTTAATCAAAATTTACCTCCGCATTACATAGTTAATCAAAATTTAGAGTCTCTGAACCCCTACCAAATGTTCATCTCAAACTTTTATTCCCTCCTAATGCTAATTTCCAAATCATAATAACATAAAAGTGATTTGCGTTTGGTTACATAACTGTTTTACTAAAAAAAAAGGTTCATAATAAAATTAGAATGTTTAAATGAATTTAATATCATATATATAATAATAATATGTACAATAATAACTCATTCCAATAAAATGTCATGTGCTTAAGACTTTATAATATAAACCTCGGCCCCTTTTATAATTTTATAATGCAGTTTTCAAATTACATTTCGGTTTTTGAACCTTAAATGAAAATATATAAGCAATATTAGAAGTAGGGTAGAGGTTGTGCGGGCCCCCAGTTATCATCACGCACACGTCAGAAACCATGAGCAGTTTCGTGAAAACCGAAAACCACTTTGTGACGGGTGCCTCTGGCGGTTTCTGGAATGATGGAGGCACTTGTCGTATTCAACCCTAATCGTAGATTTTCCGATGGGCGGTTTGACCAAACTGCTTTGCGATAGGTAACACTTCCATAACCTTTGAAAAGTGTGACCAGTCACTTTATATCGGTCCATAAAGAAAAATGCACATTTGGAATGTCAACTCCCTCAAAATTTTTCTTCATTTCTAATACAAGCTCCGATCTTCGACTCGATTCGGTTTCTCATCCATATTCTGATGGTTTATGGTGTGTTGAGATATAATTCCATTTTCGTTGATTTTAGAACCAAAATAACACAAAATATAACACAAAATATGATTTTGGAAATTTTTTCAAGAGAAAATTTAATTGGAAGGTGATGTTGCTCTTCTCTCTCTTTTTATAAATTGAAATGGTGCAAATACAAGAAGTGAGACATGTGGCCTGTAGGATGCTACATAACACAAATTCTCTCGGATCTTACCTCTCTATATCCATTTTCATCTAATCTTCTCAATTATGGAGAAAAAATCACTATAATAGAATTAAACCCCTTTTCCTCATAGTGGCTTAGCTATAACACAACCCGATAGCTATCTAGGGATTAAATTTGACCCATTCAACCCCCATTATGAGTTACAAATCAAATATTTTAGAGTATTCTTAATCATTGTCACATGGATATCCCATTTTTCATAAGTAATGGGGTTGACATGGCATTCTCTAGAATCAAGGTGGTCAATAAAGAAAGGTCAACTTTTGGGTGACATAACTTTTGCATACATACTCTATTTTAGGTCTTTGTAATGTCATTGCAAAGGAATGTGAGTGTCGAAAAACACTAGGGGTTTTTTCACAACTGAGATTTTTCAGAGCCATGAAAAATTTAGGAAATTCCTCTAGAAGGTTTAAAACTCCAATTCGCCAAACTAGGACCCACCAATAAAAATGGTACTGTAAGTTGATTTCTCCCATTCAATTCCACACTAAAAGTATCATTATGGATGCCAAATATTATAATGATGTATAAACATCAACTTAGCTCATTTTTGAGAGGAAAATATGCAAGGTATTTTCATACACATCTTTTTTCTATTTTCACACCCTCGTATGAAATATTTCATCCTATCAAAACAAATTGCCTTATACTAAGTATCCATATTATTGTGTTCATATACTCAAGGATCTTATTTTAGTAATTCACTTTGACTAGGAAAATTATTTTATAAAAAAATAATTTAGCACTTTCAATTGAAATACACACACCCATTGCAAGTTCAAAACCATGAGAGACCCTTTGGCACCCAAAAATTTTGAATTCCTACTTGGTATTCATGAATCTTGGGTATATTTCTTGGTCTTGTTCTTTTGAAAACTCAGTATCCCCCTCTACATTATCCATTGAACATGGAAAAATTTACTTGGCTTAGACCTACTAGAATCATCCTTATTAGGTTTAGTCACTTATAACCATACTTTTAGAATATCTTCCTCCTCTAAAAATGATTCCAATCAATAAATATCAACAATAAGTGCACCATCACTACCACATCTACTTTATCATGGCTTCATTGAATCTTCCAAATTTGACAAGTTACCAATGACCTTATTTTTCACAATCCAACTTGGATACCCATGCTAACCAAGCTACCCTTTTACATTCCTAAATTTGAGGGAAAGGTAGGTGAAGGCCTGACAAATCGTGTTATGACCTTTCATATTTAGTGCTCATCTAACAACATCACTAACACAATGTTCAAGTTAAGGATATTTTAGAGATAGGTGGTTCCCATGCAAATTTTGCATCATTAGTAAACACATCCTTAACCTTTACCCAACTATGATTTCATCATGATATTGGTTTGGAAATTCTCACAAAATCCAAGTAGATCACCCCCATGCACATTGTGGATCACATCCATGAGTGTTAGTGTTGACATAGTTTATGTAAGATCACTCTTCCTAGATTGGTGATTAAAGTCCCTCTTTTGTCTAATTACAAAGGATGTTACCACCACCATGCCCAAAACTAAGGAAGAATCCATAATCAAATCCCAACACTTTGATCTATTATATTCCAAATATGGCTATCTCTATAATGTACTGCTAGATGACCCTCATCCTTAGCCATTTGGGAAAGAGAAACTTGGGACCTTACACTCCATATATGGATTGATAGGGTCCATAATTGATTTGGATTTTATAGTGAATGAAATGAAAGGAAATGAAACACACACCTAGAGAAATATGATAGAGAGCACAATAGTATAGTGAAAATCCAGCTTCTATTAGAAATAAAACAACAAAATATTGTAGAACACAAAATGGTTAGAATGGTGATAGTTATCTATGAAGAGAGAGAGAGAGAGAGAGAGAGAGAGAGAGAGAGAGAGGCTACACATATTTTCAAAATATATCACAAGTGGCTAAAATAATGGCCTTTCAACATAAAGAAAATACCCTATAGCTCCAAACCCCAACCCTAGAAGATGAAGTGCTAAAATATTTATTGGTCTCGAGGTGGTTCGTTGGTACATGAAATTCCTATGGGCATAAAATTTTCATATAATATATATTTGGGGCACAAAGGAGCATGTTTGAAAGATCCATACGAGGTTTACAACTTACCATGGCCAAAATATTCCATGGAAAACCCTACCCCCGTGAATCACTAGAAAACATCATTTAGAGACTCAAAATGGCCCTAGAAGTTTGGGACCCAAAAATTCATAGAAAAAATATAGAGAAGATAGATAATCGTTGAGTCATAGAAGAGGTGAGTGTCCACCAATATCCAGCTAGATCAATAGCCCATTCCAACCTATCTTATGTCCCTCTTCCTTCATATGGTACCAAAAATTATAGTAATCATTATGGTGGAGCCCCCTCATATCATCCTACTGTTATAGCACCATACACATATGATATCATGTCACACAACCCCATCCCAAAATTTTTAGGGGGGCATAATCCAAATACATCTTAGCCATGAACCAACATTCCCCGTCCATGTATGCAAGATCCTCTATGCATGAAATGAACCCCCTTCTAGATTTCAAACTTTGATGGAGGTGTTTTCAATTCATACAAATAGTATAGGAACCCACCACAAAGTAACCACATTACCCATTTCTAGTCCCCCATAAGCTAGTGCTATGTGACTATACACTCAGTAACATGTCAGTGTCAAAATTTTCAACCTTTTCCAGCTTAGTATATTCAAGCATATTAAAAAATGAACCTAGTTAGCCATAACACACATCAAAAAAATCGAAAGAAGAAGGGAAAAACAAGCAAAAGAGAAACCTGCAACGGGGGATAATCACCCAAACCAAAAGGCTAATGCTAAAGGAGATTTTAATGTTGTAAACTAGAATTAGAATGTTGATAACAATAATAATAAACAATAGAGATGGGGAAGAATAATAATGTTTGCTCTAACTTCCCTTGCATGTTATGTGGCTAGTACGAACACTACACTCACCATTTCCCCCAACTTACATATTTCAAATGGATGAAGTAATCAATTTCCAACCAAGGTCCCCCCACCCCTCAAGGCATGACACCATCCCTGAAGAATTTCCCCTAACCACTGCAACCAATAGTGTTACACAACCCCTGCCCTCAACAAGGATTTGTAGCTACTAATAGGAAACTAGATCCTTAGCCCAATCATCTATTTAGTTCCTGCCCCTAAGTCAAGCTTAATTTGGAGATCCAAATTTTTGGAATTACTTCAAGTGCTTAAAATATATTCATTTGAAAACTTGCAAATATCAATATGGTTTGCCTCTAGAATTTCCCTTGACCATGTCATATGCCTCCTAATTGTTGGCTAGCACACCTTTGATGATCCCATATCCTAGTGGTCACCCTTCTCCTAAAGTACCAAAGGAACCTCTATGGCACCCTACACATAACCTCATGCAAGGACCACTTGCAACTATAGCATCATCGATGATTTAGCTTAGTATCCTAAGGCCATGTATCCACTTGAGGTCTTGAAAAATTTTCATTCCCAAAGGAAATCTTTGTTGTCAGCATTGGGGAAATATGACCCTTCTAATTCTTTCCTAATCACATTCGATTTGTAAAACTCATAACCTAGTATCACATCCTTGGCCACTTTCCAATTCCTGGTGATTGGTGAGCCCTGGTATTGCACCAAGGGTTCTGCAACTCCTAGGGGCTGCCCTACTTTACTTTATCAACCCTGGGTTTGTACAAAATTGGAGTTGACAATGCTATATACACAACAAATGCATTCTACTCATGTCATCCTCTTCCGCTCTACGAAAGGGTGCTACTGCTAGGGTTTCTCAGTGAAGTCTGTCACACTTTAATGAAACTAAAATAACTTGCAGAAAGGAAATGACAGAAAGGAAACTAAACTAATTTGCTAAAAAGAAATGATAGGAAAAGAAACTAAACTAAATTTCTAAAAGGGAATGACATAAAGGAAACTAATTTAAATTGTTGACAAGAAATGACAAAAAAGGGAAACTAATTCTAACCACACTTAATTGGCCAAACAACTAAACACACTCTACTTATCCTATGATATTTTTACCATGCTATCATGCTTCTAACCATGAAAATATTCATGATCTAACTAAACTTTAAAAAATGTTGCTTGCATTTTGGAGGAAAAAGGGCTAAAGGGGGTAATGGATGGATTAAACACGCGTGACAAGGCTTAGAGGTGTGGAAAGAGGGTTTTGGGCTTTATTAAAGCTTATAATATCGCAAATATGCTTTGGAGTGGGAGGCTTTGAAAAGCGTGATGGAAGAATGCGATGGAGGGACAGAAATGTGATATGCGATATGTGAAATCGCAATCGCAATATCGCAAATCAATTGGAGTGGTGGAAGTGTTGTTTGGGAGCGAAATGCAAAGTGCGAGGTGCGATGGGTGACGAGAGTGAGATATGCTATGGGTGACGTGGTAGGAGTACCAGTGGTAGAGTGCGATAACAATATCACAATTGGAAAAAAGGAGCAGTAAGTATTAACGAGGTATAGAGTGTTGCGAATTGCGATAAGTGAAAGGAAAATGCGATAAGTTCAAAGGTAAAGAAAAGGGTTAGGGTTCCAATGTTTTTTTTTAATAATAGGCGACAAAGGTAAGGTGCGAAGGGATATCACAATCAAGGTCTAGAAGTGGAATGTATAACAGGAACCAAATGGAAATGCGAATTGCCATTTGTGGTAAGTCTTAAAGGAAAAAAAGAAGAAGGGAAGGTCAGTTTCCAATGGTTTTTAGAATATTTTCGTAATGATCGATAAGGTGAAAGGGAAAATCATAAAAATTTTGAAGAACGGAAAAGGAAGGGGAGAAGAGATCCTGTGAGATGGGAAGTGCGATAAGTGGGAGTTTCGAGGAGAAAGGCGGAGGTCAGACTTTTAATTAGTTTTTGTGAATAAAAAGGGTGCGACAACTATTTAAGGAGAGAAGAAGGAGGGAAATGGAGGCGTAACAATGATTTTCAGAAGTGTGACACAGAGATGGAGGGTAAAGTGGGACGACTTGATGGGATTTTAGTGTTGCTACTTCTTCCTGCAAACACACCTGCAAATTCATGCACAGAAAACAAACAAAAATGCATGATAAAAACAGTGAAAGAGAGACTCGGACTTGGTAATGCAATTTCTTCCCTAAACTCAAACATAAAGCAATTTTTGGCCCGTGGGAAGGTCTACCCTACTCAAACTCTATTGACAGAGATGAGAGGGGGAGGCTTGACCACAAATGTTTGAGTTTATCAAATATCCTACAATGCAAATAAGCAGATTAAATCTACAACAATAATGAAAATATCAGAAATAAAACTAGCTAAATGACAGAAAGGAAAGAATGAAAACAACCAAGAAGCTGAGGCACATGGTTTGGGCCCTAACCCATGAGCGCAGCTCTTTGGAACTAAATCGGTAAAATGGAGTCTGTTTGCTCATTTCAGGAAGAGAATAGCCTCATTACATTTCTGAAAGTTTAATCACTGAGTACAATAATAAAAAGCTTAATAGCTTGCAACAAAATTTCTGAATGGAATTGAATGACATGGGATGGAATGGAATGAAAATGGAATGGAATGGACTGGCATCGAATGGGTCGAAATGGACCAGAATCAACCCTAATTAGGTCTTGATCAACTTTATTTATCCTAAAGGGTAGTTACCAACAACTCCCTAGAAAATAGTGATTATATTCCACTTTGACTCCAAGTAAACCATAGATTGAATGCACTTTGGTCTTCGAGTTTATTGGCTGCCTTTGATAGTTAAGGAGTGTGGACAACCCCCTTGAATCTCTCCAAAATTTCTCCATAATTTCTTGACATTGTGCTCATTTATTCTTCAATCTTGATCTTCCAGTGGCAGGGAGCAAGTCCCTAAATTATCTCCTTCTCCAAATTTGCATAATATACCCAATATTCTCACAATATTCTACAAAAATAGTCAATATTAGGCACAAATATACAATTACCTTTAAACCTTCCTAAGAACATATTAAAGCATAAGAAAAAATTATTAAGTGAAGAAGGAGAGATTTAATATATCTTTTCATGTGCATAAGGAAGGTAGATGGGCCTAAGGAAGGTTAGATGGACCTTAATTTATGTCTAATTTAGAGGCCCATCATCACCCCCCTACTGAAACTGTTTATCATCCTCTAAGCAACTTGTTCATCCTCCTTGCCTTATGGTTCTTTTTGCATGTTGGCTTATTTCGTTTTCTGTTCATTGGCCCATATGCTGCTCCCCCTGCTAATATTTTTGCTACACCTCTGTCTACAATTCTTCTTGTAGGTGCTGCATGGAGGTCCTCAGATGCCTTAAGAAAATTTATTTCACATGTCAAGAGGTGGTGGGTCCACCTTTTATTTTATTTTTTCTATTTTTCCTCTTTTTCTTCTCTCCCTCTCTCTCTTTTTATTTTTATTTTTATTGCATGCAAAATAAACTCAGTGTTCTTTTTCTGTTAACTGAGTTCACCCTTGGTTACCCCTTGGCACTCCTTGTCTTCCATTACAATGAAATTCTTACTACCCACTTTCTCAAGTCCTTTTTACTTTTGTCTTGTTCCTCTTCTTGGTGGAAAAAGTGAGGCTAGTCACTAGATAAGGCTGAGGTTGCTCTGCTACTGATTTTGGCTATATAAAAAAGTTTTCCTTCTCACACTTTTTAATGTTTTCTTAAGCTAAAATATATTCGAAGAAAGGGTTATATGATTGCATACCTGAGCCTTACCATTGATTTGTTTTTGCAGGTGATATTGAAGCTGCTGCTAAAGCTGCCTTCAGTGGTTCTGAAGCTACATGTGCTAATTTGCTTGAGGTCCTTTTGGAGCTTCTGAGATCATGAGGATGAAGTTAAAGTTTGACCACCTTTGACTAGGGTGTTGACCAAATTTTCTTTTTGTGCCAACTTGTTGTTTTTCTACTTGCAAAGGTTGGAGAGAACCTGCATTTATTAGAGAGATACATGAAGAAATGCACTTTTTTTTAAGGCCTACTAGCTGCCTCATTGAGGTTTTCCATTAGTAGGTCTGCCTAGGCGCCTCAAAGGAGGTTTTCACTTAGGATCTTGTTTTTTCTCTTTTTTATTTTCAACCCAATGACCGCATCATGGAGGTTTTCAATCAGTGAGCCAATCTCAGATGCCTCAAAAGAGGTTTTCACTTGAGATTTTATTCTTTCCCTTTTATTTTTTTCTTTTTTTTTCACTTTCCTACTCTACTTGAAAAAAACAAAACCTTTTTCAAGTATATGAATACTTCCAATGGAGCCATGTACACATTAAGGTGACAGATAAAATCATGTGCACACTTGGAATACATGCTTTGACATGTACCTGAATATGAGAGATGAATTGCTTTGATTGGGATTGTATCAAGTACTATTGGAGAAGAGCGTGTTGTTGCAACTTAATGACTATTTAGAACCATATTTCAATATAGTTGTGATGCCCCTAGTCCACTTGTTGAGTTGGATCACCTTCGATGTCCTCCTCTATTATCACATTCAAATATTCTTCTTTTTGTTGATTGTTCTCTTGAACACATGGAGGAAATGCTGGTAAACATGAGGAAACTTTCTCAACATCTAATTGTGATGTCGACTCTTCATCAAGTGCAACCCTTGATCTTTTAATCTCCTCATTTGGATCTTCTTATTCTTGAAGTTTCCCTTCAATGACACTAAGAAAATCTCCTCTTTGCAATACCTTTCTTGAACTAAGACAAATACCATCTAGATCAAGAGGAGATGTTTGCAAGTGTTGTACCTCAACAATATTGTAAGTGAGCTGAGATACTTCATTGTATGGGTTTGGAAATGGTGGTACAGGTAGTTAAGTGGGGGAAGATATATGATATGGATGTGGTTGAGGCTATGGTTTTGGTGGAGGTGGATGGTAGGGATAGCATGGAGTTGGGTATGGAGGATATGGAGGGAAATATTGAGGATATTGTGGATTTTCCCAATAAGGTCCTTTCCAACCATGTTTCCAAGATTGGTTTTGGGGTTGAGATGGCCAAGGTTGCCAAGGAGGGAGTGTGTCCCAATTAGTTTGAGATGGATGTGAATAATCTTGACATTGTGAAGTAGGTCCTTGCATCATCTCAAGCTGACTAGGCTACTAGGGTCTCCTTGGAGGTACATAACATAACTTCTTTGGTGATTTCCTTGCTCCATTGTCTTCTTGGTAAACTTATTTAAACTTGGGGAATGATAAACAACATTTAGTAGCATATGATTTTGCATGGATAACAAAAATATCAGCATCTTCTTTTTGCTCATTTCGCATTCTTAACATTTCTACTTGTTCACTTAGATTGATAAGAATTTATATTTTAAAGTTATCAAGCAAGTTTACAAGTTCCTCTTGCCTTACCAATGTTGATGCTGATTTACTTACTCTTTCCCTTCCTCTTGATATGCACTTGCATGTTTCACAAATTTCTTCAAATGACAATTGGTATACATCTCCTTACTCATGAGATTAAGGAGATCAATCCACTCATCCCTACTTGTTCTACGTAAGAGGGTTTTTAGTGTGTCAAATCCTAGATGATGCAATTTTCACCTCTTAACATTATACATGAAACTCTCTATTAGATCCTCAAGGCTCTCATCTTCTTCTTGGTTCATTCTAAAAATTCCTTCTCTAAGATCACAATCTTTATATTTTTCTAGAAATATATTTTGCATATCATTCCATGATCTTATTGAATTAGTACCTAGACTCATGAACCATTTAAGAGCTCTATCCTTCAATATTGCAGGAAACAATCTATGTTTTTGAGTGTGTGATAAGTAGCTGTAAGACCTACATGGTATCTCAAATTCAAAGAGAAATGTTTCCGGATCCTCTGTCCTCATACCATGGAGGTTGGGAAGGAAAGAAGGAAACTAATTTAAATTGCCGAAAAGAAATGAAAAAAAGGAAATTAATTCTAACCACATCTTATTAATAAACTACTAAACACACTTGTACTTATCCAATGCGATCTATCTACCATGCTTTCATGCTTCTAACTACATCCATAGAAATAATTTAGCGTCCTAAATTGCTACAATAACATAAATTATCAACCAGGGCTAGTAAACTGATGAAGTGTTGTGCACTATATGTGCTTAAGTGACCTCTTCCTTACTTCGTTGTATGTGTTTTTCTTATTGTTTTTATTTTAATGCAATGAGGATCTTCTATCAAACTTAAAAATGAAATGAAATGACAGAGCTGAACTAAATGTAATCTACCTCCGGAGTGCTCTAACTAAATTAACATGCAACTAGTCTATGGAATTCTACAACCCATCTTGTTCATGATGAATGATATTTTGGAAGAGTTTGTAAAACAGTCCTAGCTGTATTATCCAACGCAATTGAACATAAACGTAAAATTGAAAGCAAATACAATTAAAATCTAAGACACAACAACTATTTCTTACTCATTATTATGATATTTTTGAAGAGCTTTGTAAGAGTAAGAATGGATATGCCACTTAGTGTAAACAAGCAACTAAAACCTACAATACCACAGTTATGCCTTATTCATCATAATGATATTTTGGAAGAGTTTATTAGAGTAAGTCTAACTGTGATAATTAACGAAAGAAATACAATTAAAATCTAAGACACCACAGCTATTTCTCACTCATTGTTATGATATTTTGGAAGAGCTTTGTAAGAGTAAGAATGGCTATGCCACTTAGTGTAAACAAGCAAATAAAACCTACAATACCACAGTTATGCCTTATTCATCATAATGATATTTTGGAAGAGTTTATTAGAGTAAGTCTAACTGTGATAATTAACGAAAGGAATTGCAACTAAAAATGTTAATTAACTCAACATAATACAACCAAATATTTTTCATCTAATAATGATATGTTGGAAGAGATTTTTAAGAAAAAGAATGGTTGTAAGATAATGAGGATCTTTTAATCTAAAAAAAAACTAAAGTGCTGGTAACTCAAGATGTCACAATTAAATCCATTTCATGAATAAAGATATGTTGGAAGAGCTTTTAAGAAAGGATTAACTATAACATCATGAGGATCTGTTAGCTAAACAAATAATGCAAGACATGAATTAAAAGCTAACAACACATAATTAAAAGCTACTTATCTAGAAAGCATGTAGAAGCCTCCTTGGATAGCAGGGGCCCTCTGCTACCAATTTGGTGAAATCCTTCAGCTCCTTAAAGTTGTAATCAAAACAACATCAAAGAACTGAATTTCTCTATTCAAAAACTCATAAATCTACATCCCATTCCATCTTAAGCTTTGTTACAAAAGACTCTCTCTAATCCTTTCTCTTCTTCTCCTAATTTTTCATTACTTTTTCATTACCCATGATAGGAGAAAGCTTCTCCTATTTATACAAAATATGAGAAGTTATCTCATTAATGGGAGTCCATGAATCTCTCCCTCCAACTCTAGAGTTACAATCAAAATAGGAAATGATAAGACACATGTCTTTCTAGAGTTTTAACACAACTAAGAAATGAGACACATATCCTCTTAGAGTTTCAATACAACAAGGAAATGAGACACATGTTCTCATGATCCCATGATCTTCTCCAACCAAATTCGAATTTGGCCTTAGAGTGCCACATAAGGGTCTTCTAGAAGTCTCCTTTTGACCTACACATGTCACAAAACTCATAACACATATATAGATATATGAAACTATGTTAATTTTCTAGTTTCTAATCATTAATTCACTTTAAATACATAAAATAAATAACTTTGGAAAACAAGGATCCTAACCCATATATTTATGAAAATGGTTACTTGATGTAGGGTTTTAGGTCAGATGGCTATGAAATAAGAGCTAAATGATTATGACATAATGGAAATATGTATGAATATGGAAAACACTTTTGAGACTCAACAAAGAATTATTCATGATCTAACTAAAATTTAAAACAAGCCGTTTATTGGAGGAAAAGGCTAAAGAGGCTAATGGAGGACTTAAACACGCGTGGACAAGGCTTAGAGGTGTGGATAGAGGGTTTTGACCTTATTAAAGATTATAATATCAAAAATATGCTTTTGAGTGAGTGATTTGAAATAGTGTGATGGTGGAAATGCGATGGGAGGACGGAAATGCAATATGCGAAATTGAAACGCAATATCACAAATCAATCAGAGTGGAAGAAGTTCCATTCAGGAGAAAAATGTGAAGTGCGAGGTGCGATGGGTGATGGGAGTGAGATATGCGATGGGTGACATGGTAAGAGGACCAGTGGAAGAGTGTGCTAACAATATCACAATTGGAAAAAAGGAGCGGTAAGTATTAACGAGGCGGTGAGTGTTGTGAATTGCGATAAGCGAAAGGGAAATGCGATAAGTTCAAAGGTAAAGAGAAGGGTTGGTGTTCCAATGTTTTTTTTTAATAATAAGTGGCAAAGTTAATGTGCGAAGGGATATCGCAGTCGAGATCTGGAAGCGGAACGTATAACGGGAACCAAATGGAAATGCGAATTTTGATTTGTGGTAAGTCTTAAAGGAAAGGGAAGGTCGATTTCCAATAGTTTTTTGAATATTTTCATAATAATCGGTAAAGGTAAGGTGAAAGGGAAAATCGTAAAAACGGTAAAGGATGGTAAAGGAAGGGGAGAAGAGATATTGTGAGATGTGAAGTGTGATAAGTGGGAGTTTCGAGGAGAAAGGCGAAGGTCAGATTTTTAATTGGTTTTTGTGAATAAAAAGGGTGCAACATATGTTTAAGGAGAGAAGGAGGGAAATGGAGGCATAACAATGATGCTCAAAAGTGTAACACAGAGATGGAGGGTGAAGCAAGATGACTTGAAGGGATTTTCTGGGACTTTTGCTACTTCTTCCTGCAAACACACCTGCAGATTCATGCACGGAAAACATACAAAAATGCGCGATAAAAACATTGAAAGAGAGACTCGGACTTGGTAATGCAATTTCTTCCCTAAAATCAAACAGAAATAATTTTTTGGCCTATGGGAAGGTTTACCCTGCTCGAACTCTACTAACATAGATGAGAAGGGGAGGCTTGTCCACAACTTTTGGAGTTTATCAAATATTCTACAACGCAGATAAGCAGATTAAATCTACAACAACAATGAAAATATCATAAATAAAACTAGCTAAATGACAGAAAGGAAAGAATGAAAACAAAAGAGAAGCTGAGGCACATGGGTTGGGCCCTAACCCACAAGTCTATCTCTCTGGAACTAAATCAGTAAAATGGAGTTTGTCTGCTCATTTCAGGAAGATAATAGCCTCGTTACATTTCTAAAAGTTTAATCACTGAGTACAATAATAAAAATATTAATAGATTGCGAAAAAAGTTATGAATGGAATCAAATGGCATGGGATGGAATGGAATGAAAATCGAATGGGAATGACGGCATCAATGGACTGAATGGACGGAATCGAATTCTAATTAGATCTTTATCAACTTTATTTATCCTAAAGGGAAGCTACCAACAACTCCTAGAAAATAGTGATTGAGTCCACTTTGACTCCAAGTAAACCATAGATTGAGTGTGTTGATATTGTAATAAGATGATGAGCTTGGTGAAAAGAGTCGCCTTCACTAAGTGGGCCCGCAGGCTATTTTTGGCGCAAAGTCTATTTTTAGACTATGTCTATTTTTATACATGTCGATCATATTCTATGAGTTGCAGGATGCTATTTGTGGATGGTTGGTCAAGTTGGAAAAATAGATGGACTTCTATTTTTAGACATATTGGGTGGAATCTATTTTTAGATTGCCAGTCTAAAAATAGATATGTCGAATATTATTAGCTCTTAATAATATTTGGACTATAAACATTATCTTATTCTCTTGGAGCACTTCAGTTAAGTGCATAGATGTGGCATAGGAGCTGACAGAAGGAATTACGCTATTCCTAAGGGTCAAGTGGAGCTATTGCATGGAGACTTTAGTTAGAACTCATGTGAGAGATTTTGGTGGAGTTGATTGAGGAAGTTAATGGAGTTGTGTTCAATTTAACTGAGTTAAACATAGTTGAGCTAGTTGTATCTAGTCTAACTGATTGATACACTAGTGAGAGTGGTGTGAATTAATTATTGATTAATTCACTAATTATTAACTCATTAATCAACTAAAGAATACATCAGTTAACTACAGTGCATGGACAGTTTCAGTGGAGACCAGTGAAGAGGTAGGTGAAAGAGCAGTGTGACTATCAGTTGTGACTATAGTGTTGCATGATTTGCAACACACAGTAGTTGGAGATGCCAATGAGGATTGCGTGAGCAAGGCTGGACCAATTCGAGTTCATTCAGAGCCATTCTTCAGCAGTGATTGCGCAGTAGAGGCAGGCTAGCAGGTGGCAGAGATTGGAGCATGAGATTTGCTAGATCGGACCTGATTAGTGTGTAGCAATTGGAGATTGTACTGAGAGCTTGTGAGGAGATTTGTATGATGATTGTTACATGATCTCTATGACATATAATATACAGATAGTTGGGGGTTTTCAGCTTTAAGCTTTCCCATAAATTACTGTGTTCATATGTGTGAATTTTTATGGTTTTAATGTGTGCATGCAATTGATTTTATTTCCGTAATTAATGATCAATGGTAGAAGAGATTTTGTATTGTGCATGAAGTCAAATAGTGTGTGATCAGGAGAATCTCGGATGTATAACATATTAGTTATATAATTTCTACATGTTATCAGAGTGATATTGATCATTGGAGCAATTGCAAAGCATTGAAGCGGTTGAGTTTTGTGCTGGTGGAATTCGAAATTGCTGCAGTGTTTTTTCTTAGTGTCGAAGTTGAGATGTCTTTCAACGGATACATTGAGAGTGCCCTTGCGGCAACTCGAATTATATTACATGGAAGGACAGATGGATGGTGGCCGGATGACAATGGGTTGAAGGAGTTCATAGATGCAGAAATCTAACCTTACTTCTTATAGCGATGTTAAGCTGTATTCTGGATGCATGGCAAAGAAGACATCAAACAGCAAAGTGTCAAGGATTCTATTGGAAGGTGTGAAGGAACACATAGTGTCCAACCTTCATGGTAAAGCTTCTCCATTCTTGATGTGGAAATCTTTGACAGATTTATTTCAAAGAAAGAGCGACCAGAGGAAGTTTGCGCTCTGGGATAAACTCAGGAACATAAAAATGGAGAAAGGCGACAGTATACCCAAGTACCTCACGAAGTTTTCCCAGTGCAGGGATGAGCTGGGAAGTGTGGGGGTTACTGTATATGATTAGGACTTGGTGAGCTTGGCTCTCCTTGGGCTTCCGAAGAGTTGGCATTCCTATCAAGACTCTGTCAATGGTCGGGAGAAATTGCCAGGATGGGAGCGACTTTGGTCGGATCTTGTGCAAGAGGAGATAAGGCGAAGTACCAGGGATGGATCTTCATCAAAGAACTCAGATGAAGAAAATTGCGCTTTGGCTTCCAAAGCAAGGAAGGGGAAGAGCAAGAAGAATTCTTCTCAATCTGGTGCGAAAGGCAAGAAGCAAGACATGTCCAAGGTGAAGTGCTTTCACTGTCACCAACACGGACATTATGCCACTAATTGTCCACCGAAGAAGAAAAATACGCAAGCTGCTAGATCTGCAGCTGCAGAGGCCTTAACCTCATAGTTTGAGCTGGATTTTTCACTGATCGCATGCTTGGTCTCAAGTGTGATGGGTTCAGTGTGGTTTCTTGACAGTGGTGCATCTTTTCACATGACAAGAGATTGAGATTTGTTTACTGATCTGGATGAGAAAGATCTTAGAGTGCACATCGAGATGGGCGATGATGGTAGATACAGTGCGACCAGTATCGGTACCATTTCCTTTGAGAGGGAGTCTAGTAAACCCTTCGTATTGAAGGAAGTGATGCATTTTCCAGGATTGAAGAAGAATCTTATCTCTGTGGCAATGTTAGAAGACAAGGGATATGATGTTGTCTTTAACGAGGGAAAGGCTTTCCTGCGCAGTAAGGCAACTGGTGAGACCCGAAGGATAGGGGTTCGAGTTAAGAACCTTTATCAATTACAGGTAGATGGTCAGGCAGCAATGGCGTGAAAAGCAAAAAGGAGTGGTGAGCTGGGATGAGGCTTATGATATGCATAGTAGGAGATTGGGCCATCTTCACCATGGTGCTTTGAAAATTTTGCAGCAGATTTCTACCAGGCTTCCCAAAGGTACACTTGCGCAGTTAGATCAGTGCAAGGGATGTACTTTGGGAAAATTTGTGAAAGCCACCTTTCACGAGAAGGATAGTCACACCACGACGATCCTTGAGAGAATTCACACAGACGTGTGTAGACCTTTCTCAGTAGCTTCGATAGCAAAGCACAGGTATTATGTGATATTTGTTGATGATTTTTCTCGTAAGTGCTAGACCTTCTTCATGCAGAAGAAGAGTGAGACATACTCAAAGTTATGTGAGTTCAAGGAACTGGTTGAGAAAGAGTTGGGGAAGTAGGTGAAGGCTCTTAGGAGCAAAAATGGTGGCGAATTAATCTCTGGTGAATTCAAGGACTTTTGCAGCGCAGAAGGAATTCAAAGAGAGCTCATAGCGCCTCATAACCCACAGTAGAATGGGGTTGCAGAGCGAAAGAAAAAAACGATCGTGGTTGCTGCACGGGCGATGTTGCATGATCAGGGCCTTCCCATACACTTGTGGGATGAGGCATGCAATAGTATGGTTTATGTGCAAAACCGTTGTCCTCATAGGATACTTGGCATGAGTACACCCGAGGAGGCGTTTTCTGGTAAGAAGCCTAATATTTCTCATTTGAGGATTTTTGGTTCACCTATTTACATTCATGTGACGAAGGATGCCAGGAAGAAGCTAGAGCCGACTGCAGAGGTTGGGATATTTGTGGGGTACACTGATACACCCCACAACTATCGTGTGTATTTTCCAGACAGTCGCAAGACTGTTGTGCGACAGGATATCAAATTTCATGAGGAGAAAGCCATGAAGTGTTCGCTTGAGAGGGAGCCACACTTGCATGCAGATGAGGAGCTATTAGTTCCTAAGGATGAGTCTCTGGATGTGGATCAGCCACAAGAGGAGGTTCATGGAGTGGAAGATACCACTCATGCAGCGCCAACCATCAGAGGGCGGAAGCGCACTACAGAAGCTGAGCGACTGGCTCAAGATGCAGAGAAGGTTGTAGGAGCACCTACATCACAGCGCAGATAGAGACAGTCACCTGACTGGTATACTGGATACATGGCTCTTATGAGTAAGTGTATCGTGACAGAGCCATCCTCTTTCGAGGAAGCTGTGGAGGACCCCGCATGGGTAGATGCCATGGTGGAAGAGTATGATTCGATTGTCAGAAACAGTGCATGGGAGATTGTCCTGCGACCGGAGGGGAAATCAGTGGTGGGTTCGCGATGGATCTACAAAGTGAAGCAGGCGGCTGACGGGAGTGTGGAGAAGTACAAGGCAAGATTTGTTGCTCGAGGCTTCTCACAGATAGAGGGGATCGATTATGAGGAGACCTTTGCACCTGTCGCAAGGTATTCTTCCATACGGACGATCCTAGCTCTCTCAGCGCAGATGGGGTGGCACATTCATCAGATGGATGTGAAGACTACGTTCCTCAACGGAGTCATTGAGGAGGAGGTGTACATAGAGCAGCCCGAAGGTTTCGAGATCTTTAGCAGCGAGTCGCATGTGTGCAGGCTCAAGAGAGCATTGTATGGGTTGAAACAAGCACCTCGTGCTTGGTACACACGGATAGACAGTTATTTCACCGGACTTGGATTCTCCAAGAGTGAGGCGGATCCTAACCTATACCAGATTGTGGTGGAGGGTAAGTTGCCGATCATTGTACTTTATGTAGATGATTTGATTTTGACAGGTGATGAGCTGTTGATACTCTCATGCAAGGAGGATCTTGCAAAAGAGTTTGAGATGAAGGACTTTGGCCTCCTTCATTATTTCCTGGGATTGGAAATTTGGCAGCGCAGTGGTGGACTGTTTGTTTCTCAGGGTAAGTATGCCCGGGAGATACTGGAGAAGTTCAACATGCATGGCTGCAAGCCTAGTTTCACGCACCTCTTCTTGGTGGTTGGAGGAAAGAGGATGCTACATCGGCAGAGGTACTGGATTCCACTGTTTATCAACAGTTGGTTGGTTTGCTCATGTATCTAGGCAATACACGCCCCGAAATATGCTACGCTATTTTACTATTGTCCCAGCCTTCAAATTTGATGGTTACGCCTACCAAGTTTTTGAAGTGTGTACATGTATTGAGATATCTCTTGAGGCACGATAGACATCGGATATGGATTATGGTACAAACAATGGACAGAGGTGAAGTCACGTGGCACTTGGATGCAAGATTGCGTGGAGATTAATGGAGCAACAGCAGCTATCTCTGGAGGTATTTTCGCATCGGGTTGACAACGCTTTCTTTATACAAACAGTAGCGCAGATTCATGGCACTTAGTTCAACAGAGAGGCCGAGTATATGGCGCGTAGTCATCGCATGTGAGGCTATATGGATGAGGAAGATTCTGGTCGGGTTGTTTGGTTCACACTTAGAGCCTACTGTGATTTATTGTGATAATCAGAGTTGCATCAAACTCTCGGTTAATCTAGTATTTCATGATAGATCTAAACACATTGACATCTGGTATCATCATATCATAGATTGTGTGTAGCGGAAGGTCATGTTACTTTCATACATTCCCACTGAGGATCAGGATGCTGATATCTTGACAAAGGCACTCACCAGGAGAAAATTCGAATACCACAGGGGCATGATAGGGGTTGCAGATAATCCTTATCTTGTTGAGAGGGAGTGTTGATATTGCAACAAGATGATGAGCTTAGTGGAAAGAAGTCGCCTTCACTAAGTGGGCCCACAGGCTATTTTTGGCGCAAGTCTATTTTTAGACTATGTCTATTTTTAGACATGTCGATCATATTCTATGAGTTGCAGGATGCTATTTGTGGATGGTTGGTCAAGTTGGAAAAATAGATGGACTTATATTTTTAGACATATTGGGAAGAATCTATTTTTAGATTGCCAGTCTAAAAATAGATATGTCGAATATTATTAGCTCTTAATAATATTTGGACTATAAATATTATCTTATTCTCTTGGAGCACTTCAGTTAAGTGCACAGATGTGGCACAGGAGCTGACAGAAGGAATTACGCTATTCCTGAGGGTTAAGTGGAGCTATTGCATGGAGACTTCAATTAGAACTCATGTGACAGAGTTTGGTGGAGTTATTGAAGTAGTTGGTGGAGTTGTGTTCAGTTTAACTGAGTTAAACATAGTTGAGCTAGTTGTATCTAGTCTAACTGATTGATACACTAGTGAGAGTGGTGTGAATTAATTATTAATTAATTCACTAATTATTGACTCATTAATCAACTAAAGAATACATCAGTTAACTACAGTGCATGGACAGTTTCAGTGGAGACCAGTGAAGAGGTAGGTGAAAGAGCAGTGTGACTATCAGTTGTGACTATAGTGTTGCATGATTTGCAACACACAGTGGTTGGAGATGCCAATGAGGATTGTGGTGAGAAAAGTGAGAAAGGCTGACCAATTCGAGAATTCAATTTCATTCGTAGCCATTCTGAACTCCAAGAACATCATGAAGAAAGGCAAAGCAAAGGGTGTGGCGTAGAGATTGGAGCATGAGATTTGCTAGATCGGACCTGATTAGTGTGTAGCAATTGGAGATTGTACTGAGAGCTTGTGAGGAGCTTTGTATGATGATTGTTACATGATCTCTATGACATCTAATATACAGATATTTGGGGCTTTTCATCTTTAAGCTTTTCCATAAAATATTGTGTTCATATGTGTGAATGTTTATGGTTTTAATGTGTGCATGCAATTGATTTTATTTCCGCAATTAATGATCAATGGTAGAAGAGATTTTGTATTGTGCATGAAGTCAAATAGTGTCTGATCAGGAGAATTTATGTATAGCATATCATTATATGAATTTCTCACAGAGTGCACTTTGGTCTTCGAGTTCTTGGCTTCCTTTGATAGTTAAGGAGGGTGGACAACCCCCTTGAATATCTCCAAGGTTTCTCCTTAATTTCTTGACATTGTGCTAAAATTTATTTTTCAATCATGATCTTCTAGTGGCAGGGAGCAAGTCCCTAAATTATCTCCTTCTCCAAATCTACATAATCTGCGCAATATTCTCACAATATTCTACAAAAATAACCAATATTAGGCGCAAGTATACAATTAGCTTTAAACCTTCCTAAGAACATATTAAAGCATAAGAAAACATTATTAAGTGTAGAAGGAGATATTTAATGTATCTTTTCATGTGCATAAGGAAGGAAGATGGGCCTAAGAAAGGTTAGATGGGCCTTAATTTATGTCTAATTTAGATGCCCATCAGTGATAATAAGGAATATCACCATTCACCAATGCATTATGGATGAGGGATAATCTAATTTCAATAAATCCAATAATGTATGATAGAAGTTAGTCTCTCCTAAGTTTACTACCTCTGCTAGCACCATTTGGGAATATGATGGACATCAATCTCAACATGAGGACCTTTACCAAATTTTTGTCCCCATTTAGCTTATGAAAACATCTACCTTGATCAATATTGAGGTCCTTGATGCACCCTTGGACTAAAACATCTTCTTAGGATGGGATTACATATACACCATGAAGGTTGTTTTCTCTTTGATGTTTCACATCATGACCTTTCCTCATAATAGGAATGTTGTCATGGTTGACTAACTTAGACACTTTAATCCATTCTCAATTTTGAACTTGGACAACATACTTCCCCTCATTGGGGCACATAAAGACTTACCTAATTCATCAAAATATTGGATCTTGGGATCTTTAACAACTCCACACTCCTTGGACCTTATCAAGGTGAATCAACTTCAATTGCACCCCTAAAATCTACTCAAGTGTGTACTGTCAATTTGATTTCCCCTATTGTCTATCCTAGAACCACCAGCTATTGATGATCAACCTCATATTGTGTAGACAACTCCTCATCCTCACACCCAAATCCAATTTTCTACCCATCACTTGGGCTTACAAAATACCAAGTAATAATCACACTAACCCTCCCAAACCTAGTTTTAGGGATATAGGCGTGGTACCTCAAACCTCCATTTATGGTACTAATGGCTACATCATCACCTCAACTCATTGTACAACTAGTACAATACAAAAACAATAAATAGTAACACAATTAAGGAAAGAGTAAGGAAGTGAGGGGAAAAAAGAATAAATCAAGGGGAAATACTATGATCGTGCCTCAAGTACCTCCTCCTTCTTCTATTTGTGACACCCAAGGTTAATCCAGAAACTTGTGCCCTATGCTTCATGAGCCAAGAAACCTTATCCACATTCCTTGTGAAACACATTGCTACCCACCCCTTCCATTATTGGTACCTCCACAAGACCTAAAAACAACCATCCATTGTGTGCAATAGGAAATTGTGTACATACACCATATTCTCAACACATGGACATTACACATAATTTCCGTAATGTAGCACAATCTTGGCACACATTGGATACAATCCATCAAAGGCTTTCCCAACCATCTTGAACCAACTAGTATCACAACTTTAATTGGTAATCAGGATGGGTTCTTCCCCTATTTATTATGTTTCAACCAAAGTGAACTCATGGAATAATTTCTTACGTATAATTTGCACACAATCTGGACACTTTAGCTACCATTGATTGATAGTTATTAAATATTGAACTTGTTGCATAATTAATATTCAAAAACTTCACGAGTCTCTCATCAAATCCCCCAACATTATGACCAATTTTGAGGGCTTACCTCCCTCTCCTCAACAAGAGAAAGAACTACATTCTACCTGGAATCACCTCGTTGGTATGTTGTCAATAGGAGACCCCACCTCTTCCCCACCTAATTCTCTAGGTATTCCTCGACGAGAGATTCCCCCTCCTGCTAGGGAACATGACATACACAATTGCGTTCAAATTTGCTATATTTCTTTAGCCATAGGTGTGATATCCTTACTCACCCACATTTTTCCTATCAATATCAACACTTATCCTCCATCATTATCTAGGTCGGTAAACACCATTTGGCCTCAAATTCATTGCATTTGTGTAGTTTTGGAATATGTTAGCACCTACAAATAACCATCCATTGTGTGCAATAGGAAATTTTGTGCCTACACCATATGATAAACACATGGAAATTACACTCATCGTTTCCCTAATATAGCACTATGTTCGGACACATTGGATACAATCCATCAAAAGGCTTTCCCAACCATCTTGAACCAATTAGTGTCACAACCTTAATCGCTCATCAAGATGGGTTCTTACCCTATTTATTATCTGTTAACCTAATTTAACTCATGGAATAGTTTCTTATGTATACTTTGTATACAATCTAACCAGTTTAGCTACCATTGATTGCTATTTATTGAATATTGAACTCATTGCATGGTCAATATTCAACAACTTCACGAGTCTCTGATATAATCCCCCAACATTATGACCACTTTTGAGGGATTATCGCCCTCTCCTCAACAAGATAAAGAAATAAATTATACCCCCATCACATCTCTAGTATGTTTCGATAGGAGACCCCACCTTAGTTCCCCACTTAACTCTCTAGGTATTCCTCGACAAGAGATTCCCCCTCCTGCTAGGGAACATGACAAACAAAATTGTGTGCGCATTTTATATATTTATTCAATTATTGGTGTGATATCCTTACTAACTCACATTTTTTGTATTAGTATCAACACCTATCCTCCATCATTAGGTATTTCAGAAAACATCATTTGACCACAAAATCATTCCATTTGTGTAGTTTCGACATATGTTAGCATCTTAAAACCTAGTCTTGTCATACTCATGTGATTATTTTATCACAAAGATGCTTACCCAACCAATTCATGTCTCCCATAAGTCCTCACTTTCACTTGATCCCATATCTTCCGTTCATATGAGGACATTTTGGAGGTGATAATAGTGCTAGACTACTCTTGATATGCAATGCTACATTTTTCATTTTACCTCCCTCGGAAGGAATTTCACCCTACTATGTCATTAGACATATTTGTAGTCACAAAGACTTCATCCTTCTTGCCCACATTAATTGATTGAAAAACAAACCACTAATACCTTTGCAAATGAAATATAGCCAATATCTCCTTGACCCTCAAAGTGGACATTTTAGTCAAACCAATGTCACTAAGTCACGAGTCTGCTGGAGAAATATTCTCTAAGAGGATTTCCTTGTATATAAGACTTTACTTCAATTTTTTTGGGACATATTTTCCGAGATATGTGTAGAAATTCCTAGGTTTGTTCCTATCATCATCAAACATTGTATCAACATGTGGCTTAATGTTGCACTTGTTTACCAAATAAAGAACATGCCTTCAGTTGTTAAGCTACTAAAAATGAAATTTGCAAACTCATGAAGCCAATTTCATCTAACTCCCACATCACATATACCTCTGAATATATAATCATATCCTTGTGAGCAAATAATTATGTTTGCACTAGATTCTAGGATTTAAAGAAAACATGTCCCAATGACAACCTGCGGAGTGCCATTTATTGACCAAGTCATGATGCATGTAGAGAAAAGGAATGAGATCCTTTTCTTCATGGTTTCATGGATGGGTCCTTAGGATATAATAAAATCTATATTTGTCATGTATATTAGTACACAACATCTTTCATCACATTGTTGGGCACCTTCACATAGTGTGTAATTGAATGTTAGGAGTCATTTGTTGAGTAGGAACTGTACTTAGCTCTGCAGACTTAAAATGCTCTCACTAATGCACATATAGTTGTGGTGTTGAGTTTGAAAGGTCAAGTCAAGACCCTTTACCTAGCTCTCATATGCTCAAAATATTCTCATTGATGTGCATACAATAGTGGGGCTCCACACACTCATATACTAGCTAGAAATGTACAAATGAGGTGTCATCATAGGCCCCACACCTTTTCCATGGGTAGTCACCAAGTTATTAAGCTGTATGGGAGATCAAAAGCTCCATTTTCATAACCATTTACATTGTTGGAATCACAACCTTACCCCCTCTAGTGAGGCTTGATTAATTCATTTCTCCCTAAAATTTCACCCCAAGACCCCTTATCTCTTCGCAAGTTCAAGATCCAACTTAGCTCCATTCTTGATTATTTTTATACCATTTAGTTTCTTTCCATCAATACTTTTAGTTCAAGTATTTTATTTCATATGTGCAAGTATTAATTGGGAGGTCCTCTTTCTCTCTAAAATGTGCATGCTAGTGTCATTCATGCTATCACTTTAGATATATACTTCTTCAAAATGGCATGTTGAAAACTACCTCTAAGCCCATTAAATTAACTAGTATCATCCCCACTCAATGTGTCTTTATGGTTTCTTCCTCGCAATTCACATGTAAATTTGTCTAGTTCCATGTGTATCTAATTGTTGCTAACCGATAGTACTCCATCTGCTTGGGCCACCTTGGTTTTAGTTCCCCCTAATTTATTGGCTCCCATGCTTTTTATTTTCATAGGATGGGAGCCCAAATAGTCCACATCTAAGAGAATGAATCTCATACTTCTTTCTCATCATTATGTTGACCCATCTCCTTGTATTCCTGATCATTCACATTTTTAATGGTTATTTATGTAGAATGCATTTCCACACTTTCAGTAGCATATAATCCCCCCCAATATCAATAGAACATGTACGTTATGACTCATCATTCACCTACTCCCACAGAGACCCAACTAAGGGTCCCCTCCCCCACATACACACTTACTACTCTTGCCTCCTTGGGCTAAGCTATTTGATTATATGATTGAGCCACCTATGTTAATATTTGTACATTCAACCCATTTTTTTACATTCTTTAATTTATGGGTAATTGTATAAGACACATTTTTTATATGGGAAATGATTATATTATTGCCATCATACCTTATGGAATTTGTTTCACCCATGAAAATCCTAGTCACACCTAGTTAGAGCATTCACATTGAGTCACATTTTCTTACCTAATATAAGTTGTTTTCAACACCTCATGTATCTGAGTACCCATTATTGTGATCCCCAAAATTTTCACCCTCAAATACCTATCTATTTGCAATGTGCATTCACTAATCATCTTTTCCAATTTTTGACAAAAACTCACCATATTTGATTGTTCCCTTGACCTCAAATAATCTAATGTCTAGTTGGTTTTTTTTGCCATCAATGTGAGTTGACATTTATTCTCCACCCATGGGAAGTCTTGAGTCTTATCCTCATTAAACCTATTTACCTTTCCCATAATTAACAAAATTTAGCCTCCATTATAGTTTGGTATTTGGTTAATCTTCAGTTGATTTCAATTGACACTTTGTCCTTTTTGGTCACATCTTCATTGCTAGCAATATGAACTTACATTTTTCCAAGCATGTCATGGTAGCTTCCTTCTCATTTATCATAAAAATGATGAACCTCACATGTGATAGAGAGGATTATCATTTCATTCTATTTTTAGTGGACTCCCTAATATTTGAGATCAATAAATCTACACATCATGATAGGTTTTATTGAGAAATTGTAGTTTTCAGTTCCACTTGAAGACCCTTGGCTTGACATGTTATCATTTCCCTCATTGTCATAGGTTCTCATGTCATGTTCTATGAAACCCTATCACTATAGTAGTCCTTTACTGTTATCATCACTCTTGAGGTAAATGTAGATTTATACTACACAAATTCTCCAACTACATCATCACCAATGATCTTTTGAAAAGTTCCCATGCTGAGATGAGGCTTTAGTGTATTTTCTGCTATTGTAAATATAGTTTGATAATTTCACAAGCATGTAACATGTCATACTTGTTTGTATAAAGCACTAAGATGGGTTATCTTTTGAAAACTTCCCATGCTGAGATGAGACTTTAGCGTATGTTCTGCTATTGTAAATATAGTTTGATAATTTCACTCATACTTGTCTGTATAAAGCACTAATATGGGTTAACATCAATCCTCGAGGGGAGTACTTTTCTCAAGCTCTCTCTCTCTCTCTCTCTCTCTCTCTCTCTACTATGTCAATTTACAAGCATCTAATATAGAAACAATGATGCATTTAAGTGATATGGTTGCTCCTAACCTCATCTGTATATTCAAGACAATTGTTATCACCTAAAAATTTCTTATAGAGCTATAGAGGTGAACCTTGAGGTATGTCATCAACATAGCATAAAAAGTCCCATTACATGGAAATTATACAAAACCATTGCAAAGTGACCAAAAATATAGAAAGTGTGGGTATTTATTCAATTGCATGATTAAATTCCTATTAGCATTTTGTGTGGCTATTCTTTCAATATATTTGCAATTTGTAAACAAGGAAAACTCAAATCACCTTTGGTGCAATGAATGCATGAAATCCCATCAAATGTACTCAACGTTGGTGTACCAAGTTCCTCAAGACTCCATCACCTAAAGTTCGGTCCTTTGGTTCTATGTCCCTTCAAGCATGGGGAAAGACAATTCAAATGTGGACCATTCACTTTAAGCTAGTTCTAATTTAACTTGAAATTTGCTTATAAATTGGAACCATGCAACAACATTTGAAGAACGATGAAATTGCAAAGTTGTGATGATAAAGATGCTCTTGGATCCTTCAACTTAAGATATATCTTTTTCCTTTTGTGACCACATCTTACATCTTGTAGTTGGACTCTTACTTTGAAGAGCCAAAGACACTTCTTCATTTACTTGAGAGAGATATTTTTCTTGGTGACACAAAGAACCTCTAAGGAGAGTGGGATATCCCATGAGCTCAAATCATTCCTCGGAAAATTAAATTACAAGTTTACATTCTTCTCTTTTGTTTATGTTTTGAAATAGTGCTCATTTAATTGAACTAGCATACTAACACTTATTTTTTCTATAGTTTGAAACCTTACTATAAAGAGGATTTTGGTCACCCTTGAGATGAAAAGCCCCCAACAGAAGGACATATGAGAAATTTGGGAGAAAGTGGGAGAGGAATGTAGGGAGAGAGTGAGAGGAGGTTTAAAAAATAATTGGTCAAGGTCCATTTGAGGAAAGAATATTTCCCAAAGAAACTTATAATAAATTAAAGTATAAGATTATAGAATGAGAACTTTGAAGAAGGTTACAAATACTTCTTATAAACTAGAGCTCCTTGAAAGTGTAAATATTTCATTTACATTAAAAGTTGCAATTTTTTATAAATAATGTAAGTGATGAGAAATAATGTAAGTCTTTGGTTCTTAAATTCATATTAAATGGTACCTTGCCCCCTTAACAATATTGCATTTTTTAGATGATCACATGATTCTTTATTATTTCATAATCGAATGGTTCATGAGATATCCAACACAAACATCAATTTTTCCATGATTGCTCCTCACCGAGGTACATCTAAATCATGAAATCTTATTTTTCAAGGTCATAATTCCTCTTTCAAAAACTCATGCACTTCTAAATCATGAAATCTTAATTTTCAAAGGTCATATTTCCTCTTTTAAAAACTTCGTGCACACCTTTTGCATATATTTCTTTATCATTTAAGTAACCAAGATGCACACAATACATACACACCATAAAGTGGCAAGGCTAATAAATCAAATATTGTGGAAGTTACATCTTGAATATATGTTCTCTAAGTCTCTACTCTTACATATTAATACCAGAAGCAATGTCATTGCTTTTTCCATGGAAACCATGCCAATGCGCCTATGATTGGTCATAGCCTTGCTAAAAATCTGGTTGGATTGAGTAGTCTCAGTAGCATTATACATTCAGTGGGTAAATCATGGATCAACCTTGCCAGAAAAAATGAAATATACACCAACTAGCAAAAACATAGTACAAGCAAAGCAATACAATAGGAAATATAATACATAATATGCAAACCATAACAGCACGAGAGCGGGTTTATAATAAAGAAGTCATACAACATCCATCAATAAAATTCATTTTTATAAAACAAACAACACCCATGATATAAAAAATTATCAACTCAAAATACTCCCATTTCCTTCTAGAAAACACATTCAAAATAAAAATTGTTTTGATCCAATTTCCATCTATACATATTCAAAATAAATATCAACTCAAACATTCCCATTATATCCAACACATTCAAAATAAAAATTCATTTTGATCCCATTTCCATCTAAACACATTCAAAATAAAAATTCATTTTATTTTAAAATTTATTTTGATCCAATTTCCATCTATACATATTCAAAATAAATATCAACTCAAACATTCCCAATTCTATCCAAACACATTCAAAATAAAATTCATTCATTGATCCCATCTCCATCTAAACACGTTCAAACTAAAATTCATTTGTATAAAACAACACTGTTTGTTTCATCTAAACACATTCAAAATAAATATCAACAAACATTCTCATTTCCATGAAAACACATTCAAAATAAAAATTCATTTGATCATTTCCATCTAAACACATTCAAAATAAATATCAACTTAAACATTCTCATTTCCATCTAAAGCTGTAACATACATGAAGTAACTTCATGGAAATGCGACGCGTTAACGTTCATAGTGTAACCTTAGCGTTAAGAATAGTAAGTTGCTTAACCATTAACAACCTCCATTATGGTACATTAACATAAAACTGTATGAGATACCTTGCATTAATTCATTATTAATGTAGTCATGACATACTTGACATTATGAACATCACAACAAGAAAAGAATCAACATCATCAACTCGACACAATAATCAATCACATCATTGAACACCAATATACCCTGGAAACCGCGTAGGGTGAAAACCAACAAACGTTTAATTTTATTATTAAATGCTCATGGGGGTGTTCAGCCCTTACTCAATGGATTATAAGGGAGAACATTCCTTAACCATCATTTATAAATCTTACAAGGAAATATACAAATATCTAGCTTAAAGCCATTACAATAAATATGATAGCATTTACCCACTAGTCTTCTTATCTTCATATCTTGGTGGCATGGATGTACCTACAATGTACGAACGCACAATGGACCATCTTGCAGCTCACACTCATCTGTGTGAACCATCGCGCCCATATGCATGAACCATTACTCATTTATCTGCCACCATGTTAAGAATAATATTTTCTTTTCGTAAGTCACCATCGCTTCCTGTTTTGATTTCATTAAAAATATTTTACAACATGATTAGTTAAATCCTTAATCAATAAATAATTAATCTTTAAGTGATCCATTAACACTTATTCTTGTTCATACATGAGATGTGATTACAATATCACAACATGCTTTCTTCTAACATCTCTACCTTAATGTGAGCAAGTAATTATCAATTAAAAATAGTTCCCACATGATTATGACACTTCTCACACATGCTTACATTCAGACAAGACAATTCACTACCACTATCCAGGAATGTGCATTAGTGTTACTTAAACTTTAGCAAAATAATCCATCCCTTCAGCTATTGTTTTTGGTGCTAAAGCTAACATGATGAATGTTGTTCTGATGCATACAATGCATAAATTTTTCTGAACTTAATTTCCCAACATAATACTTAATATAATAGAGTATGCAAACTCACGATTCCTCTCCAAGGAAATATAACATAATAGGAATGAAAAGACATGGTTTCATTTCCATAAAACTAAAGAAATAAAGCATAAGAATACATGTTTTTTTCTCCAAATGCTATACCAACATTACCCATACATATATATCAAGGAACAAAAACATTACTTTAGTTTTTTGTACATGTAATTCATCTTCTTTGCCAAAGAATCAATGTAGGATAACAAAACTTGTTATCATTTCCCATATACAAATGTATATTCTTTCCAATGAAATCTAATACAAATATTTCATGCGTAGACATGATCTTATTCCGAAAGAAACTAACATCATAATCATGATAACATAAAAGTTATCACACAGTGTTTTCTTCTAAAGAAATATAACTGAATAGTTCTTTTATCCATGTATTTATTAAATAACTAATCTTTACCAACACCATGGTAATCCACCCATGGATTTATTAAGTAATTAATATTTACCAACACCATGGTAATCTACCCATGGATTTATTAATTAATTAATCTTTATCAATACCATGGTTAACTATCCATGGATTTATTAAATAATTAATATTTAACAACACCATGGTAAACTATATATACATGTTCACAACATGGTAAATGTATGCATACATATTCCTAAAACTTTTCTCTTTTCTTCTTCACTGCATATGAAAATATTTCAAGAATTACCCATCTTTAATCTATATTCATTTTCAAGAAAATAATCTTGGATTTCTTATCACTTCTTTTTTAAGAATTCTGAATTTTAACTATTGTCTTCATTCGTGCAAATACATGTTCTTGTTTCTCAAAAGAAAAACTAAGCATAATAACCATTAAAATGCATGTAATTTCCAAGAATCTGTCCAATATCTAATCTTTTCATGTTTTCTTTATCTTCTTATGTGCAAGGTTTCCATGTATTCTTTTTCAAGTCTCTTTCAATAGATTACCAAAATAAATAGAGATACTTATCTAGCTATGCCACTTCAATTGGCATTGCTCTTCCATCTTCGCTTGATATAATGTTGCTATCTTCTTTCATGAGAATTTGGAGAACCTTTTAGAAGCCTATATACACAAACCATTTCTCTTATAACTTTCACGCAGAAATATAGTGCCACACAGAAATATTTTTCCCCTTGTATGGTATGTTGTCGAATAAATTGGTGTATTCTCGATTGGCTACCATCCATGTTGGTTCGCCAACAAAAACTCTAGCGGAGCTTTTCTCTCCTTCATCACCAGCTCGTTCATATACATATTCTCACTTGGTATTTTGCACTCCTGCGCCATTGTTGATGCTTCAAGGAGAATTCATTCCAATCATTTAAGCCATGCATTAACAACCGTTTCCTCATTACGAATCCCTTAGTTCGAATTTAATGGCAGGCGGTATTCTCGCAACTGCCTAACTAGAGGGTGGACTCTCTTTAATAAATGAGTAAGAGGGTTCAACTCTTTCTTGCACGTGAGCACGATGTAAATTTGCTGAAGAATATGGCGAATTGTCATATCGATGACCACGCAAAGTAATCCAGTGGTGAAACCAAGATCACGATCCATGATTTTGCAGAGTTTTCAATTTGCTCTTGAGGCAATATATTGAGACTATAAATTCATGCCCTTTTATTCCCCTCTTCAACCAAAGTAAATAACAAATACCCAGGTCATTATCAAGAATTCGATTTCAACTGTTTCTTCATTAAACAGTTAAAGTAAGATTTATTTACTGTGTTTAATTAGGGTGTACATAAACATATTT